>JAHWGI010001444.1:1577500-1897500 GCA_029379305.1 Frankliniella fusca
TGAAAAAAGAACAAAGTGCTAAAAGGCCTAAGGCATACGCAAAAAAAAGTTTTTTTTCCCTTATACGATTAGTTGTCGGAGTGCGCATGCCTTTACGGTAAATTGCACTATATGAGCTGCACTGGAATTGACCGTAAACACTTTAGTATGCCGCGAGTGAAGAGACGACCTTCGTACACTTGGATGAATTCCAGCAAAGAAGCAAGCTACTCTGGAAACTCAATAGTGGAGTAAAGGGCTGGGGTAAAAGAAAAAGTGAGACCTCCTCAGCAAAAAGTGTGGGACCTTTTGTAATAGGAACCCGCAACTGATGCAACTGAAGAACGCAATGCGTTTCACACTCTTTTTAAACTGAAGTACGACTTTACCACACTCGAGTAGTACGACAGTGAGTGTATACACTCGAGTTTGCAGAGTACTTGACTGACACTTTTAACGCGCGCTCAGGTCACAGGCTCCCCCAGGAACGCTACTGCTACTGCCCCTGACCCTCTGGAGAACTGCTGACCTCCCGCCTACCTGCCTGCTAGCCCCAGCCGGGTCGCTAATAAACTTCCGGGTGGTTCGATTAATTATAAAGTTGGTCTGCAGCGCTGCCGGGCGGCCGGCGGCTCAGGAAGCAGTACTGCGGGGGGAGAGGGGGGGGGGGGGGGGCAGGTGGGCGAACAGCGAGGGCAGGTGGGCGAACAGCGAGGGCAGTTAGGCCGCAACGACCCGTGATTTCAGATGATAATAGCCGTCGTACTTGTCGTCGTCGTCGACGATGAGGGTCGACCGCTTTTATACCACAAACACAATGTGGTGGTGCGCGTGCGCGAGCGGCGGGGCGCGCAGCCGCGTGCTTGCTAGCTCCCATGCAGTTCGAGGGAGTGAGAGAGAGACGGCACGAATTTCGCCCGTGTAACAGTTTGACTCTCCTATACTCCTGCTTGAAAACAGCACTACGCTGCGCGGTGCTCTTCGAGGAGCACCGGAGACGTACAGACACGCATGAGCAAATAGATAAATATTAGCACACCTATACAATTCCACGCGTGACTTTTCTGAGAGAGGAGGCGCAAGAATTTCGAGCAATGATTAACATTGAAGACAAAGAAAAACAAAACTCGCAGGTGTTTGCAAAGTATTTAATGTACCCCCAACGAATGTAAAAGTTAAATAAATAAATAAATAAATAAATAAATAAATAAATAAATAAAATAATAAAGGCTTTGAAAGAGCAAGACCCCCGCGATACACTGTGAAATGGGTTCTCGTAAATTTATAGCATATTTCGTAAATCGTAATTTGGGAAATTAATCGCACATGTTCAAAGATATTTTTAAAGTGATATACGCTCGTCGTCAGCATTAGAAACACAAAACGAGTATAGGGGGTGCTGGTGAGGTTGAGGAGGGCGGGCGACAGGCCTGCCGACACAGAGATACGCCGAGGGGCCTGGGGCCTGGGGCCTGGGGTGCGACTGTGTGTCCTCACCACGGCCAATAAGACCCCCAGCCTGGTTTGGACCGCTGCAGGGAGCTGCCTCCGCCGCGGGACGGGCCGGGCCGCGCTCTGCAGAACTGTTTGACCTTCGCAAAGCGAAAGACTAGAGGGAGAGCCAAGCCGAAGAGGTTGGCAAACACGACTGCTGGCTGCACGGCATAGGACCGGCCGCACGCACCCAGAAAAACCTGTTCTTGATTTTGCAATGTTCTTTGACATATACTTGAGAACATTCCGCTTGTTTTGAGAGCAGAGTGTCCCAGTCACAAGAGGAGGGTACTCATAACAGAAGCGCAATGTTTTCAAATATGACAAGAACATTGCAAAATCAAGAGCACGGTTTTCTGGGTGCAGAGAGAGAAAGAGAGAAACACACATAGCGAGAGAGGAAGAGGGAGAAAAAAGGAACAAGAGAGAAGGAGAAGGAGGGGGGGGAGAGAGAGAGAGAGAGAGAGAGAGAGGGGGGGGGGGAGCGCGAGAAAGAGAAAGACACCGGCAGGTGATTGTCTCTACCGCCGTCGTTCGCACTACGGCCGCGCCACGTGCCACCCACCTCTATTCCAGAAAAACACCAAGGAGTGACCTAACACCTTCACGGGGAGAAGTTTTAAGAGCGCCATGCGCTTAAAAGGCCCCTAAGTGTTTTCAACTAAATGCTATAATGGAAAGGCATTAAAACTCTGAAACCTTTATTACGGCGAGTTAAGTCTCACCAATGTAAGGACGTGCACCCATGCTCTCTTATTGTCTCCCTCTCCCTCTCTCCCTCCCCTCTCTCTCTCTCTCTCTCTCTCTCTCTCTCTCTCTCTCTCTCTCTCTCTCTCTCTCTCTCTCTCTCTCTCACACACACACACACACACACACACACACACACACACACACACACACACACACACACACACACACACACACACACACACACACACACAAAGGGGCGCTCGCGATGGAATCTGGAACCAATCAGGACCACCCTTTTCCCCTCTCTTTCTCCTCGTACTTCCCGCTTTATTTCATATCTCCCCCCCCCCTCGTCCCCTTATCTCCCTCTCACCCCCTCTTATTCTCTCTTCTAGGGTCCGATCCGGGGCAGAGGCGTGTCCTAATGAGATCGGACAAGTCCCCTCGGCCTGAGCTGAGCAGCGCGCACAACTTCCTCTGCGTCCAGGAGCGAAAGCCTTTTCTCATTACTTTTAGGTAGTGAAGTGGCGCCGGGCGGTCACGCTCCTGCCACACCACGCCACGCCACGCCGCGCCATCGATATCGAGGTCAAGAGAGAAAAGGGTTGGCCAGGGAGCCGGAAAACAAGCAGGGGGATGAATTCCTGCAGAAGAGATCTCTTGAAAGTTCATTTTTCAAACTTGATTATCGGTTAATAAAAAGTAAACGCAGCGTCGCCATGATTTAGTTCTCACTGACCCAGGAAAATTTTCTACAAATACAATTGATAGGATTTCACGCTCCGAGAGAGCGAGGAGGATTCTGCTATATAAAGTTTCCTCGCTCGCATTCAGGGATCGTTTAACAACCTCAATCGACGCAAGAAAACCTCGTTACTCGAGAGCGAGGATTATTATCCACAACTTCACTCAATGTAAAGGAAGATTTAAAATACAATAATGGCAATAAAAGTTTCTAAATAATCACTCAGACTCGAAACAATAGAAAACGGAAACCCAATCTTTCCTCGATGCGAGCTACCCGAGGGGGAATCACTCAAACGAAATGTGTACAATGACTTTTTGTTTTTTGATTATTTTTGATTCTTTGGAATTTTGATTTTTCTTTTGATTTTTAAAGAGAATGAGGAGATTGTCCGTAACTTTTACAGAAATTTTGTTTTAAATCTCGTTTTGTTTCCGATTTTATCAGTTTTTGGCTCGGTTTATGGGTCATTTGATCTCGATTTTTCGGATTTTTTTGTAACTTTCTACTTGATTTTATTTTGATTGTTTTGATTTTTTAAATGATTTTTCGGGGTCTGTACAATGATTTTTCGAAGTGATCTCACTTCGGAGCTACTCGACTCTTGCATTTGCAGCCAATGGTAGTTGTGGGAGAAGAAAAAGGGGGCAAGAAAAACCAACCACCATACCTAATTGGTATTGCCAGAGAAGGAGGAAAACACCGTGCCGGTGCCAAAAATTAAATCGAGGCTATATTTCGGCCAACGTTTGTTCATCCAATAACGTCGGTCCGGTCCGGTCCGGCCGGGGCGGGCGAGGAGGATGACGAGGTGCGGCGGGATGGTCCTCGCGGGCCCCGGTAGGGTCCGCGCAGCGGGATTCCAGATAACGCGCAGCCTGATCCCCACCTGATCCCCTACGTGATCCCCCCGCGCGGCGCTCCCGCGAGACGGGGGGCAGCACAGCACAGCCGACTGATTCCAGAACATATCGCTCTCCTTGTCTCACCTATGGCGGTGCCCCATGCTGGGGGCGGCAGGGCCTCATGAGTGCGACAAGGACGGAGGCGCGAGAGCGCTGCTGGGCAGAGCGGACGCATCCCCGCGCGCAGCCTCTCCTCTCACCCCATTCCAGCGTGTCATACCACGCCCCGCCCCGCCACGCCCCGCCACGCCCCGCAACGCCCCGCCACGCCACGCCCCGCCCCGCCACGCCACGCCACGCCTCAGCCCACGCGGGTCCCGGAGGGTTCGTGAACTGTCACAGACGGTTCCAGAGCAGCGAGGACCGGGCCGGCCGGGCGTTCGGAGAGAAGCTCTACTAATAAGCGGCGCGCAGTGCACGCGTCACTAGGGAGGGAACACTGAGAAAATATATACGGACGTAAAAGAACGTAACTCGCACCGATGCACACTGGAAAAAAAATCGTCGTACAGGGTGAAGGAAAATTTTCCATGGAAGAACTCGCACAAGTATACAATTTCAAGATCGGAAATGTACAAAGCGCTGCGCATCGGCGTAAACACGAATGACGAGCAAGAGTGGGAGGTTGTACATTTACGACGCATTTTGTGAAAAGTAAATTACAAAACGTATATGCGAAACACATTTTTTACAGTTTTTTTTAGACCCCCGTTAGAGACGCTTGTTATTGCTTTACACCAATTGCGGCGGCGTCCGTGGTAGTTCCGTGATGAAAACGATGGAAACGAATAGTCCCGGTAGATAATTGAACACACTTTTATCGTACTGTTTTCCCGGATGTTTTGGCGCGGCGCGTTTTGCTCCTGTATCATTTTAGTTCAGCCGCGCGGACGCCTGCAGCAGCAGCAGCAGCCCATCCCTCCCTGTATAAAGTTCCTCCTGCCCCGCATACGCTTGCCTACTACCCTGCAAGCGGAAAAGGGGGTGGGGGTGGGGCGAAAGGGGAGCGTAAAGCGGCCGTCCACCCAGCTCATCTGCACCCTATGGCACACCCTAAGGGCGAGGGAGGAGAGAGAGGGGGAGAGGGGAGAGAGGGAGGGAGAAAGGGAGAGGGGAGGGAAGGAGTGTCGCTCACGAAAACGAGGGTATGGGGAGGGGAGGGGGGGATGGAGGGTAACGTTTCGCCAGGCGATGGGGCAGGCGAACCTCGCCTGACTTGATGTGATATGGGGGCGGCGGTGGTGGGGGCGGCGGGGGCGGCCGCGGCGTGAATGATTCACAGGGAGGGGAGGGAATAGAGGGGGGGGGGCTCACCGTAGAGTCCCGTTGAAGCTGCAGAATCGATTACAGTCACAGTACGGGACGCCGCGGGACGCGAGGGGTCGAGAGCTCGAGCCATCACGAGGAAACAAAACACTTTCTTTTTCTTCCACCTGCTCGCAACGCAACGCGCCGCCGTAGACAGACAGCCCTCGAGACAGATATCCCCTCCGCCGTGCCCCGTGTCCCGGAGGGGGAGAGTTTCCAAGGTTTTTAGCGTTTTATTACACCTGTTTAGAGAACCTGATCACTGCCACCAGGGAAGGACCCGGCTCGCCCGCGGGGCCGGACTGCAGCCCTCAGATTCAGAAGATATCGTTTTGTATATAGTGCCCTCTCACTCACTCCTATAGTGGCCGAGACCTATGCGAGTGACAAGGGACGGAGATACGAAAGCGCTCTTTTGAATCTGACGCGGCAGAGGAGCTGCGCAACAACGGGAGCGCCGCGCCGCGAGGAACGCGTAGAAATAAGAAATGGGATGACACCAGCCGTTTTACGTCGCCGCGCCGAGAATAATCCCCTCGTGCGTCAGCAGGGTGATTCCGCACCCTGTTCTCGTCGCTCCCTCCTTGTCGCACTCATGGGGCACGGCCATAAAGTGCAAGAGAGAGGGCACTTCAAAACGGTGTTCGGAATCGCCTTCCAGGGCGCGTTCGCGGGTCGATGATGATCGCAAAGACACACAGTACAAAACAAATTTTCTTGTAAACTTACAGCATTCTTTTTAATACGTGATTTAAAAAAGTTTGTGTGTAAATGTCCGACTGGTGTCAAATAAATTTACGAAAGGCTATTTGCGGGCTCGTTCAAGGATGATGAGTTGCTGCCGAGTATGTCATCATCACAATGTTGTAAAGGCACCGCCGTGGTATGGGGACTCATCACGGCCCATCACTCATCATATTGTGCATTTACCGGCACAATCTGGGCTGCAGATGGCAGACTGAGTGTTCTAAACACAATGTAGAATATTTACAACATGGATCTGTCAGCCGGATTAAGCCAGTAAATGTACAATATGATGAATGTTAGGTCGTGACGGGTCCATAACGTGGAGGTACCTTAAGCTTATTTGCAAACGAGACGACGTGTATCGCATGGTATGGTTCCCCTATAGAGCTATATATCACGGTGCAGCGCGTGACCAGCGCACGCCCGGCGGAGAAGACCAATAGAGAGGTAGAGAAAACCTTGGGGAGATGCGGAAAAAGATTTTGAGACGGCAACGGGAAGTTTTACGGGCGATGACATAGCGAGACAATATTGGCGGGCGAGTTGCTGCAGGCGGGCGGGTCGGCACAGTCTGGGTGGCGATACAAAACGATTGAGTTCGCCGAGCCAAGCAGAGTCGGGCCCCGGGGCGCGTAGCGGGGCGGGGCAGGGCGCGGTGGGGCGGGGCGGGGCGGGGCGGGGCGCGGCGGGGTGGGGCGGGGCGACAGTACGGCACGGTAGTCAAGGACAATAGAGAAGACAGAGGGGCGGGACGGCGCCCCCGGGACAAGAAAACATTTTCTCAGCATTTGTCCGTGCGAAATGCCACGGTCGTCCTCGTTGTATCGCGGTGCGAACGAAACGATTCCGGACGAGATACAATCTAGGATAAGATACGCGCAGCGCTGTATGCCTTCGTTGCCAAGTGCGACATTTATTTCATGTTTTGATATATTCAATCAAACAAAGTGGAAAACAAATCTAAGTATCCTTGAAATTTCCTTAAATTTTTCCACGTTTTCTTGAGAAAAAAAAACGCATTCACATACATTTTAGGTAGTAGAATTTTTTTCTGAATTGTGCGCAATTAAAATATCAGAGTTGAGGACTTTTTGAGTTGTACGACTTACACATCCCCGACCTGCCATCGTGCTCGGGAAAATCCACTGCTCGCGCCACACTTACCTGAAATCAAAGCAAAATTGCGACATGAGATTTTGCGGAAAAAAAAAAACGGGAAAAAATAAAACGCACATTTCACACCCAGTATGTCAAAGGCTCCCGCGTGGCGAGAGAGCGTAGCCATCCTACGAATCTGCGGGAAGAACCCCGCGTCAGATTAGAGGCGCCGATGGCTCTCTGAGGGGAAGATCAAAGACCACCGGCACCCACCCGCGGACTACACAGGGCAGAAAATTAAGTGCAGAAATTGCTTTGGAACTTTGAGAAGTGTCCCGCGTCTCTCCCTGGCTTTGCAGTAGTAGTGTTGGAGACCCCAGCCCCAGCAGGCCCCAGCAGCGCACAACGAGAGTGGTTCAGTTTTGAGCCTCACGGTGCCTGCCTGGCCCTCCTGGCGCCGCGCCGTCCCTGTCCTGCTGCCGTCAGAAACTCGACCAGAAAAACTTTTCTGCCCAGAGCTTCTGACGCCGGCTCCTATAGTGTGCCGCGGCCGCGCGGATCCCTAGCGGTGCGGAGTTTCGAGCTGTTTGAAGCGGTGGAAACTGGGAAACGGGAAAAGAGCTCACGCTAGTGCGTGGTTTTGTCATGTTCAAGTCATATTGGGGATGTTCGAGTGTCACCGCGCGTTATACTTGCAGCCCAAAACGGGATTATGTCCAAAGTCCACCAGACAAGACGACTGCGTTGGGAAAAAAAAGAAAAAGGAAAAAAAGAACATTGTGCTGTGACACCGTAAAATTTTGAACTTTGTATGTATGAAAAAGGAGTTGGCAAAAATAGAGGAAGCGGCGTGCGTATACCCCACCCCCCTGGGTCGCTAAAGGGATTATTTAATTAACCGGCCACCATCTCCTCCGGTGGAATCGCATTACTGGAGCCTGCCAGACCTTCTCCAGCTGGACTGCGCTGCGGTTTGGAGGGGGGTGGGGGTGAAAAGGGGTAGGGGTGAAAAGGGGTAGGGGTGAAAAGGGGTAGGGGTGAAAAGGGGTAGGGGTTGGAGGGGGTGCTCAGCAGAGGAAGTGGACGGACACACCCGTGCCAACCACAACCCTCTGGCCCCACGCCCCGCACCTATCCCGCCTGCGCGCGCAATCACAGATGAATAACAGAGGAGAGAGAGAGAGAGACAGAGAGAGAGAGAGAGAGAGAGAGAGAGAGAGAGAGAGAGAGAGAGAGAGAGAGAGAGAGGAAAAGAGACAAGCAAGCAGTCGCGGCTCGCCGGAGTGATCGCGCGCGACTCACAGAAAAACATTGTGTCTTCTCTCCGCGTTGGTAAACACCCAAGAAAAATGAAAATGTGTATCATCAGCAACCGTAACCGTACAGGGTTACATGAAGGACAACCATAAAATAATGTTGTGACGACTTGAATTCCTCTGACCGCAACTGCAGCCATGATATTGATCTCTAAGGCCCGATTTTATGGTCGTCCATGAGGAAGCCATACGCGGTGGTTGCGACGACTTATCATTTTTCCATGTGTACCGCGCCGTCCGTCTGTCAGACACCAGCAGAAATAGACACGCGCGCGTGCGTCCGCACGCCCAAACCCACACACGAACGCTGCGATAAACGCCTGGCATAGTTGCGCTGTTCTCCACAGCAGACAAGTGCGACTCTAAACAGACCGACGCATATTCGCAAAAATCTCGAGGGTGGGAACGAGGAAAGCCGAGAAGAGCGGGCTGCAAGAAGGATACAGGCAGACGAGAAGGAGAGAAAGGGACGGGGGGAGAGAGAGAGAGGGGGGGAGTACAGAGAGGATGTCTGCTTCCGAAAGCAGTTTCAACACGGCACGGCTCGGAGCCCCAGGGTCCCCGCCGAACCCCTCGGGTGCGAGAAGCCGCTCTGTGCCCACGTCTCCACCCCCTCACTCCCTCTCTCCCTCCTTCCCTATCCCTCTCACTCTCCTTACCTCTCCCGACCTCAACAGCCTTCCCTAGCTATGGGGCGATACGATGCTTTATATACTCCGTTTGTATTCTCAACAAATTGCAAACCACTGACGGTAAAGAAAACAGTAGAGATTTTTTTTGCCTAACAAGGAATTAATAAAAGCTAGCTGCGAAGATGCGGCACACATTTTAAGCGAGATGGAGAGAGAGAGAGAGAGAGAGAGAGAGAGAGAGAGAGAGAGAGAGAGATTGATTGATTGATTGATTGAATTGTTTATTGTGGTCCACTTAAAGGGACTTAAAAGTCCCACTACAAAGTAGACCCGCTCTCGCGAAAATTGACTAAACATAGGCGGGTAGAAAGATGACTATGTACAATTCTGTTTTACAAATCAGAGAAATATTGCTGAAAATATCTTATGGCTAACAGTTGCAGGAGAATAATTTAAGAAATCGTACAGGGCAAATTCATTCCAGGCTCTAATGGAAGTTACATGATATGACTTAGCATATTTTGTTAGTCTATGATTTGGTATTTGCATCATTAGTTTATTTGATCTAGTGCCTCTGGCGTTGATAGTAGAGGTAAACTGGTAGCAATTGTATAAATAAACAGGTTGCTTTGTTTTAATTGTTTTCCACACCAAGAAGGCAACAACCTGGGTACGCCTTTCCTCAATGTTGAGCAGCCTTAAATTTTTATAAACAGGAGTGATATGGTCGTACCGGCTGGTGCCAGATATAAATCTTACACAGGCATTTTGCAGGCGCTGAAGTTTTAGATTATTTCCACATGACATATCAGTTAACACAGCAGTACCGTAATCAAGCAAGGGAAAGACCAGCGAAGTCACAAGGAGTTTTCTGACATTGACAGGTAAAAATGTAAAGTTCCGCTTCAGCTGGGCAAGAGTGCTGAGGACTTTTTGAGCAACAGTTACACAATGTTGGTTCCAACTAAGCGTGGAGTCAACTATTAGTCCTAGATTGTTTACATGGTTGAGATAGGGTATAACACAGTCATTGATTACCAGTGCAGGTTGTCCTAGGTGGCTTAACTTTGACAGGAATCTTTGAGTACCAATAGTGATGGCTTGGGTTTTTGACACATTTAGAAGCAAATTATGACGGGTACAGTATTTAATCACACTGGTAATATCAGAATGCATTTGCAGGAGACATTCATCAAAAGATTCGAGGGGGAAATGAGCGTAGAGCTGTAAGTCATCTGCATAGGCATGGTGAAGACAGTGAGACAATACATTTGGCAAGTCAAACAGGTAGATAAGGAATAATAATGGTCCTAAGACACTGCCCTGTGGTACACCGGTGACAATAGGGGTCCATTCAGAGAAGAGGTGTGAATGAACAAATACCCTGTGAGAGCGGTCCTTTAGATATGAGTCAAACCAACATACAGCAGCATCTGCAAAGCCAAGATACCTAAGTTTACATAAAAGTAGCTCATGATGAACACAATCAAACGCCTTACTTAAATCTAACAGTACAAGCAGTGTCATTAATTTCTTGTCCATAGCATGTCTGATGTCATCAATAACACGAATAAGGCCTGTAGTAGTGCTGTGGAATTGTCTAAAGCCAGACTGGAACTCAGGTAACAGTTTATTACAGTTTAAGAATTCACTCACTTGTTGATATACAATTTTTTCTAATACTTTACCTAAAACACATAGAATACTGATTGGTCGATAGTCTTTTGCTTCAGATGGGCTTTTTACTTTAGGTACAGGGATTATATTTGCCCTTTTCCACATTGAGGGATACACAGAGTTTTGAAGACTACAATTAAACAGGTGGTCAAGCACTGGTAGAATTACAAGTAGACATTTTTTTATAAAGATTATAGGGATTTGGTCAATACCCTTGGCATTGGATTTTACAGAGTTAATAGCTGATATGATATCTTCAGGTAAAATGTATTTAAAATAAAATTTTTCATTTATGTCCTTGTCCTCACTTAAGTCAGTATAGCTTTTAACACACTGAGATATCTCTTCAGGATACATGATTGATGACACAGAGGCATAGTGATTATTAAGTTCATCAACAGACACAGTGGGATCTTTTGGTACAGATGAGGAAACAATTCCCAGTGATCGCACAGTTGACCATAGCTGCTTGGAGTCTTTAGTGGAAAACTTGTTAAAATAATATTGAGCTTTGGCACTGCGGATTTTCTGTTTTACCTGGTTTCTTAACCTCTTAAAGGTTTCACAATGTTCAGTGGAATTAGTGCGCAGATACTTTCTCCTTACTTTATCCCTCATTTTAATAATCTGTTTTATATCATCAGTCATCCATGGCTGTGAGGACCTGTGTGGATTTACAGTAACAAGTGGTGCATGTTTGTCCATTATTTCCAGCATAATCTGATTAAATCTATTTAGTTTGTCATCGATATAGGCTTCATTGTAGACATGTTGCCATGGGGCAGCCTCCAGGTCGGCCTGCAAATCTGTTTCAATGATCCTTTTAAAGTTTCTGTATGAGATAGGTTGTTGTTGGGTACAGGGCACAGATAGATCATACACAGCAAACAATAGATCATGGGGAGAAAAGCCAGAAGCAACCCTTTGACCATAACTGATGAGTTGGTCAGGACAGTTACTACAGATTATATCAAGTTTAGAATTACAATGAGCTAGATGGTATGTTGGACCATAGGGGACACAGTGCAAATTACACATGTCTAAGACATCACAAATTATTTTGGTTTCATCACTACCACTGTCGAATCTTGCATTGATGTCTCCACACACAAAGGTATATTTGTAGTTGACACTGTGGTTGTAGATTGCATCTTGAAAAGCATCCAAGTACCCAATCTTAGGTGGCCGGTACAGACATGTAACTAAAACCTTGTTTCCCCCTACAATTACCTCAGTGATTATAAATTCAGGCTTATTTACTTCACCAGATGATGTAGCCACCACTTTAGCTTTATATTCTGACTTTACGAAAATAGCAACACCTCCACCAATTTTATTTTTATGTCTGTTTATGTTGAACATATTGTAGCCTGGAATATTTATCTGCAGAGAGAGAGAGAGAGAGAGAGAGAGAGAGAGAGATATGAGCGGCAATAGGTGCAAAAAGTATGGGCCAACAGAGCTGTCTACAATTTTCCTGATTCTCGGCGATGAAAAACTGAGGGCCGATGGAACACGGATTGTGTTTGGACAGGCCAGTCCTGTTCGGGCCGCTGGGCGGGCTGCGTGGGACGCGCAGACTGCCATAAAATCGGCTCCGCCAGAGGAAGTACTCCCTTTTTCCTTCTCGCATAAATTTCCAAGCGCTTGCAGCATTACATCGCTGCGAATCTCTTCCTCTTAACTCACACTCTTTTTGTCTCCTTCTCTCTCTGCTGCGTTGCTGCGTGCTGTTCTTTCAAGAAACCAAGGTATATTACTATCCCTCTCTGCTCTTTCTCTCACCTCCTAGCAGAGATGACATTGAGCGGGGAGGCATTTGGTCTAAAATTTGCACGACACGTCCCAAGGCAAGCAACAGTTGAGCCCCTCCCCTCCTACCCCCCCCCCCCCCTTCCTATTCCCGCCTCGCCTCTATCCCCGGGTCTGCCTTTATGGGGCCTTTGTGCGCCCCCATCCGCCCCCCCCCCTTACCTCGTCCACTTTTCCACCCAGTTCCCCATTGTATAGAGCGCTCTAAGATCCGCCTAGTTTCGCGCTTATTTCATATGAGACGAGCGGAGAGAGAGGTGGGAAAGGGGGGGGGGGCTGCGGGCTCTCCCCCAACAACCCCGCCCAACTCTCACACCATCACTGCCGTAAGCCCCGGAATGACGCTTGAAATCGCAAAGCGGATGACGCGCGCGTCGTGATTCAGATTTCGTTTGTTTTTGTTGTTTGAAATGTTTTCCAAGTAAGTCCTTCAATGTCATGTTTGATGAATGGAGCCATATTGCATTGCGGGATCCACGTGAAAGTTCCGTTTCAATAAGCCTTCATGCAACACAGGGTTTTCGAACCACATTTTTTTGTTTGTCTGTTTAGGTTTTCATTCCCTCAAGTGCTGTTATTTGAGCCCGGCTCTCCCGCAGCGTCCACTCAAACCTCAACAGAAACTCCGCGCCAAACGAGAGCAAAAGCGACGCTGCGCGGCGGACGCAGAAGTTTTAGTTTCATTTTGACGATGCGCGCGGGCGGCTTGTTTCAACAACTTCACTCACCGTATCCTAGGGCACGGCGCCCGCGGCCGCGGCGGCGGGGTAGTTAGTTAGCACCCAGACAAATTCCACCAGGGATGGAGGGAGGAACACATACAGCCCCGCCCACCCCGCCCTGCCGGGGGCTACCGCAGGACTCGTTCACATACACTGCTCTCTCTCTCTCTCTCTCTCTCTCTCTCTCTCTCTCTCTCACACACACACACACACACACATATACATATACATACAGAGGCACTATCTAAATCACAGAGCGCGCGGCTGATAGTAGTGTGGCATGGTGCGGAGGGGTGGGGGGGGGGGGGGGCAGGACAGGGCAGGGATCGTTCTGGCTGCTCGTTATTAAAAGCCACCGCGTGCAGCAGGCAATTATCGGCCCCACACAGATCCCACAGCCATAGCCCAGCAGCAGCGAGCAGCGCGAGCAGCCCTGCCCTCCTATCGCAGCCAAAGGGCCAAAGGCCTTCTGCCGCCCGATCCTTTATACGAGAAATACGTTCAATTAAAATACGGTTCGGCGTGCGTGCGTGCGCGCGCGCGCTCTATCTCGAAAGAAAAAGAGGAAAAATAGCCGGTTTTAAGAAAGGACCAGCTCAGAAACAAAAACTGACAAAAGGCAATTTTCCGTCTCTCTCTCTCTCCCCCCCCCCTCCTACTCACATCAACAAGCTGTAGGAAACGAAAGGAAACGGCCCTTCCTTTTCCCACAGCTCACCATCTCTTTCTGTCTCGCTCCCTTCCTCGCTCGCTTTGCCTAGATCTATCTGTTTCTCTCTCTCTCTCCCTCCTTTGCTCCTTCCAGACCCCCCCCCCCCTCTCTCTCTCTGTCTGTCTGTCTGTCTGTCTGTCTGTCTGTCTGTCTGTCTGTCTGTCTGTCTCTCTCTCTCTCTCTCTCTCTCTCTCTCTCTCTCTCTCTCTCTCTCTCTCTCTCTCACCACAGTACACGCACGCGCGCCGACGCGTACACACGGCGGAAAGGCTTCTTGTACCGCGGCATTTCTGCTCTAAGCGCCTTTTGCGAGAGATATCCAGGTTGACAGGCCTCAAGGAGGGCGAGAGAGGGAGGGATTGAGGGAGGGAAGGAAGGAGGGAGGGAGGGAGGGAGGGAGGGAGGGAGGGAGGGAGGGAGGGAGGGAGGGAGGGAGGGAGAGAGAGAGAGAGAGAGGGAGGGAGGGAGGGAGGGAGAAGAGGCATCGCCACCGACAGTGCGGGAGGACCCCAGCAGCGAGAGGAAAATAATCCGACAACCAGAAACTTTACAAAAGCCCCGAGCGAAATCCGTCCCTTACGACAAGCGCCATACACGCCCTGCCCGGCCCGCCTGAAGCCAAAACTACAACTAGTATAGCGTCACGTCGCGCGCCGTGATGAGCCGAGCCGCCTCAGCAGCACGTGGGTGTGTGTGTGTGTGTGTGTGTGTGTGTGTGTGTGTGTGTGTGTGTGTGTGTGTGTGCGCGTGTGTGTGTGTGTGTGTGTGTGTGTGTCATCAGACACGACCGCGCGCTCGTAAGTCACCCGCCCCTTCGCACACCGATCCACCCCTTCCAGCTCCACACACTCCTCCCCCCAACCCCCACCCTCTCGAACCCCCCCCCCCCTAAACCCCCACCCAACGAAAACCGTGACCGCTGAGTTACGGACGGAATGAGAGCTCGGTGCTGCCATTTGCACCTCACTCGACCCTCTCGGCGGGCTGTAAAGTGCCAGCGCGGGGATCCCATTCACACAAATCCACAAATCCGCAAAACCGCAACATTTTGCAAGAGCGCTTTACATTTTTTTAAAAGGTTTCTTCCCTGACGATTTTTTATTTCTTTGCACGTGGTTAATAAAAATTCTTGAATAATACACGACATTGATTATTGTACTGTGGGCGAGGCCCGGTGTGATAAAATAGGCATTCTTTCCTTTAAATTAAATTTAAAAAAACAATTTTTTTTTAAAAAGGGAGTATGTGAACCGTAAAGAACCAGCAAAAATATTTTCTTTGTGGATATACTTCATAGGGTGAAATAATAAAAGGGCAGCACCCCTCCGCTCCAGGGTGAGAGCAGCGGCTTTACACCCAACCCACACTCGCTGCTCGCACGACACAAATTGTACATATAAATCCAAGTCCTGCAGGAGTCCCTATCGCTTTGCGGTGAGAGTATTTATTTCCCCCGCGGCGACCACCTCTCGCCTCTCGATACCCTCCAGGCGATCCCTCTTCCCTGGCGACAGTGACACATGGGCGCGCCCCGGCGCCCCGCCCCGCTCTCTGCTCTGCGGTGTATCGCAGCGTCACGCGGGTGAGGGTATTCATAACCGCATCATCGCACACCTTTTCTTTCACCACCACGCACACACACACACGCGCACACACACACGCGCACACACACACACACACACACGTGGTGCGACCTGGTGGCACGTGTGCTTTGTATATATGTATCATTCATCCATAATCTCTCGTACCGAAAGAAAAGGGGCTGCCGATATATTACAATAAGGCGTAAGATTTGAGCGTGATTTAAGTACAGCCTGGCGAAATGCGGCAATAAAAGAAACGAGAGACGATACCGATATACGCAATACTTCGATATCCGAGGAGGACACTACTAAGCATTAGCAAAGAAAAATTGGTCGATTGTACGTCGCCGGATATCTCGGAATCCTCACACCTCGGTTTTGGATTATGCGCTGTTCTTTTTTTAATGCCTTTTTCTGTACTCGACTTTTCCGACCCAATGAATGAGAGAGAAAAAGAAAGACAGCGTTAAAAAAAATCGAAATGCGCTCTCGGATTCAGAGATTTTTGTCTAGCGTGCAGGTGGCCGTATGCAGGAGGAACGTGGGCCCGGGCCAGGGCCCACCCCAGCAGCGGCAGCAGCGGCAGCAGCAGCAGCGCGTCCGGCGCCATGCTGCTGTTGTTGGTGTGCGGCAGGGCAGGGCAGGGTGGGGCGGGGCGGGGCGGGGTGGGGCGGGGCGGGGCAGTGCCGGCCGGGGCCGGGGGGACGTGCGCGGCAAGTTCCAAGGACGGGCTGCTGTGTTCGACTGGCTGCCTAACACAGCAATCTGTTCAGCAGAGCTGGGCTGGGCTGGGCTGGGCTGGGACGGGACATCTGCCACCACCGGACCTGCCGCCGCCGCTCCTGCTGCTCCACTCTCCTGCTCGGGCTCCCGCAAACACTATACCACACCGCCGCGAGCAGCGAGGCGCAGACGGAAACTAAGCCGAAGGTTTACAGGAAAAGCGACTTACAATGACAACTCGTAACACCAAAATCACTAACCTATCAACTTGAAATTCAAATACGAGCAAGAAAGGGTTGTCGTAGATTTACAACATTTTTCGTAAGTCGTCATTTACAAAATATATCGTAAATTAACAAAGATATTTTTGACAGTGTTCCCAATTTAGGGTGAAAGCGTCGTGGCCACAGGTCGTTTTCTTAGACTGCGGACCTACCTAAGTAAGTTAAGAATAGTGTTTCTCGAAAACTGTCTGAGCGCGCTCTAGATTTTTTAGGAGACGTTTCCGTTCGTTTTTCATTATTTTCAGATGAGACCATACACCACTCCCCTCCTCCTGCCCCCAAATAAAGGAAAACTTGTGGCAAATTTTCAATTTAACAAGACGACCGACGTACACTAGGACGTATTCAGTCCTCAAACAGGCTCAGGCTATATTTTTTTTTTCGTTTTCCTTTTTTTTTTTAAATATTTTCCCGTTCGCAGCAGCTGGGGTGGAGGTTTTGATAGATAAAAGAGAAGGCGGGGAGAGGATAATCCTCCTCCCCCTCCCCCCCCCCACGCCCCGACGCCCTGCTCCGCGCTGCCCCGCCCCGCGCCAGCAAGCAGCATCCCTTCTGGTCGAGTGGAGTCCACAAGTTCAAAAGGGTTTTGCTTCCGGCTGATGAGAGGGGGACGGGGGCGACAAGGGGTTTGTAGAAAGGACTCGATGGGGCGGCAGTGTGTATGTATATGTATGTGTGTGTGTGTGTGTGTGAAGGGGGAGGGGGAGGGTTTGTGTATGCTGGGGAGTAAGTGTGTGGTATCGGCCGTATGGAGCCGGCCTCCCAGCCCACCACCACGAGATATTAAGGTGGGCCATGTTTCCATGACAACGGGGGTTACAAAGCACTGGAGGAGGGGTGGAGGGAGAGTACAGAGGAGCTGGTGGGGGAGGGAGGGGCCGCAGGGTGCAAAGGCCTGGACACAAGATGCCTCATTACTGGACGGCACCGTATTCAATAATTCAGTGACAGCACGGGGCGCCCCCACCTCGCTCTCTGGACCCTTTAACAGCCCTCACCCACACTCACCCCCTACACCTCGCACTGCACCCCCGCGCCACGCCGCGCCACGCAGGGGCAGCGATGATGGATCCCACAGCGACCAGGCTTACCCGGAGGGAAGGCCCCAGCAGCCCTCCTCTGGCCCACTGACCTACCCCCGCCCCCTCCCCTTCTACCCTCAGTCTAGCACTATTTTCTCCACTCACGCTTCCCAATCTAGCCGGCTCGTGTGAGCGGCTCGCATTGAAGCCGCGGGGAAAAATTTTGGCAAAACACCCTACGAAGAATGAGAGCGCTTCAAATCGGGCGCGCAAATGCATTTTTCTTTTACAGGAGGACCATGTTTTTTTTCCCTCTCCCCCTGTCTCCGTCAAGGCCTTCCACGGTTTGCCCCAAATATTGGGATGGATATCCATTGCGCAGCACACATCGCTGGTCTAAAGATGGATTGGCCAGCGTCGACAGAGAGCCTCAGAGAGAGAGAGAGAGGGAAGAAAGAGAGGTCTGCTTCTGGAGAAATCTAAGAGAGGTCCTATATCCTAGCAAAGCTTCGCGGGACAGGACTCCAACGAGCGCATCCAGCCACCCGTCCACCGCCAGCGAAATAAGGTTTGCGGATAGCCACCAACACATTATGAAGGGAAAAACCACTCAGTAAAAAAAAGAACGGAAAACAGAAAAAAAAACATCATACGATAACACAGTACACTTAGCAGGACCGTTAATAAGGCGCTGTCTGTTAGGTCCGAGCTGTGCGGACGGACAGTGTTGAAGCGCCAAAAGTTATAGGCGGGCGTGGGCGAGGGGGCGAGTGGGGCGAGGGGGCGTGGGACTGGGCCCCGTCCACAGGAGAAGGGTTGGAAGTCGCGGGGTTCTTGGGGAAGCTGCGGCCTCGAAGCTGGCACCGGGGATAGGTCTGGGGCAGTGGGTCGAAAAGGGCGAGCGGATCCACAGGGGTGGGGCTATGGGGGAGGGAAGGAGGGAGGGAGAGAGAGGGAGAGAGAGAGAGAGAGAGAGAGAGAGAGAGAGAGAGAGAGAGAGAGAGAGAGAGAGAGAGAGAGAGAGAGAGAGACAGAGACAGAGAGAGAGAGAGAGAGAGAGAGAGAGAGAGAGAGAGAGGGGGGGGGGGAGCGAGCTAGTCACAACGACTACAAGGGATGGCGCCATGAGGCACAGCGGGTAGGTTATAGGGGTTCTAGCGAGGATCGTAAGAAGTTTACAGCGCGTGGAGGCCGCGCTGCGCCGGCGTGACACACACTCGCCCCGTTGTACAGGACCCTTTACGACCGAGGAGAAATAGTTGAAATCAAAGCGTGACGTAGAGGCTCTACGCACTAAATGAAGGAACTGGGAAGAGTAGCTGTAGGGACACTTCGAGGGAGAGGCGACCGGACGGAGGAACTTGTCGCAGCCTTTCATAGGCTTACGGTGAATTTTCACCAGAAGGAAGTAGTGAAGCAGAGAGAACGACCAGCCCGCCAACGTCGTAATCACTTACCGCACAATACACTCTGGTGAAAATACGCCCCACGCGACGCTAGAATGCTGCTGGGTTCACTGTCGTTTCACGGT
The DNA here is from genome assembly GCA_029379305.1 of Frankliniella fusca. Lineage (NCBI taxonomy): Eukaryota > Metazoa > Arthropoda > Insecta > Thysanoptera > Thripidae > Frankliniella > Frankliniella fusca. Next base: position 1,596,481 of record JAHWGI010001444.1, read on the forward strand.
AAAAAACAATGTCTGATTTTTTGAGGAAAAAGGGAAAACTTTAAGGAACAGATTTTTAGGAAAGCTTCTCAAAAAATAAGGGAAATCTCCACAAATTTTGAGGACACTTCCTCAAAATTTAAGGCGTTTTCCTCAAAGTATCCAAAGGTCCTCAAAGTTTTCCCCTTTTTCCTCAAAAAATCAGACATTGTTTTTACCGTGTTATATTCTCATGAAATGGGAAAAAATAATTCTCAAGCTTTTCTGAGTGCAGAGCAAGGGGCCGGATCGACACCGCATGTTGGGAGCAGTTGACTGAAACTTGCCCATGATCAGGGCTGCTGCTGCGGGTGGAAGTGGTGGAAAGATCAGTCCCACGAGCGAACAAGAGTTCCCATCCGATTTATTTGGCGAGCGGGACGAGGCGGGGCGCGCCGGCGCGGGCGTGTGATGTCCCGTTGAAAATGAAGACAGTCGCTTCTGGCCAGGGGCCAGGGGCCAGGCCACGGACAGCCTGCAGCCGGAGGCTTGGGGGGGGGGGGGGGGGGGTTGGAGATGGTTCCAGCCAGCTGGGCACAGCGCGCGCTCGCGGCCGGCCTCATCTGTAATGAGTGCCTAGCTATGTAAGGGACGGGCTCGCAGTTAGGGGAGGGGTGGTGTGGGAGGTGGCTGGGAGCCCACGCTTTATGTGGGAAAGCCACACATAAATTACACCCGTTTTAGGGGGAAGTGTTGTTTCTTTAATCCTCCCCCCACCAGCCCCCTTCCAAAAAATAAAAATAAACGTAAGATGCGTGCGAATTCCCGCAACCGGGGTCGCAGTAAATGACGGAAAACTGCGGGCAAGCGCGCGCGCACTAAAAATCGCAAGATTTTGGTCCGAGACCCGACTTCTCAGCACCTTCTACGCCCAGGCCTGCCCAGCTGGCCGACCAGGCCCCACACAATGGCGCGACCAAACAAGACGACTCATAAACAAATTACGAAAAACCCTCGCCGCTACTGCCCAGTCCCTCCCTCTCTCTCTCTCTCTCTCTCTCTCTCTCTCTCTCTCTCTCACTCTCTCTCTCTCTCCCCGTCCCAGTCATCTCTCTCTGAACTCGCTGCGAAAAATATTCCGTTGTTGTCAGAGCACAGAAAAACTCAATTTTAATGAAGTTCTGCTCCCTCGCAGCACCCTCCTATACAGGCCAAAATCCAGAATCCCTGAATAAACGAAACAGGGGGAAGGGGCATTTCAGCACAGTACAGAGTAAGTGGGGAGGGATAGGGTATGGGAAAGGCGGTGACAACAACCAGGCCAACATTGCAAACGCAAAGTGACGTACCAAGTGTACGATAAAACAGCTTAACAGATGCTGGTTTGCTAGCCCGCCCGCTGTAGCCGTGAGGCGCCACGTCCCCTCCTGGAGGAGGCGGACCCGCAGCACAGTTACGTGTTCTGTTACGTCCTCCTCAACGTCATGAACCGGGAGGGTGGTCATCAACTGCCGCGGGACAGAGAAGGAAGACGGGACACTCCGCCTGGGCCCGGCCGTCGTGAGCGGAGCGAGGCAGGGATAATTGAAACGCTAGCGAGGAGTAACAGACAGATAGAGACAGAGGGAGAGAGAGAGAGAGAGAGAGTGAGAGAGCTGCGGACAGAGATAGGGAGATATGAATAAGGGAAGGCCGAAATGAAGATGCGATGAACCACAGCAGCGCCTAGTTTGCCTCTCAAAGGAGCGGCAGACGAGGAAAGTGGAGGATAGGGATAGAAATAGGGATAGGGGCTTCGAAGGGGGAGAAGGGCATAGCGAGAGAGGGCGCACCACACACACACACACCCCTCTCCGCATTATTAGGGCACAGGCGGCAACCGCCGCAGCCGCGAACCCACACGCACTCCTCTCTCTCTCTCGCTCTCTCTCTCTCACTCTCAGAGCTGCCTCCCCCCCCCCCCTCCCCCAATAAAACTAGCGCAGCACAAGAGCGCCTCTGCGCGCTCACACGCCTCGGAAATCTGTCGCACAGTTATACGACTTTCTTCTGTCCCACCCTGTCCGCCCGCCTGTCCCCACCCCTTAACCGCTTCTTCTTCTCAAACACACAGATCTTCCGTAAAAGACACATATCTATTTTATTTATTTTTTTAACTTCACTTTCTCGGACATATAGCGCGCCGTGTGTGCTCGCTGTAGCCACAACGAGAATAGGAGGTGAACCTCTTACCACGGACCTTATAAAAAATTTAAAAAAAATTTGGATAACAATTAGAGTTGAATTTGTAACTGTAATGCTTTAACAAATGAGCTAACCATTCAAAAAGTTCAGCTTCAACAACATACATTAAATGATAAATGTTCGAGTAAAATGTTACAGGCGCGCACACTTGCAGAGAGGGGAAGGTGTAAGCGGGCTGCCCAGAAAAATGTGAAGCTTTAATATTTGTTTTTCTTATATTGATGAGTTAATAAGAAACCTTAAAATACAGTCAAGTGCCCTAATTTCGGACGAATTGAGCGGTTTTTCCTTTCTTACGTGTAGGCATGATAAAATATGAAAAATCTGTTGCGATTGGAAATACTGTGGCTCGAGACACGTCGGATGATACCCATGTCGAATTTCTATCAACAGATGGGAAGCTACAGCAATCATCGGAAGAGTGTCCGAAATTAGGAACGAAAGTGCTCTAATTTCGGACACGTGCTCTAATTTCGGACACAAGCATGCATTTTGGCCCAACCGAACAGGTTTACTTTTCACCTAGGATAGCCTAGGTCACAATTCGTTAAATAACATCCAAACCGATTTTTTGACTCAACCCTGAGAGATGAAAACTGGACAGAAAAATGGGATGGTTTTGTGAACGCCTTTAACTCTGGACAATTGTGCTGTAACTTCGGACAAAATTCAGAGTAGTGCTAAATTCTTCCTATCTTAGCCGTTTTTTGAGGTATCTCAAATCCGGAAACGGCGTTGTAAAGGTGATAGTCAAAAGTACAATTTCGCTTCTTCCTGGTGGCGAAAACATAAGTCTTTTGGCACAAACATGGAAACAAATGTAATTCTATGCCACAGAATTGGACTGTCCGAAATTGTAGCACTTTCGAAAATCGTTCCGTACCAAAAAACGGTTTGACTTGAAAAATAATAATTTACGTAGTTCTATAGCTAAAATACCAAACATTCATTCGAGAAAGGACCACCCATAGGGCAGCTCACACCTACATGAGCCCATGTTTTTGGGGGAGCTTATTTCAAATCAGCAATTTTGTTCTATATGCTTTTTTAAACTTTAAATTCCTGTGTTCTGTAAAATTTTAAAGGTACTTCAACCGACTTGACGAAATATGGTACTCTATACTGCAAACTGTACGATGCCGTCTTCGGATTTCAAATATCTCAAAAGGTGACCGAGATAGGTTGAAATAAGCACTTCTCTGCAAACTGTCCGAAATTAGGGCACAAGTCCGAAATTAGGGCATTTGACTGTAGTTACAACATTGTTTGACACGCGCCAATATATTTGTATATTTTTTTTCATATAAACGTTGAAAGCATAAGAAGCGCGTGTCAAGTTCCCCCTGCCCTCTCCCCCCTCCAACCTTTTTCCACCCCTCCCGTCCGAGCGGGCGGGCTGGTCCATCCTGCCAGAGCACACTGTTCCCTCCTACCCTCTTCGCTCCAACCCCCCAACCCCGCGGCATCGACACGGGGGCAAGAGAGTGAGGGAGGGGGTGGGGGGCGGGAGGTGCCGGCCGGGGGGTCCGGGGGGGGAGGGGGGGTCGGGCTTCCAAGACCCGCCCCGCCCCGCCCCACCTCCGCCGCCGCCGGGCTACAAAGACGCACAGGGCGAGGCCAACGGGAGAGAAACAGACATCATCTGCGGGCTCTTGGAGCACACACTACACACTAGCAGAACACTACTCTGCCCAAACAAAACAATACACGGTAAAGCTGGCATCGTGGTTTTCAAGATAACTTTATATTGATTTTCAAGACGTTTTGGAAAAACCAAGACCTGTACGCAATCGTCCTGAAAACCAGGACGATTTCCAAGACATGCCCTTGGAACTCGAGACGTCGTCTTGAAATTATTGCAATTTTTCAAGACGACCTCATGAAATTGTTGCAATTTTTCTTGAAAACCTAGAGCAATGTTTTGGAAATCGTCCTAGTCTTGGTTTTTCCAAAACGTCTTGAAAACCAAGACGCCAGTTTTACCGAGATAAGACGTGCGAGCAGACAATGAAAGGCTTCCGAAAAAAAAGTAATAATAATAATTATTATTATTATTATTATTATTATTACGGTACACGTTGTAGACTAATAAATGGAAGGGAAGAACAGGGCTGTCAGCTATACGTTCAATTTCGCACAAAGATTTAGCTAAACTTTCGCTAACACAGTTAGTTAAAAATAAAGCCGATGGGAGCTGTCACGTTTACGCGAGGCAGCAGCAGGCAGTTGGGCCGAGCCGCCGCGGCGTGGAGTACAGCGCGGGGGAGTGGGGGGGGGGGGGGGGGGGGGGGAGGTGGCAGGACTGGAGGGGGTAAAAGGACGTGGCGTGGCGTAGAGTAGCGCAGGCGGGGCACGGACGCACGCACGCGACACATTACCCCCTGTATAATATCCTGCTGCTGCCACACTCGCGCTGTTCGCTTGTATATGAGAGTACAGCTTTAGCAGCGATAAAATTGGGAGGAGTTATATTATTCTGATTTTTCTTTTCGGATTGCTTTTGTCAACAGGAATCATCTTCCGCCGACAAAAGAGAAGTAAGCCGCCGCGGGCGCGCGGGGCTAAAACAAACATACGCGGCCCCTGCGCTCTGTGGATCTGTCGAGGGCTAGAGGGCAGCAGAGAGGGGTGGGGGTGGGGGAGTAGCAATAAACCTATAAATATACGCGGCGCCGTGCAAACTCTGCGACGACGCGGCGGCGGCGGACGCCGCAAAGACGAAGTTTGCGCTTCTGAAAGAACGCAAAGTGCTGCGCGGCGCAGAATAACACATTTCCACTTCGGCGAAGCTGGTTTTCCTCCCGTCCCTCTCCCTCCTCCGCAGGGATGCTCGCGCTCGCGCTCACTCCTCCACACAGCAGCAGCACCCCACCGTCCTGGCAAGTGTTTCACCTCCAGTAACCTCGGATAATTTGTTATCCGCGGGTGCGCGAGCGAAAGGCCACACTCCAGGTGGGCGAGGGGCTGACGCTCAAGAACAGACAGTGTTCGGACGAGAGGGATAAACAACTCGAAGATTTTTGCACACCTCGTGGTTCAGAAAAATACAGGAAAATGTAAGACAATTCTAGAAAAAAAATCACAAAAATTTGGAAAATAATGAAACTGCCCCAAATATTCACAAAAATTAAAAGAAAAAAAAATAATATCACAGAGAATCTGTGCACCAAAATTCAAAGTTGTTTCCGCGGTTGTTTCCTCCTTGGTTGGGGACCCTTTCCCAGTCTCCCCTTCTTCCTATCACCCGGCCCGCCCTCTGCTGCGGCTGCCCGGCAAACCCGCTCTGGCAGCGGCTCTCCCTGTTCGCGGAGTGCACTCTCCATGCCCCCCAACCTGAGCGCACCTTCCTCGTACTTCTCTTGTCCCAATTTTATTGTCCCGTACCTCGTTCCCAGAACCAATAAAGCCTTGCCTATCCGACCCGAGATTCTCTTAACAATAGCCCGAACACCATGAACAAGACCCGGTTACATGCGCAGGGTCATAACAATCCGGTGGCACAGAGGGAGAGAGAAAAAGAGGCGAAGACAGGGGTGGATCGAAAGACGGAGAAAAAGAGGAAGATGATAAGCTGCCACAATCACAGAATCCGAATCTTGTTTTTTTTCCCCCCCTTTCGATATACTCCTTCTCACGCCCATGCACACACAGGCGCGCGTGATAACACGCGACTGAAAATGTGTCACACGGGCCATGAGTTTTAGGCAAGAATAATGACGACGTATTTACCCTCACAAAAGAAGAAAAATGGGAAACTGTGTTATGGGAGAAGTTTTGGTTCTTCCTTTCAGTGAGACGAGCCGTGGCCCCCGTGCCGATCGTCACTAACACGTGACCCCCCCCCCCCCCGCAGCACGCTGCCAGTACCTGCTGCCCCCACCCCCCGCCCCCCTCGCGGGCCCCCCGGTCCCGGACCCGTTTGTTCCTCGTTTGGCAGCTATAACAGTCTTGCCCCCTCGTCCATTTGTTAGGACGGTGCGCGCGCGGGGCCCTGGGGCACAAAGTGGTCCGGTCGGCACAAAGCACCCCGCCCCGCCCCGCCCCGCCCCGCCCGGCCGCGTGACGGAGTGCCCCTTGTCGCCCTGGCCGGCGTCGGTGGGGCAGCGGCGGCGGCGCGGCGGTGGCGGTGGCGGCGTGTCGATACCAGCGCAGCCCTGCCCTGCCCTGCCCCGCGCTGCGCCCTGCCAGCTCAGCCGCCGCCGCCGCCGCCGCAGCAGCAGCAGCAGCAGCAGGAGCAGCAGCAGCCCACACTAGTGAAAAGAGCGGGGCGGGGCGCGGCGCGGCGGGGCGCGCAACTATTGTGTGAGTCCCCGACCGCGGATGAATGGAGCCGTGTGTGAAGTAGCGAGATGGAAGTTGCCTGCCGAGTACAGGGGAGAAGTGTTTAAATGATTCCGTGTCGGCACACAAACGCGTTGACGCGATGACAAATTTAGACCATTAGTTCCCCATGGTCCCCCCCCCCACCTCCCCCTCTCAAAAAAAAGGAAGAAAAAAAACGAAAAATACAGAGGAAACATGCTGCATTTCAGACGTAGGCCTACGTAATGCGTTTTCTAAAACACTCGGTTTATTTTTTGTAATTTTTTAAAGCGTGAAAATGTCAGTTACATCGAATCTATTTGTTTGTCGTGAATGAGGAGGGAGGGTTGAAAAAGAAACCACGCCACATCAATACTTCGCTTTGGAAAAACATCAGCGAAGGCTCCCAGAAATAAAAGACAGCGTGGCAGCAGAGCCAAGGCTGCTGTATAAGCGGAAGGTTTGAGCGACAAATAGAATGAAAACAAAGCAAAAAGTGGAAATCTACAGCTCGGCACAATCTCTTGGCGCAAAAAACATTACGAAAACACTGTCAACGAGGACACGACAGACATATTCACAAACGACATTTTTTTTTCCTCCATATAAATCAGCTCAGAAAATTTAGCAGCATGGGTATACAAATTCATGTGCGCGTTGTACACACCATAGTAATAAAATTTTAGCTCGGAGGTGGCATTTTTTTTTCCCGCGTGTTCCCGCCCTCCTTCCTTGGGCCTCCCCCGCAAACCCAACCTCCTGCTCCGTCTACTGTCGGGATCCTTCAAAGTTTGATGGCTACCATTATCTGTGCGACCCGAAAGCAAGAGACACTACCCTCCGGAAGCGGAGAGGAGGGGAGACTCTCACCCGGTCTGCCGACCCCCTCCCCCTCCCTCCCTTTCAAACTCCCTCGGCCCGGCGCGGACCCTCAAAGGGGCACAAAGGGAACAGCAGCAGGACCCGCCTAGGGTTCCTTCGGCACTGATTTCGCCGGACGTCCCGAAACCAGAACAAAGTCTACGGATGGAGCCTCCGGCACAGAATGTTGCCTGTAGGCAAAATCCAAATGATAGTTCATCACGTAGAAAGGGGCAGGTAGTGTCATGAGTGGGGAATCGGCAATAGGGGGAATAAACTCTGAATTTTGGTGTACAAATTTTGTAAATTTTTAGGAAATTTTTGCGAATTTATGGTTGAGTTTTTCTAGGATTCTGCGAATTTTTGTGAATTTTTCTGATCTTTTTCCTGATTTTTTTCTGAATTACGATTACAAAAATTTCAGAGTTGTTTCCCCTTCGCGCGTTAGCCCGCAGTAGGCAGACGGGGAGATGCGAAAAATCATGCGCCGCGGTGGAGGTGGGATGGACGTCATACTGAGGCGTGAGAGACTGGCCGCCGCATCAGATGAGGCGTGAAAGATGGAATGAATAATGAAACGGCATGTATTCATTCAGTCAGATTAAAAGCGCCGCGCACAGGCGGCCGGATACAGGGAGACGCGACGCGCGCTTTCCGCTCAGCTTGACACGGTTTTAACGTCCGTCTATCCCTCGTATGAATAATATTCCGCTCGGCAGGGTCCTTGGTCCTTCCCTCCGCACCTCAGCGCGCCCGGCACAGCCCTTGGAGGTGTGTTGCCCCGCCCCGCCCCTCGCCTCGCAATAAAACACGGATAACAGCCGCGCTCGCCCGACCGGCAGTAAATGCGAATTTCATGCCAGTCAACGCCAGTCCACGCCCGACACGTGAAACGCCGTAAACACGGTAGTTGTGGACCGCGCCGAGCCGAGCCCGAGCCGCCCCATGGCGCCCCATCGCGTCGCCACGCCGGGGCCGCGGGCTTTAAGCGGGCGGGCGAGCAGCGCGAGGCAGCGCGGCAGAACCCTGCAGCAAGCCGTCCGTCGCCATGGCAACGCCGCGCAACACGCGTGCATCTATCACCACTCGAGGGGCAGACAACTCTGAAATTTGTGTTCACCTCGTAATTCAGGGAAATTCAGAAAAATTCAGAGAAAAATGAGAAAAAGTCACAAAAAAAGAAATTATTAATAATGAAACTTCTGTAAAATTCTAGGAAAATTAACAAAAAAAAATAGGTACCGGGTGTTGCTTTGAATACGTGACAGTGTAGCGGGATTGCATACTCGCCAGCGCTGCAGGGGCCATGGCGCCTTACGGGTGAATTGGGTGGGCAAACCCGCTACACTGTTATCGGCATTCAATGAAACATCCGGTATACAAGTCAAGTTAAAATTTACAAAATTCACGGAAACTCACAAAAATGTGTACGCCAAAACGCAGACTTGTTTTATTCCCCTCGGTCTCACCACACCTCCAGACGCCTGCGGAAAGCTGGGTAGGCAACGCCGCAAGGCACGCGTGCCGAGCACTGCATCGGATTGCCTACCCTCCAGGCGATCGTGGTCGTACCGGGCTGCCCAAGCGTGCATGAAGTGACTTTTCGACCCCCGGGGAGTCAGCAGGGTGGGGGAAGGGGGTACACTTCTCTTTGAGCAGCCTGTACCGCACCGTACCGGCATGCAAGCGCTACTACCCCACGCACACTGCACAGCGCCCACAGAAGGTACACATCGCGCAGCAAACGCACCGCAGGCAGGAAACCGCGATGGAGGAAAAAAGTGTACGGCAAACACAAACCCCCCGCTCCCTTTCCCTCTCCTTTTCTGCAAACATTCACGAAACGTGACGCATTCTATTGCCGCCTCGGATTTTTTTCCTCCCTTTCAGATATTGTCGTGTATGAAATAAAAGCGAAAGCGTACTTTTTAACCCGATTACAACACAGACTATAATAAAAAAAACAGCCTAAATAAAAACCTTGCAAAAAGAAAAAAAAATACCACGGTCTGCTGGACAGGAATTTTGTCATTTCGTTTGTGACGATTGTGCTCGCCGAGTCAATATACGCAAGGTCAAACTAATTTGACGCGTTCTCCTCGCCCTCTTTTCTGATGGGGATCCTTCTAGTTGGACCGTCACCGTCGCAATGTGACGGTCACCCACCCCGCACTCTCCCCCACCGCTCTCTCCAACCCAAGACCCACTCCTACCCACCCACCCCTGCTTGTCCCCATCACTCCCTGGAGGCCGCGCCGGTCCGTTCAAACCCCTCCCTAGGCTCCACCCACGGCGTTGAGCACACATACGACCACACTGAGAGGCAGATAAAGACAAAAAGCCCTGCACGGCAAACACACACACACACACACACACACACACACACACACACACACGCACGCACGCACGCGCGCGCACTCTACTTACTCACAGACACGCGCACACCAGACCACCATCGCTCTCACCCTATGACACTGACGCTCACAGACACACACACACAAACCTACAAACCACCCACCCTCTGCACCCTAACACGCACACACAGAAACGTCGAGTGAAGTAAACAGCCAAAGCCGGGTCCGAGAAACTATTGCAAGTCACGCGGTCAACTCCCCGGTCATACGCCCCTCTGTGTTGCGCCCCTGGCCCGTGCGCAGTGTTGCCAGAGGTAAAAATTATCACGAACACCTACCGGTGAGACGCAGACGGGTATCTCCGATAGGTCTTTCAGGATAAAGTCAAGAAGCGTAGACAGATTTTTCTGTTTTTTCTGATTTTTAATTAATTTTTCTCTGATTTGTTTCTGTTTTGCCTTGATTTTTTTTTACTTTTGTTCCCCCCCCCCTCTGATTTTTTACTGATTTTTTGTTCCTAGCCTGTCCACTTTAGGCAAAAGGCGGTCTCATTACGCGAACCAGGACAGTTTGCCAGGAGTAGGCAGGCGGAGATACCTGTCTATTCCAGACTTGGACCTCTCTAGCAAACCTGTCCATAGGCCCCGCCTGCAGTCAGCCCAGCGGTCAGCCGCGTTTGGAATTCGAACCCCTTCTTCCCTCCTCCCCTCCCCTTTCAACCCCTCCACTGTGAGAAATCCTTGTACCGGTACGGGAAAATTTTCCATGAGAGGTCTTGTACAATTACGATTCATATTGTAAACTTTTTATAACAATGCGTATCAACTCAGAATCGATTGGTGAGCCAACAAAGTCGTAAAGTGTAAAGTCGTACATGTACGAGATATGTTGTACATAGTGAATTACAAAATATATTGTACATCTAGGGAAATATTTTTCACAGTGTCCGTTACTCCCCTGTCTCTCGACCTTCACCCATCGTCTCGGCTCTCTCTCTCTCTCTCTCTCTCTCTCTCTCTCTCTCTCTCTCTCTCTCTCTCTCCCCCTCCCTCCTATTCCCAAAAAATATACTCAATAACTGCCACGGCACGTGAATCGTAAGAGTCTCAGCTACACGCATGCAGAACGAGCAAAGCAGACCGGGCACACACATAAAAAAAAATAGATAGAAACAGCACTACCAAGAAGAGCTCACGGCGCGTGTGTCACTATGGGCTGCAGAGAACCCCGCAACACTGCGGATTACGGTGAATGCTTACCGTAACACACGGAAAGATATCAATCACTGCAAAGTGATGCACCCTGCTTGGTTCACCGTATCTCGCAGTGGTATTCAACGTAGAGTACGGTGATGAAAATTCAAAGCAAACTGCAGTGCTGCGAGGCTCACCGAGGGGTCCTTCTCTATAAATTCAAGCGCACACCAATTTTTCTGATCTTGCTATTTTTTGTGACCTTTTTCTAGATTTTTTTCTCGTTTTTTTTTTCCTGATTTCTTTTCTGATTTTTTTTCACTAAACTTACTTCACGGTGTACGTACACTGCTTTTTTTAAAGTAAAGCACCCCTCGGGTCTCACTGTGAGAAGTAGAAGAAGAATAAGTGGAAGAAAACGCCTCATCCGCGATATTCTTTTCATCACAGCCAGTTGGCCGAGCGCCGCACCGTGCGGTGCGGTCTGAGCAGGCCGGGCCGGGCCAGCCTGCGCTGGCAGCAGCGCCAGCAGCAGCGCCAGCAGCTGAGTTTCATTTCCAAACATGAGGAGCAAAGGGTTCTCCGACGGAAGAGTGTCGATAGCAGCAACACGCCGCAGGTGATATCTGCGAGGCACATAACACACACACCGGCAGCGTCAGCAGGCAAAAGTTCCATAAAAAAAGAGAACGCACGCGTTTGCTCGAATAAATAAAAACCCAAGAGTGTTGATACGTGTCACAACACTTGCGCGGGAATGCGGGAATTCCCACCACCAGCACACACGTCAGAAGAGTGTGAAATTCACAGGAAGGAGTATTGACTCCCTCACTTGCTCAAGCGAGCTCTGGAAAATCAAGAGTGTGCAAGTAATTATGTCATTCACACGCTTTCATGTGTGTTACATTCACACACTTCCGTTTCATAAAGAATCTTCGCATCCTTCTCTCGCGCGCACTCCCACTTCCACTCTCCTGTCCGTCCACCTCCCCTCCCATGTCGCTGTCCGCCGCACCCCAGTCATGCGGCACTGATCTGACATGGCTGCCCTCATAAAATTCAAGAAGGAGGGAAGCAGCCTCCTCACCTCACGCCCCCTACCCCTTCACCCTCTCCTTCTCTCTCTCTCTCTCTCTCTCTCTCTCTCTCTCTCTCTCTCTCTCTCTCTCTCTCTCTCTCTCTCTCTCTCTCTCTCGTCTCCATGGGATCTTGTCTTTGAGCCACGGCGCCCAAAAGGGCAGAGCACGGCGGGCACCTTCAGGAACAGGACACCCCCCCCCCCCCAACCACGCACACAGGGATTCCGCCCTCTCGAGCCCGTCCTCCCCCAACTAGACCGTCACGTAATCCGATATCCGCGTCATCACTTTCTTATATCCTGCAAAATTCCATGACTAAATAAATTAAATTCCTCGCGCAGTGTAATCGCGGCGGCGGTGGAGGCCTGACGTGAACCGTCCATTACCCTGACTCTGCGTGCCGGGGGCAGGCTGGCAGGCTGGGCTAGTGCGGGGGTCAGGTTGGGGTGGGGGACTGCCAGCCACACCTGACTGGGCCGAAGAACGGGCCAGACCAGTGGGCAGACTTGTGCGGGTTTACGTACAAAAGAGTGACTAATTGTGCGACGGTGTGTTATTAAATATGTGCAATTTATTAATTTAAAAACTTTTGTATTGTTAACAATTTACAATAATGAACACCTTTAAGTGTAAAATTGTGTAAAATCATCCGCAATTTTGTCCAAAAATCCGTGAGGAAAAGACGACTCTGGTATTTTTTGGGAACACTTTGCGAGTATTTTTTGTATCTTAAAATTCATTTATTATTGATTATTTTTTGTGTGTGTTTTCATGTATTTCTGCGTGCTTTGAGGAATTTCTCATGTCTTTTTTCTGAGGCTATTTTCAAGTACACGGTAGAAACGAGTCCTGGGATTCCCATGAGAGTTGGAATCCCAGTGAATGTCCTGGAAAAAAAAGTAGTTTTTCCCCATGAGGTTTGCCTGGAAAACCCAGGACATCCCCTGGGAAAGATGATACCCCCTGGAGAAAGTGCAAATTCCCCTGGGAAACCCAAGACTCGTTTTTGCCGTGTATTTCTGTGGAGTCGCATAATTATTTTTACTCCCCGCTGGGCCCAAATCCACACGTCCACGTCAACGCGTCCACGTCTCGCCGCATGACATGCACGGAACACGACACTCCCGCGGTCGGAGCGACCACGACCACGACGGCAGCGCTCGCGGCAAGAAGCGCGCGCACTCACCGTGGACGACATGGAGGCCGTGCGCGCCAGCGGGCGCCGGCGCCTGCACCAACAGCAGCGGAAGCCTACGCCCTCCAGACCAACAAGTGCCTCCTCCTCCTCCTCCTCCCCGCCAGCGCCGTGAGCGCGGTGAGCTGCTGCTGGGGCCGGCGGGGCGGCGCCGGGGCGGCCGGTAGGCTGATTCCGCACAGTGGTCGTGGCGGTTTCGTTTCTTCTCTGTCCTTGTCGCACTCGTGGGACGACTCGGCCATAAGGCGGGAGCGACAGAGAGAGGACACGACACCTCGCGGGGCCGGGGGCGGGGCGGGCCCGCGGGCGACCTCCTCCGCACGCGGCAGACACGCCGCCAGCAGCAACATTCGCGGACACGCGCGGGACACACGACACGTCACTGACACACACGGCGCGGCGCGACACACGATGACACGGACGGACGGACAAACGGGACGGTGGCGGCGTGTCTCACGACCACCACAGGGGCGGCGCGGGGGTGGTTTCAGTACAAGCGGTCTGCCCCGCGCGTGGACTGTCCAGGTGGGGTGGTTGTGGTGAACCTAAAAGGCCGGCGGCACACGACACACGCGCGGGTCGTCGTCGTCACGAAACGGGAACGTCACGTCACACGTCACGGCGCGTCACGGAGCAGCGGCGGCGGCGGCGAGTCCGCGGCGGCGCGGGCCGCGGCACGGCGCTGGCCGGGGGCGGCGCGGTGTAGGCGAGAGGGGCGCAGCGCAGGCAGGGCTCGGCCTGCTTGGCCTGGCCCGGGCTCTCGGCTCGGCTCGGCTCGCACGGCGGGACGGGTGGAACTGCGGCCCGGCCCGGCGCGGGGACTGGGCCAGCCTGGCTGCCAGGCCAGCGCGGGCGGGCGGCGGGCGGGCGGGCTCAGGCGTTAGGCAAGGCCGGGCCGGGCCGGGGCGGGGCCGGGGCGGGGCCGGGGCGGGGCCGGGGCGGGCCGCCACCGGCACCACAGAGGGCGCTGCAGTAGGGCGTGTGCGGGCGGGGCGGGGCGGGACCCAGGCCGGTCGATACGGCGGGAGGGGCGGGGCGGGGGCGTGGCAGCAGAGGGGGGGGGGGGGGGCACCATAGGCGGTGAGAGGGTGAGGGAGGGAGAGGAAGGAAAAGGAAGAGAGAGAGAGAGAGAGAGAGAGAGAGAGAGAGAGAGAGAGAGAGAGAGAGAGAGAGAGAGAGAGAAGTATACACCACCACGCCAGCAGGCTATGCTGCGGAAGGGAGGCACGACAGGCTGACTGGCTGGCTGACTGTGGCTCGCCAAGGGCTGGCTGCCTCGTCACACATACATACACACACACACACACACACACACACCAAACACACACATACACGCGCACAAGGGTGTAATTACAGACAAACTTCCCTTTTTTCCCCCCTCGCCACCCCTAACCGGAAGGCGCTTTCTCCCGAATCACACTTAGCGCGCGACACCCGTGACGTCACCAGTCACCATAGTACCCCCTTCCCTCCCTATCTCTCGGCCGCGCACACAGCTCCGTCCTCCTCCATCTCCCTCGTCGTCATCCTCCTCCTCCTCCTCCTTCTTCTTCTCCTCTTCCTCCCTCCCAGTCCGCCAATCCTTCCTCGCCCTGCAGGCCATGTTCGTGACCGCATGCCTTCGCAAAACCATCGCCAAACGGAAACCACTTTGGCAAGGCGTTGACAGCATGCTGCAGGCGCTGCAGCAGGCGCTGCAGGCCGGCAGTGCAGCGGCAGCAGCTCGCATGCAGACAGCAGCGGCCATCACGACCCGCATCACTGACCGCAGTCACGGCGGCCCTGGTGCACGCCCCGCGCCCCGCCCCGCCCCGCTAGAGATGTGGGGGCGAACGCTCTCGGTGATAACGGCAGGGGCAAACAGCAACCCCGCCGTAACGGAGACGTATTGGGGCTGCAGCAGCAGCGGGGAGGCCAGGCCGTGCCGAGGGCGGAGATAGGGGCGCGTAAAGGTCGGTAACGGTGCAGATCACCACCCAGACACTCCATCAGCTGGCTTCAATTCCTACAAAACGTTCCGACTGTTTTGTGTATCGTTTCTGCCACCGGCGACCGGCTTCCATCACAACTTCTTCAGAAATAGCCTTGAGAAGGGGGCGGCAACGAGGCGAAAACATCTCAGAATATTGGTGAACATTTTTTTGAATTTTTGGTCGAGTTTTTTTTTTTCTAGATTCTGCAAATTTTTAATTTTCCTATTTTTTTCCCTTCTGAATTTTTTAGATTTTAATGATTTTTTCCTGACTTTTTCTGAATTACGAGGTGTGCAACTAAGTTAGTTGCCTTTGCAGCTAACTATTGCGTTTCTTTGTAAACTTTCCCTTAAATTTCTTGTAATCATGAGTATATTTTTTTTTTTTTGCATTTTCTTCTGTACATCAGAATTAGTGTATTCATGTGTGGTCTGAAGTATTTGGCAACATTTTTCGAGTATTTTAGAGTATTTCTGTAAACGCGCCGTTTTTTCGAGCTCGGCGCCGCTTGAATAGCCTGCTCTTGGCACAAAATGAATGAACACGGGCTCTTCAAGAACAGTCCCTCAGCACGAGCAAATATAAGCATATGAGTTGTGCTAAGCGTCTTGTGGAAAGAAGGGTTCTTCTTTTTTTATCGTTGCGTTATTAGCGCAGCCGCCGACTTTCCTTCCTTATATACCAACCCGTCATTTTTTCCCCCCAACGGCTCGTTTCTCTTCGCCCCGACCTCCTCCTTCAGAGTTTTGCTCTCGACTACTCTCCGCTCGGTACCGCGGGGTAGGAGGGCGCGGGGTGCGGGGTGGGGTGGAGCACTGCAGGGCCGGCCCGGGCCGGTCCGGGCGCGGTCTCCCCGGAGGGCAGACGAGTTCTGTCGGGTGTGCGCCTCGCCCGCCTGGTCCACCACCCGGCTGCGGCTCGGGAGGAAAGGGGGCCGCCCCGCCCTGGCCTACCCCAGCACTCACCCCTTCTCCTCGCCCCGCCCCGCCCCTCCCCCGCCTCGCCCGACATCGGCACTGCATTTTCGTCCGTGCTCACTTCCCCCTGCCACCCCTCCTACTGTGTCCCTGGGTCTCTCCCTCCCTTTCCCGCGCAGCGCATTCCTTCCCTGTCACCCTTCACCACACAGGGGTCCCTTCGCCATCCCTGCTACCCCTCTGCCTCTCCTGGTGTTCCTCGATCTTTTCTGCGACTTCCCTATTTTTTTATTTATTTTTTTCCCCCCGCTATCTTTCTTTTCTTGCTCTTCCTTCTGGTTGCACACCTTCCATGCCGTCTTTTAGGTCCCCGTACACCAGCTCCTTGACCACGGCGAAGCGCTCGCTCGCTCTCTTTCTCTCTCTTCCTCCCTCTGCGCGGCTTTCTCTCTCTCTTTCTGAGACCCTATCCTGTCCGACTGCTACCCTTCCGTCTACCTTCTGCCCTGCACCACCCGTCTACTCCTCCCTCATCATTTCTGCATTATTATAGCACCATTCATTTTTAACAGTGTCCGTCCGGGAAGGGCCAAGCACTGCTGCGCGCCTCTGCAGGCAAAGGCAATCGCATCCCCCCCCCCCTCCTCCGCCACCCGGAAAGTCTCCAAAGACATAAATAAAACGGCCGGCTCGCGGGCCCGGCCCAACCCGACACATACAGCATGCACTACATCGAGTGGGAGAGGAGGCCCAGCGTGTTCCCGATACGCGCGGGCGGTACCATTTTCCCGCGCGGCAGGCCGTGTGGGACTTCCAAAACGGAGAGAAGCGAGGGGGTAACAACTCTGAAATTTGGAGAACAAATTTTTTTAAATTTTATTTAACTTTAACTGAAATTTTGTGAATTTTTGCTTTCATTTCACCTAGATTTTTGAGTATTTTTGAGAATTTATTCCTAAATGTCTCCGAATTTTTCTGGATTCTCCTGATTTTTTCTGAATTTCGACGTGAACAAAAATTTCAGAGTTGTTTCCCCCTCGAGTAGAGTACACTCTGCGGCCCACGGCTTATTCGGGGATATTCTCTGTATATGGTGAGTGGGGTGGGTGGCCCGCCGCGACGTGCGCTAACGCAATAAACCGCAAATTGAGAGCGCGCGCGCACGGCTCTATGTATAAGGCTTCCAGCAACAAGTGCCTCCGCCGGCCAAATTCCAAAGGCGTGTACTTTTTCGGCATTGACCGACAGGCAAGCAGCAGCAGCAGCGGCAGTAGAGGGCGCGCAGTAGCTGTGAGGAGTCCAACTCGACCCACACCCCTACCCCTTTTCACCCACTCTCTGCAGATCGAAAAGAGGAAAGGGAGAGGTCCGGCGGGGGAAAGAAGTGTGTGAGTAGAGAGAGATAGGAAATTTCTCAAAAACAAATTTAAAAAAAAAAAACTTAACTAAAAATAAAATATCATAAATGAACCAGAGAAACAAAAATCAACAAAAGAAAGTCGGCTAAATTCTCAGATATTAAAAGCAACGCAAGAAAATCCACGGCTTAACTGTAGATGATTCGAAGCACTTTAGAAAAATTATAGGAAATTCGAAACTTTGCAAAAATATCAGGAATTTTTTTTAGAAAAGTTGGAGACATTTTTTCAGCGTCAAAATTCAGGGCTGCTCCCCTCCACCGAAACGCGAAGCGGCTCGCGGCAGCAAAGTGACAGGGGTTGCGTAGTGGTCGGGTCGGGTCCTCCTCCTCACGCCTCAGACTCAGCCTGCCGCTCTCCTCAAGGTGTCTCCGAACAGACGGCCAGGCCCGTCCTAGCGCTTTTGCTCCGCCTGCTCCGCCTGGGCCCGCTTCGTAATTAAAACAGCCTCCCCGTCCCGCGCACCCCCACCGCTCCTAGTCCTTACCCCCCCCCCTCTCCCCCAGCGAACCATCGCCTGCTCTCCAGGCTCTCAAGCCACTCTGTGCCGCCGTCGCCTCAAAGTCACTGTGGGAAATGTTTTGCAAAGTATAGGGGTCGCGGTGAAATTTTTCCTATAGGAAATTGCCAACTCTTAAAATTGGGATATGACACTTATGGTATCAAACTTTGTCCTCTTCTTTGACGAGTACAAATAGGGGGCTCCATGGCGATTCATCCCCTCATAATTCGTCCCCCTGAGGACTGGTACTAAGTTCATTTGTCTTCAGCTATTATGTCACATTTTTACTCGTCCGAAGATTTATCGTCCTCAGTTTTAATTTTTCGTCCCTTCTTCGTCCCAACTTTTTGTCCCTATTCGTCTCTTCTCTTTACAACCCGAAGACACGGGGTATTGCTCAAGAATGGATACACTCGCTGCCTTGCTCGCTGCTATTCCAACAGAACTGTGAGGGAAAAAAAAACGGTTTGTAAATTTACGACCTTCTTCATAATTTGAGATTACAGCACGAAGTCCTAAATTTACGATCGCAGTCGTAAATTTACGAGAGCAGGTTCTTGTTCATTGAAGAAAACTAAGTCGACAAATGATGTCAAAAAATACTCTTAACTTACAACTCGAAGTCGTAACTTTACGACATTTGTTATGGAAAATTTTTCCGTAACCCTCCAGAGTATTTTTCACAGTGAGAGGTGCCACTGTTCCTTGCAACAGCAAGTGCTGCAAGCGCGGGCGGAAAATTAATGCCACCATGAAAGGAAAATTATTACTGAGTGAGTGAGGCGGATCATACTCAGCTACCAAGGGTATCTCTTCAATCGCCACAGTGAAACGAAGGACGGCAGTAAGACACACTGGATGTGTCGGAAGAGAATCGCCCAGTAAATTTCGAGCGAGCAGGCGGGCACAACGTCTGCACTGAATAAAAAACTTGTTGCGGATTATCTGAGAACTAATCACAAGTGCGGGCAAAATAACTGAGGACAAAACATCTAAGGTCGAGTAATCATGGAACGAATTGTTCAGGACGAATCGTCTGAGAGGTGAATAACCGTAGTACGAGTCAGCCTGACACCCAAATGGCGTGTCGTAAATTTACTTTATTAATCGTTAATTTACAACATCACTTGTAAATCACGAATTCGGAAAATCAAGATAATTTGCGAAGATTCTATATTTTTTGCAGTGAATGAGTCTCGGCTCGGCTCCTTGCTCCGGGCTCAGACAACGGCCCCGGAGGCTGGCAAGGCCCACGGCATCGACCCTATCCTCTCTCTCTCTCTCTCTCTCTCTCTCTCTCTCTCTCTCTCTCTCTCTCTTGCTCTATCACTGTGGACCTTACTCTTTCTCCCTCTTTCTATTTCTTTCTCTCTCTTCCTGCCTCCCTCCGGCCCGTCTTGGCCACGCCAGCCACTTCATCTCACCCATTCACTCCTCACAACCAATAATTGCTCAGGAGCGAAATACAAAATCTATAACCCCGAGAAAAGCAAGAGGAAATTTTCGCTGCTCGGCGATATTATTACAAACGCACGCACTGTTATAAAAAGAGTAAAATACATATTCCTTTAGTGAGCATTATTTATCAAAAGCAGAGGAGTTTCCGGTTTTCCGAAAAATATCCTGACTGACGAAACGAACTACAATTTAGAGGACATAATCATTCCTAGCGTAAAATGTCGCATAAAACGAACCAATTGTGATAGGGGTCTCATCAAAAACAACGTTTTGTCAGTTTAAACCGTAAAATGAAATGCCTTTAGTGCTCTTTATTGAAGGTGCTAGGTCCTGCCCCTTCGCCTTTTTCCCCCCGCACAACAATTATTTTGAAATATTCGCGCAGAGTGTTTTTTTTTTCTTCCACACTGTTAAAAATAGTTGTCAGTTGACGACACTGCCCGTGACGACTGTGTTGTTGGCTTACAACAGCATTTGTTGCATTGGTATCACTGAGCAAAAAAGCTCTAACGCTTCCTATTTCAATCGTAATGGCCCATTACGGAACAAGTACCTATCAACTTGTTGTAACGCTACAACAGATTCGTAGTTAAGTTTGTTAGCAACACATGTCGTTTCAATACAACCACATTGTTTGGTTGTTTGTGAACACACACTTTTTCCAAGTGCAAAATACGTTTCATGAAATTTTATGAACATTTTAAAATTACAACATGTTCGTAAAATTACGACATATGTCGCTAACAAACTTAACTACGATTATGTCGTAAATTTACGACATATTTTTTAACAGTGCACTATTTGCTATGCGCGCGCCCCGTAGACCTACTTTATGTAAGGTGTTTTGCAGTAATGTATTCCTTCTTTCGCTGTCAGAGTGGACCGCCCCGCCCCGCCCCGCCCCTGCCAGCCCCACCACGCGACGCGCGCCTCCCAAATCCCAAATCCCCATTCCTCATGCGAGGCCGCGCGCCGCGCGCCGCCAGCCCCTGTAATAAGGGCAGTCATGACTGTAATGCGTGCCGCGCCAGCCTTCCACAACAATTTTATTCCGCATTATTTTTTTTTTTTACTAGATTTCTAGAACTAAAAAGAAATTGATATTCTTTCCTAGAGGCTACTGGCATGGTAATGATCAAATAAAATTTGAGAGTTTGATACGCGCCGACATTTTCATCATCATCATCAGCAGCAGCAGCATTATTATTATCAACGGAAGGATACACGGCTTTCTATTGTTGTTTCTTTGCAATTAACTTACATTGCCTTTAGCCGCTTTGCTTTCCTCTGATAAAAGAAAATAACCCGCGCAATATACTTCTATAGTTTGGAAAAAAATAAATTATGAATCACTTTTGTTGAGTAAGCAGAAGGCTATGGCGGCGCGTTTGCCAGTCCACATAGCGGGCGTGGCGCACGTCGCCGTGAGCCCAAGCAAATATACGGCGGACGCGGCAGGACAGATAGCTACCCCCCACCCCACCCACCCCCTTACACACACACACGCACACACACACACACACACACACACGTGCGGGGGGGGGGAGGCCTTTCTGCATAATCTGAGCCCGGTCCGACCCCTCAGCCCCAAATCTGCGTCCTCCTCCTTTTCATCTTCTCTTCCTCCTGCTGCACCCTCATTCCCACACTCCAGCACACGGCCGCGCGCCGAGACTGTCCTTACTGCACACACCCGGCACACAAACTTATGCCCTACCTCTTCCAGGAGGGAGCTGAATCGCCGGAAGAGAAAACAGCTCTGAATTTTGGTGCACAACTTTTGTGAATTTTCGTGATTTTTTGTGAGTCTTTGGGAATATTTGTGAATTCTTATAGATTTTTTTGTGAATTTTTACTTGTATTATACCTCTTAAATTTTTGTAAATTTTCCTGAATTTTTATATTTTTTTTCCAAAATTTCCTTGAATTTGAGTTTTTTTCTAATTGTTTCTGAATTTTCCTGAATTACGAAGTGTACAAAAATTTCAGAGTTGTTTTCCCCTCGGGACTCGCACTATACATATGTCGTGTACGCGGCGCGGGTAGAAGTAAGGTGGAGGCGCATACTCTAAAAGGTTAATAGGCGGTGGATTTCGCTAAAAGCTACGGTGAAACAAGTCACTGTGAGCTACATGGCAAACGTCACCGAAAGCTGTACAGGGGACGTTACTCCAAGCTACGACGGCGAATGACACTTTAAACTACAATAATGACGTCGCTGCAAGCTCCGGTGCACCTTAATGTGTAAGCTACGCGGTGAAAGTCGCTTACACTCACACTCGTAAATCCTTCCAAAGAAAATTCTTGTATTACAATGAACTCTGGGTTAACGTAGTACAAAGCCAAATTATCTTATAGTAATACAAAGAAAGATCTTTATAATACAAAGACAAAATCTTTGTAATACCATGAAAAATTTTTATAACACATAGAAATTTTCTGCTTGTATATTACGGTTTCACAGAATTCTTTGTATTTTACGAAAACAAAAAAATCTTTGTAGAGGATTTAGAGTGTGTACAAACGTGCAGCAGGTTTCACAGTGATGGCTTTACATTGCAGTTCCCCGCGTGAGCTTTTCGTAGTGCAGCGCTCGGTTATACGTGTGTTTGAATCTGCCTCCGCCACCGCAGCCATTCGCCGCACGGCGGGCCGGGCAGGCAAGCGCAAGCATTCCCTCTCCACCCTTTCTGGCAGCCTCTCCTCACAGAGCTCGCTGGTCTGCTCCGCTCTCCTACTGTACGGAGCCTCGCGCAGCCCCTCTCTGCTGCTACTACTCTCTTTTCCCCCCTTTACGTATATACAAAACCAGAGGGGAAGAGAAAACTGCCCTGCTGCCTTTTACAACGAGTCATTCAATTATTTTTTTTCCCCCTAGCCGACTTTTCTCCACTTCTCACGCGCGTGAGTGCCGGGTTGAGTGCGCTTTGTATTTTCGCGCCGCGCGTTTCCACGACGCGCGGTGTTTTATACTTGGTTTCACTCGGTTTTACTTATACATATTCCTTTGCACCTCTCGCAATTCGGTCTCCGGTTAAAACTCGCGGAACCTCCGGGCCGCTCCGCTAATGCCCAGAACCCACCCGGCCGGGGTAACAAGCACGTAACTCACCCCAAACGGCGGGCAGGGTCGTGTTCTTGTAGCACAAAGGACTCGGACTCGGTCAGTCGGCCACAGTATTTCACGACGAGGGAAGGGGCGGGGCGGGAGGCACGAAGGCTGGTGGCGGCGCAACCAGCAAAAGCCAAGAAGGGCCAAAAAAAAACAGCCTTATGTCCCGCGGTCCATTTTCTCCCTTTTAATCAAAATAGGTGACAGACCACAATTTTTCTGACTTTATTGAATGTCAGGGACAGCAGAAAATAATGGAAAACTGAGTACCTATAAATTTGATTTTTCATTGAATGGATTTAACATTTATGACGCTAGGGTGAAATAATAAAAACTATACTTATCTCTTTTTTGACAAGGTGGTAATAAATTTTTAGTGTAAGTGTGCAAGGCAAAAGGAGAAGGGGAGGGGTCAGAAGTAATTTTACAATTGCACGCGTATGATGGCAATTTCTTGCCTTTGAGGGAGAAATCTGCGCGGATTCCTCTGTCCGCTTCGGTCGGCACACCACACTGACGAGGAGTAATGCCCTTTCATAGAGAAGGCCACCACGCCCCGCCCCGCCCCGCCCCGCCCCACCCCGCCCCGCCCCGCCCCGGACCTGACGAGGGAAAGAATCTCCCCATTTCCTACGTTGGCTCGGGGCCCCGCCGGCTATTTTCATTTACTGCGGCTGGAAAATGTGCTGCGAGACTTCGCACCCGGCGCAGCGCCGCGCCGCCCCGCCCCGCCCGAGGAAGGCCTCCTTTGGGATCTGGTAGCAGGGCGGGGCAGGGCGGGGCGGGGTGGGGCCGGGTGGGGCGTGGTGGGGCGAGGCGGGGCGTGGTGGGGTGGGGCGGGGCGGAGCGAGGCGGGGCGAGGCGGAGCCGTGTGGCCCCCGGTGGCCCCTGCTCCGCTAGATGGGTTTCGGAAAGGCAGGAGAGCGACGCATGGCACTGGACGACGGCGGCAGCGCTTTAAAGAGAAAAAGACAGACAGAGACAGATCGACGGGAATCACACGTCCTCTGCTCGAGAGAGAGAGAGAGAGAGAGAGAGAGAGAGAGAGAGAGAGAGAGAGAGAGAGAGAGAGAGAGAGAGAGAGAGAGAGAGAGAGAGAGAGAGAGAGAGAGAGAGAGAGAGAGAGAGAGAGAGAGAGAGACGTGAGTCTAAAAGACTATGCCATATCCGCGAGGCGCGCGCACCAAACCGCTGAACGTTTAGCGTCGCGAGCCAAAACACGAGTGACGTCATCATGAACATCACAAAGAGCACGGGGGGAGGGAGGGGGGGGAACTACAAAGAGAGAGGAGAGTG
The DNA here is from genome assembly GCA_029379305.1 of Frankliniella fusca. NCBI lineage: Eukaryota > Metazoa > Arthropoda > Insecta > Thysanoptera > Thripidae > Frankliniella > Frankliniella fusca. The sequence continues at coordinate 1,620,343 of JAHWGI010001444.1, forward strand.
TCCCCGTGTGATAAACACTCCGGATCGAGACGCTCTTTTGAGGAGGGACGAAGACGGCTGACAAAAGTTCACCTTCTACAAACACGTTTCTGTCCTGCCAAAGGGAAGGGGGAGGTGACAACCTAGTAGAGAGGTTGAGAAGGAGAGGGGCGGGGGGAAAAAAGACACACAAGACGCGCGTCTGCTGAGGCGGCGGGGCCGCGCGGGACCACGCCCCTCCGAGCCGAGCCGAGCCGAGACGCGGAGGAGGCGAGTACATGAACAAAGGCACGTGCACAGCATCACAGGAGAAATAATAGAGAAATAATAGAGAAAAAAGACCCTCCGAAAAAAAAATGATGAACAAAGAAAAACAAGAAACAACAAGAATTCCACAGCAATTTAAGCTGAGGTAATGCTCTATTTCAATGCTGAACAGAGCTCGCAACGCTCTGTTAAGCTAAGCACGTGGAAGAAAGCGGAAAGGGGATGGGGTAGGGGAGAAGCAGAGTGAGTTCTGAAAATTACTCCCCACCCCCACCCCCACCCCCCGGTGGAACACTGATGGCACACATTTAATTTTTCTAGTGGCCATCAAGGTAATAATAAACCCTCTAAACACGTCCTCGTCGAAAATTATGCGCGCGGGAGAGAGAAAGAGAGTCATAGATACTCCACGCGCAGGACAGCGGCGGTGGCGGCAGCAGCCTGCGCGGTAGGCCACGCTGGCGTGCTCGTGTGGCGCGGGTTGCCTACCCTCGACTCCACAGGCGCGCAGAGGCCGATGAGGCCTATCCTATCCAGATAGGCGATTGGCGGTTCTGTTGAGTGTTGGAGGGGGTGGGATTAAGGGGTTTCTTACTATTAATTCAAGCAAACACCGATTTTTCAGATTTTTAGTATTTTTGGAGATTTTCCTTGATTTATGCTGATTTGTTTTTCTTATTTTTTTCTTGTTTTTTTTTTCTTTCTGTGTTTTTGCTGATTTCGTTTGAGGGTGTACACGGATTGTTTTTTGAGTGGGAGCACCCCACGGGTGGAGTCGTGTCTTGGCAAACGGTCGAGGCAGAGGACAGCTTCTCCTGCAGGGTGCTTCCGAACATAGTCTTTTAGTGTCCTCTCTCTCTTGCTCCTGATGGCCTCGCCCCATGAGTGCGACAAGAACTTAGAGAGACGAAACCGCGCCTTTCCTTGCGGCATCATCACCGGTAAAACGAAGGAGTAACTGTACGCTTGAATGAAGCGTACATAGTTACGCTTGAAGATTTACTACTGAAATGGAGCGTATACGCTTCTTTCTTATAAGAAAGAAATCATGAAGAAATTCTCCCATACATTTAGATAGGACGAATGGGAGCGGATAGACCCGTTACGCTTGATTTCAAGCGCAATCCTAGTACGCTTAAATAGGGGCGTAAGATTGCGCCTCAGTTTTACCAGTGGCCCTCCAGTACTGGCATGAACGGAGCAGCGGTGGTGACGGCGCCCCGCCCCGCCCCACCCCGCCCCGCCCCCTTCGCCAAAGACCCCGTCATTCTCCCCTCCCCCACGCCACAACGTGTTTACACAGCTGCTGACCCCCACCCCCTGAGGGGGTATGGACCAGGCCCGAGCAGGCAGCCACGCCCTTTCTCGCCAGCCACAGTAGACTGATTCCGAAAAGCGCTATCCCCTCGCTCGGTCTCTCTTGCACCAATAGGGCGCACCCCATGAGTGCGAGAGAGACAGAGCGAGGAGAGAGCTGTTATCGGAATCAGCCTGCAGGCCACAGCCAGCCAGCCGCACGGATATAGATTGACGCCAAGAGGCTTCAGGGGTGCGATGAGTGTGCACAGCAGCACACAGAGAGGGGTGAAAGGGGAACAGCGAGAAGGTTCAGGTGAACGCGATCAGAGAAAATAGCACAGAGATAAGAGGGCTGAGCGCAGCTGATAACGGTGCCGCCTCGCGGGTGGCACGTCGCGTCCGTAACTATTAGTCACCTCACCTCAGACAAAAATTCACAGATGACGTATACGTGCGTCGAGAGCATGGGACTTCTGAAGTATATGAAGCACACTTCATGTGCGTCAGATACGAGAATTACAGGAAGTGTCCGTCACAGTTGCCCTGAAATAACGATAGCACAAAGTTGTGGAGCGCACTTACCGTCCTGCAATGCCCCCGGGCTGAATGTCCTGAACGAAAATGCCAAGCTCCCCTCTGTCTTCACTCCTCAATCCAACCACGCTGAATCCGAGACTAGTATTTTCAGGCTTGAAAAGCTATGGAAGGAGATAACATTAAATGATATACCAGTTGTTTGCAGAAATCTTAGTTGTAAAATTGTATTTTAGGAAATGTTATCATACCTGTATAAAAAGAATCTGCCTGCCATGAGATGACTGCTCAATTGCCTTTTGAAACTCCAAGGCATATGTTGATGTGGTGATAGGAGGCTGGGTAACATCTGGACTATGGACCAGGTGCATCTTTGTGGAGGAAAGAAAATTAAATGATAGAGGCAACTAAACAGAAACAGATAAGCAAAGTTATTAAAGAGTAAAAGTGAAGGCCTACCTGTGGGGGAGAGTTGGTGTCCCCGGAACTACTATGGGAGAGCTGAGGAACTCTCTGGTCATCCAGCTCTTGAGATCCATGATGTAGGTAGTATAGATCAGGTTCTCTTGGAACATTAAGAACTAGCTCTCCAGTTGGGGCAATGTCAAAATCAACAGGAAGAATTGATGGATGATCTTGAAGTTGTTGGTTTAGATCAGTTAGTGAATCCTGTCAAGGTAAAAACAGAGCTATATTTTTGAAATCCCTGATTGATCAAAAACAAAATCTTTATTAGCTTGAGATTTTCATACCTGAATGGTAACAATGCTGCGGAAAATTGGGTTTTCTAGCACAGATATCAAGAGGTTAAGATCATCTGCCGTTTGAGATTGGAGTTTTACATCATCACCTGAGTTTATGGTGTGTTGGATGTGTTCCAACAGTTGTAAAGCAGTTGATATGTCTAAAACAGGAGGAAAGGGATTATTTAAAACAGTTGGATAAGGAGAGAAAAATTTTAAGATATTCGGAAGTTTTTAATTTACCTGAGTTGAGAGGCATTGTGCAGATGATACTGTTTTTGCTATCACAAAATGAGTCATGGACTTCCCTTGCCTGGAAATTTTAAGAGAGAAAAATCATTGTCGTTGCAATATTCTGAGTATCATTAGTTCCAATATTTGAACAGATGAAAACAACATTTTTCTAAGAGAACAGGTGCATTGGTAGAGGCGATTCAAGGCAAAGAAAACACTGTTAAAACATGGCAGAGATCACAGAGACAAGAAAATGTTTGAAGAATGAATTAGTTTTTCTCTGAGTACTTTTTCTTATCGATATCTGAAACATATGTAGTATGTCCCTGAACAGAGTAAATAATTTTATCTCCTGGACCGTCATCTCAGTCTATCCAGGCTACACCTGTACCACAGACACATACTACAAATACCTTCCGAGCCACAAGATCTAGATACAAAGCAGGAACTAACCTCAAACGGCTACTCTCACACAAAAATATTCAATGTGGTATAGTAAACTTCATCAAGGAGCCTGTTATTGTTTTCAGTCAAATCTAAACTTTAACGTAGCAGAAAAGTCCCAAGCCTCCGAGCTCCATGGGAGTTCAGCTTTCCTCCGCTGTGGGCTGCAGCGCTCACATCGCGCTATACGCCGCCTTCTAAAATTGAAACTTTGCGATCGTCACCTTTGGCGCGGTTCGTTTTAAAAGTATAAGCGGACAGCTCTCTCTCCATTGGTGGCGAATGGCGAATCCGGGGACACAAGGTGTAAGGGGTCGGGTAGGAAATGTTATTCCAGCCAGAAGATAAATGCAAATGCAAGAGGAGTGGAAGTGTCAACTGGAAAATTTCTTTCATCTTTCGGACAGGGACTCCTCGCTGAAAAATCGTACAGCAGCACAGCGATCCGCACTAAACTCAGTGAACAAGATACAACAAAATTATACGGGAAAAGTCCTTGAGCGCATGACACTGCGGGGAGGAAATCTCGTGGCTCGACTGGAACGGCAAGTTTCTTTTTTTTTCCTCCACTTAATGTGAACGTGTATTCCCACCATGTTCCTGTTGCTGTTTACCTGATGATGTGAATCATGCGTCATACTGGGATTGGAGGACCTTATTCCTCTTGACGGTACTGTACCATCTGCGTTCCAACGGAAGCTACCAGCCTTTATGAGATGAGCTATCCTCGCAGTGTCCGAGCGTGGTAGTCTAGAGCTGTGTTCCTTTGTGAAACAATACTTTTCTGAGCCACTTTCTCGCACACTTAATCCGGACAGTCCATACTATTGTTTCTCTTGCATATTCAGCCCTTTCCTCCCCCTGGCCTGGCGGCGCCCCACCCTTGTTCCGCCCCTGGAAGCTCTCCTGTCTGCGCTCTGCGCTCTCGGCGGTGCGGCGCACATCAACAACGAATAATTCAAGGGGAAAGACATCACCTCATCATGTTTAAACCGGTGAAAAGCTTGCGAGACTTCCTTAGCTATTGGTACTTCCGGTACCTTATGGTAACTGAGCTGTACATCGTCGAGAGATGGGAACAGAGAGTTACAAGTATCCTTTACAGCTACTTTTTGGGTTATGTTGTCCCTTTTCTTGATGTTTCTGCAGATTTCTTGTGGAACCCCTTTTCCCTCGTCCAGATTTTGTCACCGAGGCTTTGCAGTCTCTTAAATTGAATCAGTCTCAGTTTCATCGGTTGCCATGAGCTTGATAGAAAACTCAGGAGAAATTTCAATTGCTGAGGCTGTTTGCACTGTGCACATTATCTGGACTGATAAGGGAAAAGTCCATTAATTTTGAACAAGTTGTGTACTTTTTCTTGACAGCTGATCAGATGTTGCAATTTTGCTGTTGTTTCTTCTCTTCTGGTACTTCAATTGTACAGTTCTAGTTAATGTAACGTCTTCACTGTCGAAGTATCTCACAGCCTCACCAATACAAGATACGTCAAGAATTTAACATAAGCTCTCCTTTATCTTTGAAAGACACATTCTCCGTATTTTCAATGCTTTAAGACAACTTGCATAGTGGTATATCTTCCAACGACTTTGTATAATGAATATTTACATGTGCGATTCTTCATTGAAATGATTATTGTTGTGGCCTTTGCCTAATGTGATTCATCCTTTCTGTTTACGTTTACAACAAATACTTGCCTATTTTTTAGAAAAGTATTAGATAGTCTCCTTATTGATTCACGTATCTATCTTCAGATAATTCAATCTAAGTATGTGTTCTTGTTTTACATTCCATATACAAGTGAAGTTTTATACTTATTTATGAATATTTTAAAAGGATTTTGCCTGGATCCTTCATTATCTGTATTGTTTATTCTTTGCTGAAACTAAAAGACGTTAAAGCAACTATAGACTGGCCTACTTCTTTTTAAAAATCACAATTAAGAGTCAAATTCATATTGTCTGGGACTAAAAAGGAAGACAAGTCTACATTTCATTTCTTCTTTATTTCGTTTTGTCCTCATCCCAGTACGCACCATCAAAAGGTTAGGAATATCATAGTTTTCATCAAGTACCGATAAGAGTTACATTTGGGGAACTAGGGCTCAATGTGACTTGCTTCATACCCTTGTTCTTTCCTTCAATTCAATTCTCTAGGATTTAATAAATCACTGTACAAAACTATTCTGAGTGAAACTGTTTTAGATCTATACAATGTTATTTTTGATATTTTAATAAAAATATGCTTGCTGTTATAATTCATGTATAGTGAATGTTTTTAAACTTTCTGTTTAGCTCACAAGACATGTTGCCATTTCCTGTGGAAGATTTAAATGGTAAAGATCATTGAATAAAATATAGCATGTCAGTCTACTACACCTTGAACTCGAAAAGCTGTACTACTCCATGTATTACATAAGCACTGGCAAATACAGAATGTCTCGTAATCATTTATTTTATGATTGAAAAATAAAAAATACAATCACAGTTAAATACACATGTTTAAAAAAAAAAAAAAAAAAAAAAAAAAAAAAAAACACCCTTCAGTCTAATATTTCCTCGTGTCTATGGCCTAGTTAAATTAATATGTTAGTTTATAACACACAAGTTACCTCGTAATTATTATTTATGATTTTAAAAGAGGCAAGATATACCTGACTTGAAATCACACCCCTTTCGTCCCATCTGTTGTTCAAGACAGTTACCTAGGAGCACAATTCAAATAGGCCAATAAAACTTAATCATACCAAAACTTCAAAAAATAAAAATAACAAACTTCTGCATACCACAGGAATGCAACTTAGAAGTAAACCAGTGTAAGAGCAGGAAGGCTGAATGTGTCAATGCAAGTAATGTGACAAAGAGCTGCTGGTAAATAACCAATGTTATTCAGTTTTACATATAAGTGTATCACAGACAGCACTGTACAACAGGTACATGGATAATACGGCATACTCACTAAACAATTAGTGGCATGGCCAATGTGATTGTAAAGGATAAGTCATCTAGGAAAAGTTAACACAATATACTATAAATTTAAACAACAGAAACATCAAGTCAGTCAACAATATCTACATTAACACAAAGCATTACAAAAAGTCTAATTTTAAACAAGTTCATATTCTTAGGATTTATACTTGATACATAACAATTTTAAAGACACATAAAGCACTCATAGAAATTGAAGAAAGTTAATTAAAAGGATCACCAAGGAAATTTCTGTTTGAAAAAAAAAGGAAAAAAATCAACCTATTACTCAAACAGAAAAAGACTCTATTTTGGACGAATTTTTTCATACATAAATTGTTGAGATCTTTCTGTTGTGAACTGAGATGTTCTGTTAGAGGCACTCAGTCCAAGAGTCCTTTTCCTCATAAAATGGAACTGAGCAAGAGCAAAATCATATAACTCTTGCTCCATTTGCCACACTTTTGATTCTTGAATCTTTTTAATTGTGCTTGCAGATGGATCTGCCTTTTGAACTGTTCGGCGTAAATGTGACTTCTTACCTGGAATCAAAGCAAGATGTATTTCAAAACTGAATGTAAGGAGGAAGAAAAAAAATAATATTAAGATCTTACTGTTCAGGTAGTGTTTGGTTGCTCCTTCAAAAAAACTTGGTAGAGTAATTTCAAGTAAATGTATAAAATCTTCCATCTCCTCAGTAACTCCAACCAAGAGATAATGACTGATCAGATTTCTTTTAGCCTCCTCCAAAGCCCATTTGTTGCCAGGTTCCCTTTAAAAAAATATTTTGAATAACATGACAATACATAACTTTTCTGCCATCCAATAACTTTGAAAGTGACAAAAACAAAATTTACCAGCACAAAGCAGAATGACCACAGAAGAAAGGTACCTGTAGCCACATGTTATCAGGGTGGCAATCAGGTTGCTTTTTCTCAACACATTCATCAAAAGTCTGGACAGAAATAAAGAAAAAAATAGAAACATAAATCCATGCCAAATATACTTAAAAGTACAGTAATTTTCCTCCTAGCTGTAAAGTACATACCACTTTGTCGCCATGCTTGCGGCGCACAAGATGTGGCCGAAAATCATCACCATATCTCAAAAAGTAATAATAAGATACTAAACGATCTAGAGGGCGACGAATTAAATTTATCCAGACTGGGCGTAAATTAACTCCAAACCTAGGCAAAAGTGTTTCATTCAACAATAAAAGTAAAATGATTAGGATACTTGGGCTGGTAGATACATAAATGATGTAGCTTACTTTTCAAAATGAACATAAGCAACATGACCATGGTATAAAGCAGGCTTGATGGAATCCCATTTACTTACATTAAATGCAAATCTTGCCTGAAAAGAAAGAACATTTTCAATTTCATTTTAATTTTATATTAATAACTTCTTAAATACCATGAGAATATAGAATAGAAGCTTGCCTGGTTAGCTAAGGACAAGACGTGCATATTTCCTGTGACATTAATATGAAGCACGTGATAGCTATTTAATCGGCAAAGGTCATACGCAACATTGATAAAACTTGTAGAGCCAGTTTTTGGAACGCGGTTGTAAATGACAACTAAGTCTCTCCGGTCCTTTAAGTTGACATTTGGCACCTCTACTAATGAGCCACCACCAGCTCCGCCTCCAATTATTGGCATGTGTAAATTAGCTTCTTTCTCAGTGCTGGCCAAGAGTTGTTTCCTAACTATGGCTACTTCAGAAACTGAAAAGAAAATACAAGTAAAAACTAATTTTGCTCCAACACTAAGAAATAAACAAGTAGGCATGAAATATGCATCAAAACATACCTAATTTTTCATTATTCCCCTCTAAATTTAAGACGCGCACCTCGAAATATAATACAAGTACAACAAAAAATATTATACCAGCAAATAACAGTAAATTATTGTTCAATATATTTTTTTTCAACATTTTCAGGCCTCAGTCCAAGAAGTTTGATTAAATAAATCGTTTTGGTCACTTGATTTTGTACAATTCTCATGGCGATTAATTATTCAAAACAAAGGAATTCTTTTTTGAGGACATAATTTTTGAAAGACATGACGACCACTTTCGACTTAGTAATCAAAGTTTAAAAATAAGTCATCCGACGAGCTTAACCCTCATGAACGCTCCTCTTGCTCTTGCTTGAAAATAAGCTATAGTCCATTATTCACAGTTCGGAGTAAAAGAGCAGGCTAGCAAAATTATCACATCACACACTAACCAGGTGCAAGTATGCTCCTTTTATTCTTGATGTTGATGTTTTTGCTCTTTCTTTAACTTCCCACAAGATCCTTTTTATTATCTTCATTGAATTTTCATAATTTTAGTTTGCACGAGTTTGTTTGTGTCGTAGTTTTGGTGAAACTGTAGGACCCCAGGGCTATCTCTTTAAGAGAGGCGGGTTGGTCGGCCGGTCGGTCGGTCGGTCGGTCGAGCGGGTGGGAGGTGCACAGGGTATATGTAACGAGGTGAAACAAAGCTAAATGAACTTCAAAGTATGCCAACCCATACATTTTTGGAAAGAGGAAACATCGGGGATGATTATTATGCAAAAATATTTGTATGTGAAAGTCAAATATAGCGGCAGAGAGGTGTAGAAAGACGATCTTTGCTTCGAATTCGGGAAAGGCTGTTTTCAAGCAATAAATTCTAGTATTCGCACACATCCCAGGCCCCAACATGAAGCGAGCCGATTATTCACCAGACTTTAATCTTTCCATCGATATTTTTAAAAGTCTCGTGCGACGTCCAGTTCTCGCCCAGTAAGCGTTTATTCCTCCTCATGCCATGTCACCACCGCCCCTGCTACTGCTGCCGCCTACCACTCGCATTTTTGCTTACCTACTGTCTATTGTCATCCATCAGCTGTCTGCAAACTGGTTCAAACTTTTCAAGTAAACAGACAGACTCAGATTAGTCTAGAAACTAACTAGCTATGGACGATTTTGTCGACCTTGGTATTTTGGCAATGCTTAATGTGATGTTGGAGATAGGAGAAATGGAGTTAGAAGGTTTGTTGAAATGTGAAGGGTTACTGGATTCATTCTGCATTCATTGTGACTTATTATCTTTTCTTACTCATTGCTAATCATAGAAACTCTAAAGACATTCTTTTGGGAAAAAGTTACTGTTGATGTGAATGAATATCTAAGATTTAGTGATCCTACATTTAAAAGGCACTTCAGGTTGTCTACAACCCAATTCGAAGTGAGTATTATATTACATATCCTGTAAAAGTGAAAACTAAAAACTTGCAAACTTCTGTTATATTTTCTTTTTTACAGATTCTTTGCCATGAATTGGTGGAGCTTCTTTCAGCTAACAATGAGATTGTGAGGGTAGGGAGAGATTTTCGCCATAAGGCTTTAATGGTTACTTGGATTTTAGCAACACCCGATACCTTTCGCAGTGTTGCGTTGCGTTTTGGAGTTCACCCTGGTGAGGTTCACAGATACTACAAGAAAATAGTACCTGCTATATGTGACCTAGGTCGTAGGTACATCTTCTGGCCCGATGCTGTGGAACGTGGTCGAATTAGTGCTGAGCTTCAAGAAGTATCTGGTCTCCAAGGAGTAGTTGGAATGCTGGACAGTAAACACTTTGTTATGACTTCCCCAGAGCTAGAGCCAGCTTCATTTAGAAATCGTCACCATGATTACTCGATTAATGCTATGGTTGTTTGTGATAATGATCTGAAAGTGCGTGATTTATATGTGGGAGAGGCTGGTAGCTTACACGACGCCAGAGTTTTCAGGCGCAGTCCTCTTTGCCGCAACATTTTGTTTACTGAGAACTTCATGTCCAGAGGGGAATATATTATTGGCGACTCAGCATACATGCTTCTTGACCGTGTACGTATTATATACTGTGAGCATTTACCATGAAATGGTTTTTGTGGTGTTGCTGTATTAATGTAATGATTTTTTCTGAAGGTCATCACCCCATTTCATAACAATGGGCACCTTACTCCAAGGCAGATCCAATTTAATCGTGTTCTGTCAGGCATCAGAGTACGAATTGAGCATACCTTTGGAAGGGTTACAAACATTTGGAGGCGAAGTAGAAACATGTTTGTTTACAAAATGGACTACATGGTAGACCATATATGTGCTTCATTCGTACTCCACAATTTCCGTCTCTATCATGGTGATGAATACCCTCTGGTGAGCATAATTATTTTCTGATTGCACACTTCACCATGAAGTATAGCGCATTTTTAATTGGGAATTTTCTTTTCTTTTCAATAGGTTAACGTAGATGGAGATCATCCAGATTTTGATGATTTCATTCCAGATAATGTAAATGACGATGACAATTTAGGCGAGGATGAAGTGGGTGGAATTTTAGATCCTCATGGTCTGCAGGAAGAGGGTGAAGCTCTCCTGAGGAATGCTCAACTCCGTGGTGAACAGAGAAGGTGGAATCTGTGTAATTCTTTGTAAGTGCAAATTTTGTACAGAAGTATTAATAGTAATTCTGATAAGAATTTTTTTCATAATATCAAACTTATTTATTTTCCATAACATTAATGGAAATAAAAGAAAATAAAAGATATCTTCTTAACAATAGAAAACTTATTGAAATTTTCTGACTGCAAATCACATATACAATTACAGGTAAATCCTACCAAAACCAATCACTTATCCCATTCCATACTTCTAAAGTTGTCATATAAAGTATCAGACAGAATCAGGTGTAGAATTACAAGTAAATCCTAGCAAAACAAGAGAATAAAAGGGGGGAAGTGAAATTATATTAACATTAAAACACTTTAGAAATTTTCAGACTGTGAATCAGGTACAGAATTAAATGTAAATCTTACCAAAAGAATAACAAATCACTTAACTGTCCATTTTTTTCTTCATTATCTGTATCATCTCTCTTATATTAGAATTCATGTCCTCTATACGTACAGCTCTATTATTTCTCGGAACTATCTTGATAGGCTCCAAAAATTTACTAGCTGCGTTGGAGGGAACCTTAACAGTTCCAGATCCCATCCTCATTTCTGTTTCATGTGAAGAACCCATGCTCCTGGTTTTCTGTGGGTCATGTACCACACTCCCCTCCCAAATCAACTCCATATCATCCCAATAGACCCAGTTGCGGTCAGATGAGCTGTTTCCTGTATTCTTTAGACGATCTTTACGCATTCTAAATTCACTTGCAAGTGTTGACATCCTCCGTGGTAAATCTTTTGCTGACAGATGTGAGTACCCTTTTTGATGCATCACCTTTAATATTTCTCCATAGACTTCTGCTGAACGATGCTTGCTGTCCTCAAATTTTGTTTTCAGTCGATAGTACTCTGCTATGAGAAGTTTATCGGATTTATAAGAGAACTTGGAAGTCACATCTGTAAAAAGAAAAATTTACCATTTTATTCAACAAGTAATGTAACCAATACGAAGATAAAGAATAGGAGAAAGGAAACGCAATTGTTACCTGATTGGGTAAAATCACTTGGAACCACAATAAATTGTTCTACAATTTTATTGCCTGCTGATAAACCAATGGTTTTTTTAGGGGGATTATCCATGCTTTTAAGTGTAGGGATCATAACTGTTAGTGCTCTGATCTGGGTATCAACATCTTCCTTGCTGCTCATAAAATTGGTATAGACATGTGCTGCCTTCTCTAGTTCAGCTGGAGGCTCCAGCGGCAGAGCTTTTATTCTCTTCCGAAGAGCCCTCTCACCGTAACTCAGTTCAGATTCAAGCAAAGAACTAATAACTTTCTTAAAGCCATCGCCACGCCTGTGTGTTGATGAACTTTGCAAGAGGTGTCTGTTTTCAAGCATCAATTTCAATAGTACAGTTTGACTGTAAAGAGTCCAGTCACTCCTGCATCCTACAGCATGGTCATTACTATGGATTGTCTCATTCACCAAAGACACGAATGAATCGCTATGATTTTCACTGATTTCACAATTGACACAAACACTTCTCCCCATGAAAGGGAAAGACTTCTTCATTAGTAGATATTCCTTGAATTTATCTGCAGTCAGCTAAAATTGATAACACTATAGATTAGTTAAATGTGAATAATTATTATAATCAATCAAATTGACTTCTATTCATGGCAATCAACATACCTCAACTACAGCCACGCCATTTTCCAGAGATACTTCAACAATGCAATCCATACCCTTCGTACAAACGCCATCTTTCTCTAATATTGAGTTAAGCGTGAAATGTAGAAAGTCCTGTTAAATAGCAGAGGCAACAGTGAAATTTTTGAGAAAATCAAGGTTGTTTTGCACATCAGTGGCATGTTTGAGCTTACCGTAGGACAATCTTCATCAAGATTAGTAAGGAAAATCTTATTATTTACTTGTGATCTCAGACTTAATGCTAAAGATTCTTCGGCAGGGTTGAGTTGTTGTTCTGCTGCTGCTGCTACAATGTCTACTTCTCCTCCCATGAAAGGGAATCTTTTTTTCATAATCAAAAATTTGGCAAATTTTTCCTCAGACAGCTGCATAAAAAAATGCATTAGGACACTGGTTACAATTGCAGGATTATAAAATTATGTATTTTAAAATAATTGGTAAAGTACCTCAACTAAAACTTCAGCACCTCCCTCCACAGTTGATATGACTGAAATAGGGTCCATGTCATTAGAGAAAACATTCTGCTCTTTCTCAAACATTATTTTCAGAGTGTAACGGAGATAGTCCTGTAGCAGAGCAGGTTAAGATTAAAAAAGAATGAGATGTCTAAAAATCAAAAAGCAAGTTTTAACACTGCAATAACATTTAGGTAGCTTAAAAAAGAAGGACTTACCAAGTCAAAACCTTTCCTTAGATTTTTCAGCAAAACTTTTGTTATTGGATAGTTGTGGGCAATAATAGAAACATTTTCTCCCATGAAAGGGAAAGACTTCTTCATTAGAAGACTATGAACAAACTTCTCTTCAGTTACCTACAATTGAACACCACCAAAATTGAAAAATTAGAATAATCAATGAATCAAATTGACTGGTTTGTCTACAGTTATCATACCTGAACTACAGCTGTACCATTTTCCAGAGATATTTTAAGAATGCTATCTATGCCCTTTGTACCAACACCATCTTTCTCTAAAATTGAGTTAAGCGTGAAACGCAAAAAGTCCTGAAGGGTAGAACAAGCAGCAGTGAAATGTTTGTGAAAATAAAAAGAAGGTTACTCTGCAAATCATGAGGAGCAGCAGGTTGGGGCTTACCACAGGAACATCATTTTTTATGTTAGTAAGGCAAACTGTATGCTCAGTCTCAGCTGCTTGATTTATTTCTGGTGCCAAAGACAACTCTCTTCCCATGCAAAGAATTTTTTTTTTGTTCAGGAGAAAGTCTGCAAAGTATGTTTCAGAGCACTGCAACAAACAAGCACATTATTAATGACACTGGTGACAAATTATGACAATTTATATACTTGAAATTAACAGTGGTGTGACAGCACACCTCGACAAGAGCTTTGTCTTCCGTCTCCTCACTGACCACTAAAATGCTGTCAGTCTCTTGTGAGCACAGACCCTCTTTCACTATCATATTGTGAAGTGTGTAACGGAGAAAATCCTGTAACAGCAGTTGTAGGACAAGAAACATTAAAATGTCTTGTTTAGGAAACAGAATAAACTTCAGCTCAGAAATAAGTAAAGCTCCACTCACCAAAGGGAAACCTTCTGTGAGGTTTGATACAATGAGAGACCTTGCATGCAAATCTGCTGATATATCGAATGCTGGTGTGACCGGTTTGTCATTGTTATTCATATCAGCAATGGTGGCATCATGAAAGCTCTAAAAAAAAAAACAAGAGAAACTATAAACACGAAATGAATTCCGTGTGAAGTGGGAAACTCGTTCTTTACTTTGCAAAGCACTGTCCGCACTTTCATCTCAGAGTTACGATTTGTACTACGCGCGGCCCGTGAAGTAGTTACCGTCGCGAGCCACAGATGGCAGCACAGCTGCGCCCTAACCTCACGTACCATTCTACCGACACGGGACTTAGAATATTTCTGGTAATCTGTTAAGTGATCTTTTTAAAATGCTATGGAAGTGACATAAATCATCGTAATAAACCATATTCATTTAAGGCTGCCGATTTCAAATATATTAAAATGATGCATTCCCGTGCCTTCGAAATACATTTCCCAGAATGGCCAGAGAAGCTGAGGACGCGGACTTAGAATGAAAACACGCAAAATTTGTTAAGAGATCTCGAAATTTTACAATTAAACTCGAAAAATAGTTCATACTTGGTAACATGCCCAGCGTTTCCGCTTTAGAATGGTACTATCCCCATGTTTGTGGGTGTAGTGTGTTCTGTGGTCAAAATGGCTTCATAAAAAGTGTGACACCTTACTCTTGACAATACTCGTTCTTGTCACCACGAAAGTGATGTAAGTGGTAAAGAACGAGTAAAAAAAAATTCTATCAGCCTGCTACTATCATACACGAACAGAAAGTGTAACAGAAAACAGATAACAGAAATGTTATGTTACCTGTGAAAGTTTATGAACCAATTCATCATTGATGATGCCATTATTGAGGCCATCAAGAATTTCATCATTATTCTTCCCATCATCAATGACGCCATTATAATTGGGACCATCACACATTTCATCATCATTCTTACCATCATCAATGACGCCATTATCATTGGGGCCATTCCACGTTTCATCATCATCCTCATCGTCGATGGCACATAACTTCTATAATAATAAGTTTCTATAAGCCTGCTCGCCTTAAATATACACCACAACAATACAGATTGAGTGTGTAAGTTACCTGTACATCACTATCACTCTCATCATCACTGAGCCCGACATCCAATAGTGTGGCATCCTCATGTACACTATGATTGTTTTCTTCTTCATCAACATTTAAAAACTCGATGCTATTATTCATAAATGTCATTTTTCCTAATTGCCTCATAGATATTGCTATGTCTGCTGACTTGAACTGGAACAAACAAGAACAAATATTAAACAGAATGATGTGACGACAAGTCCCAATGACAAATAAAATAATCAGCATGACATTAGAGACATACCGTTACTGTCACCGTGTTAGTTTTGGAACAATACTGACAGTCATCAACACACTTTGCGACGCCGTCCGGAAATATGCTGCGCCTGCGTCCAGTTCGTTCCAGAAACGAAATGAATGACATCTAAAAATGAGGTAGAAACAATCAGCACAAATACCTCGGGAAAATAATCAACCCAAATGCAATGTGATAGAAAAATACCTTCATAAAATTAAATCGTGCAGGCACTGATATTTTCACTTTGGTGGTGGACGGGACACAAGGTGACGGGACAGCATCCACGTCAGGAAAGAACTTCCTCAAATCTTTGGACACACCGGTTTTTCGAACAGGGGTAGAGGAGTCCTTACCATTGCTTTTGAATGATTTGGGTGTTTCTATTCGACACACTCGTTTGCGAGGAATATCTATGTCACCCATGTTTGTCGGAGTCGAAGGACCACGGTGCACATTGACGCAATTTGACGAACTGGTGTGTTTCTAAAGCCGAGTGAGCGGGACGGGCGGGAACACGATGACAAATGACAGTAGATGTAAACAAGTGGTAGGCGGCAGCAGTAGCAGGGCGGTGGTGACATGGCATGATGAGAAATAAACGCTTACCGGGCGAGAACTGGACGTCGCACGAGACTTTTAAAAATATCGATGGAACGATTAAAGTCTGGTGAATAATCGGCTCGCTTCATGTTGGGGCCTGGGATGTGTGCGAATACTAGAATTTATTGCTTGAAAACAGCCTTTCCCGAATTCGAAGCAAAGATCGTCTTTCTACACCTCTCTGCCGCTATATTTGACTTTCACATACAAATATTTTTGCATAATAATCATCCCCGATGTTTCCTCTTTCCAAAAATGTATGGGTTGGCATACTTTGAAGTTCATTTAGCTTTGTTTCACCTCGTTACATATACCCTGTGCACCTCCCACCCGCTCGACCGACCGACCGACCGACCGGCCGACCAACCCGCCTCTCTTAAAGAGATAGCCCTCCCCTTGCCTTCCGTTGTCAACATTGTCTGCTGTCTGCTTCTGTCAGTTGTCTTGTCATTTTTGATGTGGTGGGTCAACAACTTCTCTTTGTCTAGTCCAATAGAACCAAAGCACCGTGTAAGGAGTACAGCAATGTACCCATAACTCTTTAAAGTTTAATATTGTGGTAAGCTTACTGTTGGAATGGGTCAAGGTAAAAGTCAATTTACAGAAGAGGAACTTCAAGATTATCAGGTATTAACCTAAGAGCCAAACATTTTGTGAAACAAACTACATCAAAATCCAAAAGTATTTCATTAAATGAAAACTCTCTTCCTCATTTAACTATTCCAGGATCTCACATATTTCACCAAAAAAGAAGTACTGTAGTAAGTATCTTTCCTAATTCTATGTTTCATTTGTTGATACTGGATAACTTCACTTTTCTATTGCCTATATGTTTAGTGCACATCAGAAGTTCAAGGCGCTCCATCCAGAAAAAGTTGGCCACAACAAAAATGCAAAATTATCCATGTCAAAGATTCTCCTTTACCCAGAGTTAAAAGTTAACCCATTTGGAGATCGCATTTGCCATGCCTTCAGCTCAAGCCACGATGGAGACTGCACATTTGAAGACTTTTTGGATATGATGTCAGTATTTAGTGATGCTGCACCCAAAAGTGTCAAGGCTGAGCATGCATTTAGAATTTTTGGTGAGTCTGCATCAAAGTGATTTAATTTTCTCCTCCTGTCTCTTGTTGTACTAATTGTTCTGATATTACCTCATTCAGACTTTGATGGAGATGATATGCTTGGAGAATCAGATCTTCGCCAAGTTGTTGAGAGACTTACTGGTTCTCAGAGACTAAGTGAGTCAGATATGAAGAATTTAATCCAGAATATTCTTGATGAAGCTGATTTAGACGAAGATGGTGCTCTTTCCTTTGCTGAATTTGAACATATTATTGACAAGTCTTCTGATTTCTGCAGGTAAGAAGACAGTGATACACTAATAACCTAAATATGGGCTCTGCACTGACTGATGATACATTGATTACTTCTATTCCAGCACCTTTCGCATTCGCCTCTGAAGCAAACCCTTGAAAGTAAATGGAATTACTGCCAAAGATCACCCACCTTCTGCATTTCAATTGAAGACTGACCCTTAGATCCAGTTATAATGAGGAGAAAACCTGGGTTTGAGTACTAGAATATGTAAAAATGTGTTGTGTGTAAAAATCTTTTCTTCTTCTTTTAAGACTTTCAGAATGTTCTTGATGAGGAAAGAAAAGATGTTAATCTGCTTTGAGATCTCTTAATTTTAAGTTTTTTTTTTTCTCTTCTGAGCTTCTAAAAAATAATAATTGCATAATGTGGTTGTAAAAACAAAATAAAATGTAAAATTTGCTGCTAATTATTGACTGCCGCAAATGTTCCACACCCTTCAACTTCAACTGCAGGTGATGCAAAGTAAAAAGAAGAGAATAAAAATAAATCAGGTTTCTTTTATTCAATATCTGAAATGTTTATCTTATACAAAAGGATTATGATAGAATATAATATGGTAGGTTATGGACAACTTGCAGTCAGCATTATGCAGCAAATGGAGGCAGATGAAATTATGAGTGAAGGTATCCCCTGTAAAACATCCACCATACTTTCAAGATACTTCTCACATAAGTAGACAGGAGCTTATTTAATTGAAACAATACTTACGGAAGTTTAATTCTCATAAAGATCCAACAGGAACAAAAAGCAACAATGACGAAGAGAAAACCAATAGCTATGAGTAAGAGCCGGTTGAATTTTGGTGTTGATGGACTGTGTGTTTGGTTGAGCACAATGAAGCCCAAGCCTCCCATAGTAAACATGAATGATGACGTCAAACCTTCTATTACGTACTGACCATTTAGACGATGAGGCAGGATAGCCACCTATAAATCCAGTTTATTAGAAATTATAAAACTAGTGTACGCTGACAAATTTTTAAAAATCTGTTAGTGTAACTACTTACCGTTCTGGTACCTCGCTCATCAGTCACTGAGCCATAGCCTGGTGTCTCTGTGATAATGTCATATATCACTCCTGTAATTTTAAAAGGGAAGAAAAGGGAGTGAAATCAAATAGATGAGCAGCCTATTGGGTACTTTGTGAGTCACAAAAGACAACGTGTTTTGAGTAAGAAACGGATATCGTGAGAGTCATGAAATTAGCCAAAGAGGCAGAGGTAAAGTACAAAAATTAGACAAAATAAAGAGTAAGTGGTAAGTAATAAACAAGAACCTCCCACAAAACTCGGGGGTTAGGTTGACAGTGTAGCTTACCACCGGTCACTAAGAAGTACGAAAGAAGCACCATGGCATAAACAGTCATCGCAGAAGGTTGGCGAAACCATGAGGGCCATTTCACCTTAAGATTTGGAACTTCTAATAGTTGGTAAGGTATTGTGTACAATATTTCCATTTTCACCGGTTCGCCGTACGCCGTTGACTGCTGACGTCCTCGCAGGATGTTTATGTTTGAAAAAATTTCTCATACAGGGATATATCAAGGCTGTGAAGGCACTACTCTCAAGACAAAATGCTTGACGTGAGTTGTGGCAGTAAAAATTAAGAAAAAATTAAAAATTCCGAACGAGGAGAGTAACACAACTGTTTATCAATTTCAGAATAACGGGTTGATCATCAATTAAAACTCGATGCTGCAATGATTCAGATGGTTTTGTTTATTGTTTTGATCAATGACGTTGGCAACATTACGCGCCTCGTAAGGGACTACACGAATTACCGCGCTAAACGCAAACAGATCGCGGCAATTTCAGCCGCAATCACGTTCCAAATAAATGGAGGAAAAAATTAACAGGGGAAAACAATTGCCACGCTATGTAAGATTAACATGATTGAAGGTTGAAACGGCATGGCATACTCATTCAACATAAAACTGGTAAGCATTTAGGTGATGATTTTCCTGAAAAGAAACAACAGGTACAACTTCGCAGAAATTGTACCATTTATCAAATTCTAAGAACAAAAACTAGTCTAGTTCGTTGATATTGCTTACAGGATTTTAAACAATCTATCTACAAGAGACTAGTGTTGGAAAGAGTAATGATAGAAAGGAATATAAAAATGGTCCTACATTCACAAATATTACAGCCAAACATTGTAGAAAAAAGTCAAGATAAACTTTGCTGGTAGCCACCAGCTTAAACTAAAGGCATAACAAAAAGAAATCAGAACGTAAAAAATATCAATAACAAACATAAAAAGTAGGACATATCATAAAATGGTAAGCAAAAATTTCATTTACTGCCACAGGAATGAGTGCCTTAGGAGCATTAACATAGAAATATGTTTATGAAATATTTTGGTATCAAAAAAAAAAAGGGAAAGAAATTGTAGATAATATTAGCATACATTACTAAAGTCTGAGCTTATACACATATCTTCAAAACCTCCCCATCTAGCTTCACAAAATAAAGATTGGGAGGCACTATCTTCATCATCATCTTCAAATATTTCATTTTTAACAACTTCCAAGAGATCACTAGAGTTCTGGAAATCCTCATACTCTGGTAAACCATCATCAAATTGTGGAATTTCTGGAATGTCTGACATGGCTAAAGGGTCGTCAATAATACTATCAACAGCGGCAACTGCTGCTCTGGCAGCCTCTTCTGTAATTGTAAATTCATCCCGAACATTTCCTTTCCTGTATGAAACTTTGTTCACACTAGGGGAATGTATTTTTCTATGTTGAGATAGAGCCCCTGTTGTGAAAAAACGCATGTCACAAATAGAGCAGCAGTATGGACCCTGGTGAGGTGCACCATTTAGTAAATCTCCATGAGACCGCTGATGAATCATTAGTTTGTGATTTGATACAAAGGACTTAACACAGTATTCACACTTGAAAGGCTTTCCATTGTGCAGCATCATGTGAGTCATGAGGCCTGATTTTTGAGGAAATCTGAAAAAGACAAAAATGTCAACACCTAGAGAGCAAACACTCCCAACACAGAAGTACTGTATATAAAAGAGATATGTTCATCGTGTACCTCTGAAAGCAAATGTTGCACGAAAATGGTCTTTCTCCTGTGTGTACTCTTATGTGCTGTTTAAGAATTGATCTAACAGCAAATCGTTTTTCACACATTGGGCAACCAAATGGTCTTACTCCAGTATGGACACGGAAATGCCTCTCTAGATGAGATTTTTTTTTGTATCTTCGATCACAAAGATGACAAATGAATTGACGCGTGTATTGTTCTTCAACACTTTTGGCAGATTTCTTCTTACCTGCAAAGGAATTTTTAGCTCTATTCATTGAAAAAAGAAAAAAATGCAACATTACTTTTAAAAAGTTTGATGAGAGCATTAATTCACCAACCTACAACCACAGGTTTTATCTCACTATTATTATTTGGCTTTTCATCAGACCAAACTCCTGAATCATTTGACTTCTGAACACCTTGATTTCCAGTAGTCAAATCAGAATCAATAAACTGAGTGGTGTAGTTTGGAGAGGTGGTAGCATCACCCCACATTAATCCACTGCCTGAAGGAGTTCTTTCATCAGGAGTCACAAATACAGGGGAGCTAGGCTAAAATGTGGATAGAAATGTCATTTTACAAATGGGAAGAAGAAATTTGCTGCTTGATTTATTAGCAAACCTACAGGTGAAACAATTGGCATTCGAGCTTCAGAGTTCACTGTAACAGTTGATTCACTATCACAATCATTGTGACGATCAACAGATTCCAGTAGTATGTTGCGCATTTGTGATGAATCTTCTTCTGCTGAAATGTTTACTTCATATGCATTATTCTGAGGATAAAAAATACAGACTTCAATATCCGGTGGAGAGGAAAAATTAGATATAAGTTTTGATTATTAGTCAATAATACGTACTATTAAAGATAGGTCCAATCCTCGTAAGGTGATCAATGCAAGAGATAGCTCTGACAGTGTGTGTTGGACCATTTGGTGGGAATGGAGTTGATCAGCATTCTCTAGCAATTCATCACAACAACTGCAAGGTATCTGACCATCAGAAGCAGCAGCAACAGCAGCAACAGCTGCGTCTACATCTTCCAATTTCAATTCCAGTTCTAGGCCCAGTCCCAGAACTGTAGGATCCTAGGAAAGAAAAATAATTGTCTAACACTTGAGAGCAGTGGGTTAAAACAAATAATGGGGGAGGAAAACCGGAAATGTTGCATGGAGGATCTTTATTGTTAAGTTCTGTAACTAACCCACTAGCCCATTCATTCTGTCATTCATTCATCCCCTCATCCATTTTCAATGTGAAACCCACAATTTTTTAAACAGCTCGCGATTGGCGTCACTTCGAAGAACAAACACATTTAAATAGTTATTAAAAGCAGCCATGATTAATTATTAATTTAAGAAATAAAGGTGCGATCTACCAGCAGACTGCTGCCAGGCCTTCATTGTTATTTGTTATTTGTTTTGTTAAACATGTCATCTAACATACACCACAGATCAGATAACATAACCGATTATGCTAATAAATTCACACAAAATAAGACTGCAAACCTGAGGCTTCATATTTCTCATGGTGCCTCGCGAAGTTTCCATGGACGGACGGTCACTGAGGGCGCAACGGCGGTTGCGTCCTCTCCTCACATTTCCTTGCGCTCGGCCGCCATGATCATCAAGTTTTGAGAAGGAGCAGGAAGAAATCACGGATCCGCGGCCAAACGTGTGCAACAGCTGTCTTTTGTTTTCAAGGGGTTGGGTGGTGGGCGGTGGGGTGGTGAAAGTTATCAGTTTAACCACCGTAATCAACACACGAAACTCAGAAAAGGGTGAGGCAGAAAAGAAGCCCCCTCTTTTCAACGATTCAATCATTGTAAGGAGAGGATTATAGAAAGAAGAGATTGAGAATATTTAAAAAAAAAATGAAGCCTGGAAAAGCTTATTGAAAAAAAAGGTGTAACGGTGAAGAAATTTGTCCTTGTCGTGTCACCGGCCCTGTCGCTTTTGTTTTCAGGAGTGGAGTAGGGATGGTATATTCGAACTCGAATATCGAATATATTCGAATAATCGACTTCGAATAGTCGACTATTCGTATTCGAAACTGACTGTATCGAATATATCGAATATTCGAATAATGCCGTCGAATATTCGAAAAAAAGTATTTTATTGGACTGGGAATAGAAAATGTCAGAGAACAGCGGCGGCGGGAGCTGAGCAGCGCGGAGAGCAGCGAGCGACTGGTGCGGTGCCGCTGCCGAGCCGAGCCGAGCCGAGCCGCCGCATTCGTGTCTGCCCGCCATGCCCCCTCCCCTCCCACCTAGGCACTGCGCCTCCAGCGCCTGCTCGCCGCTGATGCTCACTTGTTTGGTTGGGTGCTGTGTTTCCTAACCTGCGTAGAGGAGAAGCCCGGCATAAAAGTACATTTTGAAAGTAGTAACTTAGTTAGTGAATTATTATTATTATGAATCTAGTGTAGTCATGGGCAAGCAAAGTGCCGTGTGGAATTATTTCTCTAAGATAGAAGGGGGTAAGAAGGTGAAGTGCAGCGTGTGTAGTGAACACTTAACTTATAAGAACACAACTTCTAACCTGCTGCTGCACCTTGTGAACAAGCACAAAATCAATGTGCAAGTGTTACCGGCCAAAGGTGGAAAAAGGAAGAGATTCAGTGAAGAGGGAAAGCAGGCGAACACCGAGAGTGCCGAGAGTGACACGGGAGAAGATCCCGACGACCCTCCATCGCAGGAAGATCAGGTTAGTTATCTTTCGCTCTCTGTCCCGGGGATTCCCAACGATTTACTGCAATGTCAAAACTTTCACACGTTATAAATCTTTCTTAAATTTTTCTGTCTGTAACGCGTGCCGCATTCACAGCTTCTGTCTTTACAAAATATATTCACGGGCAGCGAGGTTAACACGTTTAGTGCGGGGTGTTTTTATTCTCTACCGTTTACTCGGGAGCGTCACCAAATAGAAGTCACGCCGCACAAAATGTTTTAAGTGGAATGAGTTTTTATGTGAGTATTTTTATTTCACAGGCAAAACGGCGTAAAAGTTATGAGGGTGGACCATTAGACAGATGCATAAGTAACCAGACTTCATTTTCAGGTAAGGGAATCAAGCATGCGCTCGTGGCTTTTTGGCACGGTATTTCTTCATTATTTTTTTTCTCTTTTGTTTTTAGAGGGAGGCTCCCGGGACAAGGATTGCACTAACGCTCTTATGTTCATGATTGTGAAGGACAATCTGCCATTGAGTACCCCAGAAAAGCCTGGTTTCAGAGTGTTTACTAAAACATTGCAGCCATTGTATCACGTCCCTTCAGAGCCGACGTTGACAAAGTGTATTGAAGCCAAGTATTTGCGACTAAAGCTGTACGTGGGGGATTTGATTGCCAAAGCTCAGCACATCACTCTGACCATGGACTTGTGGACACACAAGTATACTATGCGTTCTCATCTTGGTGTCACAGCGCACCTAACTATAGGTATGTCCTTTCTTTTGCATATCGTTCGGCCCGGGGCGGGGCGGGGCGGGGCGGGGCTGGAGCGCCGGGGCGGGGCGGGGCTGCAGCGCCGGGGCGGGGCGGGTCAGGCGGGAGGCGGTGACACTCTCCGGGAGAGGGGAAGGGGAGGGAGGGGCTGGACATTGGACATTCTGGGGGACGGCTTACGGCTTACAGTCTTCTTCCGGTCATAATTTTATCAGTTTTATTTTTGTTGTAGGTTCAAAGATACGCTCGTTTGAGCTTGGCGCCAGGCTCATGGAGGAGAGAAAAACTGAGCAGAATATATCAGCAGCTATTCGAAAAATATGTGAGGAATGGCAGATAGATTCAAACAAAGTGCGAGCTTGCGTCACCGACGGTGGAGCAAACATAAGAGCAGCTGCAAGGGCTGAGTTTGGAGACAGCAAACACATCGTTTGTGTGTGCCATCGTCTGAATCTCATCGGCCAGAAAGCTATCGGGAACATGAATGCTAAGCCACCATCAGAGCAAGAGGCGGCCCAGCATGACCTACCCGAGGATGAGGAGGACCTAGATGTTGAGGGGGAGGAGGAGGCGGGCGCTGACCCGCTCAGAGCGCTGATCATCAAGGTGAAGAAAACTGTTCGATTCTTTCGACAAAGTGAGGTAGCAAGAGCAAGACTCGACGAACTACAGAAGGCAGAGAGGGGCAAAACCGAATCTTCATGTCTGAAATTAATCCAAGAAGTAAAAACGAGATGGAACTCTTGCTACGACATGTTAGAAAGGTAAGTTAAACGTTCCTGGTCCAGTAGAACAAAACTAAAATAACCCTATCTACCCAACACTATATTTTATCGCGTATTTTTTATTTTCAGGTATCTGCTTCTTGCACCTCTGGTCAACCGGGTCATCCTTGAATTGCAGCGCTCCCGAGCGTCCAAGGCCAGGCCACCTCAAATCATGACCGCGGAAGAAGAGGACACTCTGAAAGAAGTAAAGGACCTCCTATCTCCCCTAGCTAGAGCCACATTGGAACTTAGCACTGAGAAGAATGTTACTCTGAGCAAGTGTATCCCTGTTGTCAGGAACTTGCGCAATGTAGGTATTTCTAACGCGTTGTGAGCATGTATGAGTAAGCGCACGCGTACGGATATTCATACACCTGTGACCCTGCGGCAAAGCTCTGAAAAATTGCCTGTGCCTGGCTGGGTCAGAGCTGGGTCAGAGAGCTTTACTACGCGCCCCCTCGTGCTTGCCGGTCTTGCCGCGTACTACTGACCGTTATTTTTATCTTTACAGGATATTGAGAAATTTCAGCCAACAACAGGCATTTCCTTCAATTTGAAAGAAAATCTCATCAAACTCATCAACAACTCCTTTGCTGGCATCGAGGGAATGCGGATGTTCGCGATCTCGACTCTACTTGATCCCAGATTCAAGAAGTTCGCCTTCTTCCAGGACCAGTCAGCTCCCCGCCGTATTGCCAACGCAGTGAGCTGGGCCGGTATGAACGTCGTCAAAAATATATTGTGACATTAGAACTATACTTATTTCCGGTTTTAATATTTTGAATGTTTTTTAGGTGACTTGGTGAAGCAGAAAATGAGAGAGGCACAAGAATCGGTAACTGAGGAAGAGGCCGGCACGAATGGGGGTGAGCGTGAGCGTACTGGAGAAGAGGCTTCTACTGATGAATTTTGGGGGGATTTTGACCGCGAAGTCCAACGGCAGGCCGCCGAGCAGACAGGACAGGATGTGGCAGGAGGCATTCCCATTCAACTGAGAATGTTTTTGGACAGTCCTCCTGTTAAGAGGAAGGAAAATCCAGACCCCCTGGTGGCCTGGGAATCTCTCAAGGGAGAGTATAAATATGTGTATGCGGTTGCTCAGGAATACTTATCAATATTAGCCTCTTCTGTCCCAGCAGAGCGCCTTTTCTCCCATGCTGGATTAATCATGAATGCGAAAAGAACCCGTCTGGCGAGCAAACGTCTTGACATGCTGGTTTTTCTTAGGTCATGTGATAAGGAGACATGGTTTAAAGTCTTCATTTAATTGGTAAACTAACTAGTCTTTGGTTTAAAGTCAATCAATAGTTTAAGTCACAACACAAACTAGTCTTTGCTTTAAATTCAATTTTTAAAGTTACAAACTAGAGTTTACTTTATTCTTGAATCAAAGTCAATTGTTAGTCACAAACTAGTGTTTAGTTTAAACTTGATTAGAAGTAAAAAATTTTAAGTCACAAACTAGTCTTTAGTTTATCTTTTTTGACATAAAGTCAAAAACTATTATTTTGCTTAAAAAATATTTTACCTGTGTTTTTAGTTTTGACAAACTGATTCTTTTTAATAAACCACACTGAAGCAATAAATCTCTCATTTAAAATTCCCGCGGTAATCAATCAGTTCCACCACACACACGGTTAAGGTTTGTCGAAAATCTGTGAGTTTTAATTATCTTAGCATTGTGGGTTCAAAAAACTGTGTATTTTCATTATATCAGCATATTCGGTCGAATATTCGAATATATTCGAATATTTGGCTCGAATATCGAAGTCTATTCGAATACCAAATTTTCGAGGGGTCGAATATCGAATATTCGAATAATCGTTTCGAATAACCATCCCTAGAGTGGAGGTTACTCGCCTTGGGCGGGAGTAATTTAGAATCGTTTGCTATTCGTTATTTGTTTCGACTGATTATTTGTGCAGGATACAGTGAGGGGAAAAAAGGAGCCAAAGACACAGAATATTGGGAATCAGTGTCAGCTGTCTGGTTTCGCATCGTCTTTGTGCGATGGCATTGCGCTGTGCAGGTTATCTAGCCTTTCAGAAGGTCTGCCGCTCCACGTCGATGGCCGCGGCTCGCAGGTGCAGCAGTAGCGGTAAGCCAAACGCACAGGCTGCCCCCAGCAGGCGGATTCAGGGTATCGTTCAGCAGTGTCTTCTCTCTCACTCCTTATGGGTAAGCCCTGTGAGTGCAACAAGGACAGAGAGATGAAGTCGGCGCGCGGAATCGCCCTGCAGCCGTCCGATTCCGAAATTCGCTCCCGCGTCCTCGTTCCTTGCGTCGCACGCATCCGACCCTGTCATCCCAAACACAGGGCCCCGCCATAGGTGCGACAAGGACGAAAATACGAGAGAAATCTCAGACAGCAGGGCGGGAGGAGCCCGAGGAGCCACACAGCAGGTCGTGCAGGCCACGCCCTTGGTTTGCAGGACGCCCGCGCCCAACGGCCGGCAGCGGTCCCCCGACGCCGACGGCGGACGCCGCCGCGAGGACGCAGACGCCGACCTGCCCCACGCCGCCGACGCCGCCACCGACGTGCCCGCCCCCGAGGCCGAGCAGCCCCCCGCCGGCGCCGCCGAGGCCCCCGACGGGCGCGCCCACCCCGCCGCGCGCGCCCTGCGGGACGCCCGGCTCGCACGGCCCGGGCCCGGGGCCGACGACGAGGACGCCGACGGCCGCGGCGTCGACGGCCGGACGGCGCGGGGAGGTGGTGGCCGTCATCGGCGCCGTCGTGGACGTGCGCTTCCAGGACGGCCTGCCCAACATCCTGAGCGCGCTCGACGTGACGGGCCGGGAGACGCGGCTCGTCCTTGAGGTCGCCCAGCATCTGGGTGGGTAAGGCCTCGAAGGACGACGAACCTTGCTGACACCCCATTTTAGAACAAATCTGAGAATTCTTTTCATAACTCAAAGTCGAGCAGCCGCTGCCTATCAGTGCTCGACATTAGGGTATAGGTGATAGAAGACAAGCGCGCTCTAAGCGAAGGTGAAGAGCTATGCTCTTCATTAGCTAATGTTTAGTGGACAGCAGTCTCACACTTGGTGAAAACACCACCGAGACTTCAATGCCTCCAGGTAACGGCACGGTGCGGACCATCGCGATGGACGGCACGGAGGGCCTGCGGCGCGGCCAGGAGGTGGTGGACACCGGCAAGCCCATCAGCGTCCCTGTGGGACTCGCCACCCTGGGCCGCATCATGAACGTCATAGGTAGTCCAGCCGTCTGATTCCGAAGATCGCTCTCGCACCTCCGTCCTTGTCGCACCTATGGCGGTGCGGTAAGTGGCAGGGCTCCACTAGAGTCTCCTTGTAGAACTCTAGGCTCTACGAGTCCGACAAGGACGGAGGCGCGAGAGCAAATCGTCGGAATCAGACAGCAGGATCCCTCGATAATCTCACAGATTTGTAAGGTATTATTGGAGACGCCGCAGCTGAACCACCCAGTTCCGCCCTGCAGGCGAGCCGATTGACGAACGCGGCCCCATCGAGACGGACATGCGCGCCCCGATCCACAGCGAGGCGCCCAAGTTCGCCGAGATGAGCGTGGAGCAGGAGATCCTGGTGACGGGCATCAAGGTCGTCGACTTGCTGGCGCCCTACGCCAAGGGCGGCAAAATCGGTGAGCGTGTGGTGGGCTCACCCGGGCCGTGCGGGGTACACTTGCGGTTCACGTGACCACGATGACGACACGTGTGCCAGGCCTGTTCGGCGGCGCGGGCGTGGGCAAGACCGTACTCATCATGGAGCTCATCAACAACGTGGCCCGCGCGCACGGCGGCTACTCGGTGTTCGCCGGGGTCGGCGAGCGCACCCGGGAGGGCAACGACCTCTACCACGAGATGATAGAAGGCGGCGTCATTTCGCTCAAAGACAAGTCCTCCAAGGTGCGGTGCGGCGCGCGCGGGGCGGCTCGGGCTCGGCGTCTCCCGCGGTCAGGTTCGCGGCCGCCAAAAGTCATCCCGGTCCCGTTTCTCATGTCCCTACCCCCTTCCCTCCCTCCCCCTTTCCGCCAGGTGGCGCTGGTGTACGGCCAGATGAACGAGCCGCCCGGGGCGCGGGCGCGCGTCGCCCTCACGGGTCTCACCCTCGCCGAGCACTTCCGCGACAAGGAGGGCCAGGACGTGCTGCTCTTCATCGACAACATCTTCCGCTTCACGCAGGCCGGCTCGGAGGTGTCGGCCCTGTTGGGCAGGATCCCGTCGGCCGTGGGCTACCAGCCCACACTGTCCACCGAGATGGGTGACATGCAGGAGCGGATCACCACCACCAAGAGTGGCTCCATCACGTCCGTGCAGGTCCGGGGCCGGGGGCCGCCGGCCCGCCCGGGCCGGGCCGCGCCGCGCGCGTGGCAGATGGGTTGCCTACCCCCACGGCGCTCCACTGGAAACGGGAACTGATGCATGTCGAGCACGAGGGAGTAACGCTCGTTATTATGCCGTTTTTGTGAAATATTATTAAAGCAAACTTCTGTAGTTCTTTAGTTTCGACGACACTGCGGGGTTCCTCCCATAGTTTCCAGGCACGTGATACTATGATCATTCTTGGGAGAGTCTTTTGCCGGTCATGTATGCCCATTAAAATAAAAATTTCACGAGGAATCTGATAGTGTCATCGAAATTAAAGTTCAGAAGTTTGCTTGAATATTATTCCACGCATAATAACGAGCATTATCCTCTCGTGATCGCAACATGCATCATTCCTGCGTTTTCAGTGTCCTCACCTCACGCCGGCTCACCCTGCAGGCGGTGTACGTCCCCGCGGACGACCTGACGGACCCGGCGCCCGCCACCACGTTCGCGCACCTGGACGCGACCACGGTGCTGTCGCGGGGCATCGCCGAGCTGGGCATCTACCCCGCCGTGGACCCGCTGGACTCGACCTCGCGGTGCATGGACCCGGCCGTGGTGGGCGAGGACCACTACCGCACGGCGCGTGGCGTGCAGAAGATCCTGCAGGACTACAAGTCGCTGCAGGACATCATCGCCATCCTGGGCATGGACGAGCTCTCGGAGGAGGACAAGCAGACGGTGGCGCGGGCGCGCAAGGTGCAGCGGTTCCTGTCGCAGCCCTTCCAGGTGGCCGAGGTGTTCACGGGCCAGGCCGGCAAGCTGGTGTCCCTCGAGGAGACCATCAAGGTGGGTTTACACCGTCAGGTCAGGTGTTAAGCGAGGGGGAAGCAAATCTGAGATTTTTGTACACCTCGTGATTCAGGAAAATTCAGAAAAGATCAGGAAAACTTAGAAAATTGCCCCAAAATTCACGAAACTTTAAAAAACATTTTACCAAAAATTCAGAAAAAATTCACAAATTTTCCGAAAATTCCTAAAATTTGTACACCAAAACTCATAAGTATTTTCCCCTCGGAAGTTAGTCATTGTGTGACAGCGCGCGAGTGCACTGTTCGGGGACAAAGTGAGGCAGGTACAGTTGGTAATGTATAGCAACCACACACATTAAGTTGACAGTGTAGGAGGTGCTTCCATGTGAATCACCTGACGTGCCGGCGGGGCGCGGCCTGTAGCCCGCCACGCCCCGCCACGCCTCGGGTCACGCCACGCAAAGTGTTGGTTTTCTCGCCCGATCGCCCTCCTATCATCGCCTCGCACGCTGACCGCTCCGCTGACCACTTTGGGCAATGGTCAGGCACGGCCGGTGGCGTATCCAGGCGTGGCCCAACGCGAGAGCAAGAGGGATGGAATGAGCGAGACTGAGTCTGTGTGCGAGTGAGACCTGCTGGGCCGGAGCCCCAGCCGAGTGTACGCCCCTGGCTGGCCCGGTTGGCACCTGTCCCGCATTAATACCCGTGCTGCGGCCGTGGTGTTGAATGGACGCAGCACGCCACCGAGGGGCCCTACACGGGTACGAGGGATGAAACAAAAAAGAACTCTCGTGAACAGACCTTGCTCTGATTTATATTTGTTTGTGAGTGCCTGCTGGCGCGCGCCCCGTTTTTTTACTTTCTTTTTTTTTTTAATTCACAGCTTTGTTTAAAGCAGGCTCAGCCTCGGCCTCGGCTATTTTAACGTTGTCCATCTCCCGTGACTACCTGCTTATTAGTAAGTCAGCTGATCGCGTTATCAATTTTTGGTTTCCTCCTGTTTGGTTAGGAGTGATTTTCATTGTTTCTTGTGAGCTCGACGGTTAGGGGCAGAGTCAGCTGGTCTGGTCAACCGGGGCGCCGCTGGTGACTAGAGATGATTGCTGCGTCGTCCTTTTTAAGCGTATCGGAAATGCCAAGTTTAATGCACATCTTTTACCTGTTGTTCGCAATATGCTAATGGAAATTCTCTCACCTACAAGTGCACACTGCGATTACGCTCTTGTTTCCACAATGTACTTACTATTCCGTGAGCCTAAGTGACTGTCCGCTGGCATGTCACCATTCATCAGTTGTTCGAATCGAACCCTATGTCTGTCGGACAGACGTGATTGAGACCAACCGGACCACACGCACGCGCAAAGAGACACAGACACAGGCGTGCCCACACTGTATGAGGTACAAAACGGCGCGTAAATGGAGGCAACGACCAACAGAGAGGGAAGGGAAAAAAAAAAATCCTGACCGAAGGATGAAAGAAAAAGTGGAACAAGCTTGTTGCCCCTGAATGATGAGGTAGTCCGTCTCCTTGCAGCGGCGCAACGCGTCCCCCTCCCATTCACTGCAGCCTCACCAATTACTACCTGGATACCCGTCAGCAGCTCAATCAGCCTACCAAGTACCAATTTTCACGCTCCGAACGAGACCTCTGTTACACATGAACACAAACAAGCTTGCACACACACACACACACACACACACACACACACAGACATACTGTCGATTGAATAGGTAAACATGCAAACACCGCTCATAGCCAGGCTGCTCGCTGCTCATGCAAATATTCTTCTTTCGTTTTCTTTCACTCGCATTTATTCTCACTCGTGCTCCTTAATTCTGTCACGTCTGGCTTTAAGAAAAAAGCGCCCAACCTTTTTTTTTTTTTTTTTTTTTTTTTAAAGTAGACGTGGAGAAATACGCACTCAAACGCGCTGAAAACATTACAGAAAACCGATCCAAAAATACAAAACTCTGCGAGCCGAGAGGCGCGGGCGTATACAGCTTGTAGTAAATCTACGCTTTTGCAGCGGGCGTTGAGATACTTTGGCTGCCATAAAACCGCGCGGTGAGTGGCGCGCAGGCGCCAGGGGGAAAGGGTTACAACTCTCCCTGGATGAAGGTATACTCTCTCGCTTGTAAAACCCACAAGCAACCTTTAAAACCTGCGTGTCGAGAAAAAAAATTAGGCGTGTGAGCCGTTCACACACCACTTGAAACGCAAAGGTATGAATTTTCCTCTCTCTTCACTCTCTTGAAAAAAAGAAAAATGAATATAAAATTTTACACACACTTACACGTGTTGCGGCATTCGCATACTTGCGGAGAG
This sequence comes from Frankliniella fusca, assembly GCA_029379305.1. Lineage (NCBI taxonomy): Eukaryota > Metazoa > Arthropoda > Insecta > Thysanoptera > Thripidae > Frankliniella > Frankliniella fusca. The sequence continues at coordinate 1,652,513 of JAHWGI010001444.1, forward strand.
TTATCAGTTGTCCTTAAACCTATCTCCCCCCCCCCCCCCTCCCTGATGCTGGCCGACGGGCCGTTCACCGTCAGTGTACACCCTAAAACAAATTTAGTAAAAAATCTGAATTTAAAAAAAAAGATTGTAAAAAAAATAACGAAAAAATCAGGGGGAAAAAATCAAGAAAAAATCGAGGGGTGATCATAAAACAATCAGTGAAAATCAAGGAAAATCACAAAAAAAAAAGTCCGAAAAATTACAAAAATCGGTACACGGTTGAATTTATAATGAAGGACCCCTCGGCGCTGGCCCTGCCCTGCCCCTGCCCCTGCCGCGCACCACCACGCGATGCTCCGGCTCGCCCAAAGCAAACACGCTCAGGCTTCAGGCTGCCTCAGGCCGCTTCATAATTAGCAATAATGTCGTGGCCGCCACCAGGTCCAGCAGCAGCAGCCCTGCCGGCCCTGCCACGGACACGATATAGAGACGGATAGAGATGGACGTCGATAGAGGACGTGGAGGAGATAGAGACGGAGGCTGGGCAGGGCCTGGGCTGGGATGGGCTGGACAAACACGCCACAGGAGCCGATCACTGTTATTAACCGCCGGCCGGGACGGGCCGCGGGCCAGGTCCCCGCAGCAGCCGACTGATTCCGAACATCGCTCTCGCGCCTCCGTCCTTGTCACACCTATGGCGGTGCCCTACGCTGGTGGCGGCAGGGCCCCATGAGTGCGACAAGGATGGAGGCGCGAGAGCGATGTTCGGAATCAGACGGCTGGGGGGCCCCCGCCGCGGGTCCACTCCACTTCGCGCAGCGCTGCGCGTCCGATCGACGGCCACCTCACGCGCGCCCCGCCCCGCCCCGCCCCACCCTGCCCCGCCCCGCCCTGCCCCGCCCCGCCCCGCCAAGGCGCCGCGCTACTGCTCCGTTTTTCACCCGTCCGGTGTGAAGCGTCCTCGCCTCTCCCCGCGTGTGTGAGGAGGGGCTGTCATAATTCTAGACCACGCGCAGAGGGGCCCGGCTAACCAACAGGTGCCTCGTACACTGTTAAGATCGCCGAAAAATATAGTAACAAAATGGGCACAGTCGTTTGGGTCTCAAACTGTTTGCTGTAGGATACGCCGAAGGGTCGTCAGCTTTTCTATTCCTCTGTACGCAGACTGGTAATATCTCAAACATTACCTCATTGCGGTGTATGCATAGTACTGGTAACAAAAAAAATAAGTATTATATTTTTCCTGGATTATTTATGTCACAACAAACAATTTGCTTGAAAACTACAAATATTACTGGTACTGTAGGACCATTGGTCTCGCACTTTTTTCCTGCAGTACTGTACCACACTGAAGAGAAATCTACAAGAACACAGCGAGTTACGCGCACAGTAATTACTTCGTATGGTTTTTCTTACCCTTTCTACCGGGAGTTTAAGAGAAAACCCAAGAATGTTGCGGTGCGGGTTTGCCTACCCAACAGCCCAAGGGGCCAAGGCGCCTTGAGGCTCGAGCGGTCGGCAAACCGTCGTACCGTTACGGATCCTCTGAAATAACACCCGGTACAAAAGTTTTTTTTTTTTCACGCTATGATTGGCAATCATTTGGCCTCCGGCTGGGAGACATACACTAGTTGTTCAAACAGAGCTCGGCAGAGCGATGGGGAAAAAAGGTAATCGGACGCAAATCGTCGGGTAAGGATTACACACACCTCGAACACGCACAGGAGGAACCGCTGACAGTTTAATAGAGCAATTGACGTGGTGCCCGTGGCTGCAGCAAGAAAGCCGTCGTTCCTGTACTGCAATTTTTTTTAAAAAAAACTTTGAAAAACAAATTATAAATGACTTCCTGTGAAGTAAAAAAAAAATGTGCCTCGGCTTAAAGACAGATGGGGCTTATTGGCTCACACTCAAAACGAGAAAGACCATAACACTAAAGTAACTCTAAAGGGTGATAAGTGCGCCGTTAACCTGTTTCGGACCTGCGGTTAATTAGTTTACACCGGGGGTCCTTAGTCGTGAGGGTCCATTGAACAAGTTCCCCCGTTTCCCGTTTGGGCTTTCAGTACTGTTGCTGCTGCTACTTGCTCGTCCAAAGCCACTTCGTGACGAGTAGATCTATCTTGTCCCTTTTCTCTCCCTTAAACGATAAAATTTTGCGGTGACGCACACGGGGTAGGTAGGCAACCGTGCTCCACTCACTTCCTATTATTTTCAGCGGCTTGTGGCCGGCGCGGAAGGGTGGCGTCCGAAAGGATACAGGGAGGGGTCTCTCCGGCGGTCGGTCCTACCGGCAGCGCTCGCGCGGGGGAGCTACTCGGAGGCGCTCGCGGAGATGGACGTTTTGGGTGCCTGATTGCCGCTAATTCCGTCGTGCGGTAAAAGTCGTTCCGAGGCGCCGCAGCGCGGCGTGGCGCGGCGTGGCGATACGAACACTACACAGTTAGGACCTCATTACAGGCCTGCGGCTGCGGTCCCGACCCGACCCGGCGCCGTGAGCAAAGTGGGGCTCAGTCGAGGAAAATCATAAAAGAAAAAGGACCAGGGAGAGAAAGAAATTCCGCAGAACTCTTAGCGTCCTATCACTACTCGAGATATCCTTATCTTTTTTTTTCTTTCTATAAAAGAAATCTGTTTTTACAGGGTTTCCGGGAAATTCTCGAAGGCAAGTGGGATCACTTGCCGGAGGTCGCCTTCTACATGGTGGGGCCCATCGACGAGGTGGCGGCGAAGGCAGAGACGTTGGCCAAGGACCTTCCGTAGGACTTCCCTCTGACGCAGCTCGGCGGGGAACTCATCGCGACGAGCAAGTAGGTACTTTTCACAACCATGTTCTTCCCACACGTGGGGGCGCAAAAAAAAGATAAATACATATATTTGATTCGAAAGAAGCGCAAAGGGGCATTGCGACTTTTCCTACGCGCCCCCGCGCCGCGATGGACGCCATTGTCTGCATATAATTTCTAGTACCCGCTGTGCTTGCGGCTGCCGCACGGGTCCCCCCGGGGGCCCGGGGCCCGCAGGGGGCTCACCGCAGCCGCTCCGCGCGCCCGGCCGAGGTCCCAGACCGCAGCCCATTCAAGTCTTGTTAGCGATTTTGTGCCGTACTATTACACGCTGCCATTTCCTGCCCGGTTCATTCACAACTCGTGGCGCGGGGAGACGCCTCGGGGCGGGGCGGTGTGGGGCGGTGTGGCGATTCATACCTCTGGCGCCGCGCTCCCGCGCCGCTCCCGCTACGGACCCGTGCGAGGCGGGGCGGGGCGGGGCGGGGCAAGCACTTCGTGACCGCAACGCGGCTCAGCCCTATCTTATTCTCTCTTTCCTTTCCTCTCACGTCCCACGTCTTAAAGTCCATTGGCTCAGTGGTTCTTGATAGAAAAATAACCCATTTCGCTTTTTTTGCAAACAAAACAAAATAAAATAAAATGCTCTGTTTTCGATGACGCACTTCTGATGGCATTTCAATAGAAAATAGAGGGAAAGAAAATAATAGAGAGCTGCAGCCAGGAATATGGAAGCTCGGAGCCTTGGTGCATTCCCTCGAGACCTGCGCAGGCTGCGCAGGCTGGCTGGCGCCAGCTAGATGATGCCCGTTTCCTCGGTGTTTGACCACCAGAGGTGATGATACTACCAGGTTTGTGGGTGTGCGGTAGGGAGAGAGAGAGAGAGAGAGAGAGAGCAGCGAGAGATGCGCGCTCTCTTCCCCCTCATTAACTTCTGGACCTGAATCCGGGCATTTATCCAGAGTGTCGAGACACCGCCCGGAGGGGGAGAGCAAATAACAAGCTTCTCATCACGAAGCTCAGCTAAGCGCCAGGGAGCAGGGCCGGGCGGGGCGGTAGGGCCGGGGCCAGGGCCGTGCCCATAGGGCTCCGCTACCCGGACTCTCGTCCTCGACTCCATAATGTACAGTCCTCTGTTGACCGTATGGCATCGCGTCGTTAGCGCCTCACTGAAATCAGAAGAACAATCATAAATGTATTTGTATTTTTCTTTCAAAAATTACGAAGAACAATCTCTAGTATGCATTTCATCCCCGCGTTGATTTTTTTTTTTTAATTTTAATTTTATTTTATATTTTACAAGAGGAAGAAAATAAGAGTTGGTTTAATGTTTTGCGGGCTTAGCCATACGCGGTCATAACGTTGCAGCATGACGTGGCCGTCCGCCTCAAATGAGACAGAATCAGCTCGTTCCTGCGCGAGGTGTTGATAGCGATAATGCGGGGTTCCGAGGCGTGTAATTATCATACGATTATCGGCTGGCGAGCACGATGGTGGGGCGTGGCGGGGCCAGGCCCGGCGGGGTGGGGCGGGGTGGGGGTGGGGTCGGGTAAGGGGCGTGGCGGGGCGTTCCAGGACGTGTGGCCACCCGGGGGCCACCAGGCGAGCCACCGCAGACCGGCCCGCCCCGCCCCGCCCCGCCCCGCCCCGCCCCGCCCCGCCCGGCGCCGCGCCCCTCACGGCTGTTAATAACCAGGGAAAGGACGTGCCAGCCCCAGACGGGTCCTTAGCCACTCTTGTGGTCAAACGGTATCGTCACACGCAGAGTCCCACCAACCGTCCGCACCGCGCCGTGTGAAAATGCCTTGCACCTGTAGGTGTGTGACAATATCCATTTGTACTGCCTGAGCAAATAAGTTAAATTGTAAATTTTCCCTGGAATTTTTTTTTTCTTACACAGGGACAAACAAAGGCACGAATGAAAATTCACACACCTAAAAGTGTGTCACAGGCTCATTTGGATATATTGCTCTGCTTGCGGTGGCAGCAGCACGACGGCGCTAGTGGTGGAATCTCCCTCCCTACAACACCCGACGAACGGCAGAGTAGCTGAGCTGTAACCGATGGGGCATCCACTCATGAAATCCTGTATACAAACCCGGGGAAATCTCGGTGAAATCTTCAAAAATCTCGATGAAATCTTCGAACATCTTACTGGGAAAATCTCGTGAATAATTTTATAATCCCATGAAATCTGAGAAAAATCTTGTGCTACCTTATAAAATCTCAACAAAAAAAACAAACAAAAAAAAACACAAACAAAAAAAAACATCTCACGAAATCTGAGAGAAATCCTGTGTGAAATCGGTAGAAAATGCTGTGTACATTAGGATGGGGCGTGGTTGCCCCCTCGCGGCTGTAACCGTGTCCGGAACCGGCCGCCATACACTGTCTGGTAGTGAGTGCACGGGTGAATGGCTCTGTGCTGAACAGGGGCCGGGCGTTGTAAAGCCACCTCCTTGGCACAGCAGCAGCAGCAGCAGCTGAGGCACGGTACAGCGGCCAGCCCGGACCCGTACCCGGACCATCACTCATTACCTCTGCGGTAGAGTTAGGTGTTTTTACTGCGCCCTCCTTGTCTTGTTAGGGGGCGTGAGGGGGGCGTGGCCGGGCGGGGCGGGGCGGGGCGGGGCGTGCCGCGCTGGCGCCGTCTGGGCCCTCTGGCCTGGGACCTGCCCACCTCCCCGGGGCCCCCAGGGGGCTCCGCGCGGGTATAGGGCCAGGGTTAGGACCCTACGGGCGGGGGGGAGGAGGGAGGGAAGGGTCCTCTCCTTGGGGTCCCCCCTCCTCGGCCGGTCCTTCCCCCTTGGGGTTCCCTGCCCTGCTCCGCGCAGGTTCGCCCCGCCGGCCACACCGTGTTGCATGGTGCGGTCCAGGTGATTCATCCATCGCCACTGCTGCGGCGCATTCCGGCCGGAGGGACGTGGCTGCCCTCCCGCTTGGCGAGGCGATGTTTATCTTATTATTTTTTTATGCATTATAATTTTTCGTGTAATTATCGGACGTTTCGAGGGGACTTAAAATCAGAAGAAAAACGAGACGGAGTTTTTTTTATTTTTTAAATAATATAAAATAAAGCAAAAAAAAACGAACTTACGGCCCCGCCACGCAGGGCTGACGGTGGGTTGCCTACCGACAAGGGGTTCGGGGTTCGCTGTAGCGTGCTGCCACAAAAGCAGGAAATGAACTGCTGAAAATGCAAGACTCAGAAGTCTCATCCAACAGGAGCTACAGCATTTCCCCGCATGCTCTATTTTAGGTGCTAATTTGGGAACCTCGCTCTAATTGATAAAGAGAATCTCAACCATCACTCACCGGTCGGCTAAGTCGTTAGTTTTATCATACCCGCGTTGCGTTCTCACTTTTCCCCAGGCAGGTATGGCGAAGCAAGAAGTCCTCTGACGATGAAGCAGGCAGTACGAGTACGGGTCGTTGGGAACGGGCGCAGGGAGGGCCTCCCGATACCTGGATTTATTCCCTTTACTCCCGTTTGAGGGGCGTGGCAGCGTGGCACGGCACACACGGGGCGTGGCGCCCCGAATTTACACCCACCTCTAAAACACACTGCACATTCCACTCTCACCACACCGTATACTTATCCTCGCACCCTCACGCGCGCGTCGGGGCCCTGGCCTGGCCCCGGGGGCCTCCGGGGGCCCGGAAAGGGGAGGAGGAGGAGGAGGAGGGGGGGGGGAGGAGGAGGAGGGGGGCTGGAGGAGGGGACTCAGCGCAGCGCGCCTTCTTCCGGAGCGAGAGAGTACGAGCCGAGAGCGCCCGCGTCATATGGACATTATGAGCAATCACCATCGTGTAACGCGGCCGCCGTACCGCGCCGGGGCCGTCCCGTCCGGCCGGAAGTCATGAGCGCGCGAGCCTTCACTTTATACTGCGGCTGCTATGGTATGAGTTTGTGAGGCTGTCTGCATTTTTTCGTGTTATAAATATTTTTTTCTCGTCTATATAATTTTATCATAATCTTTTTTTTTTCGCTCTCTTAAGAAAAAAAATCACTCCGCGCTCGTGGTTGCATTGATTTGGTACTTTATCGGCAGTAATCGCCGTCCGTATCGTGACTCGGCCCAAATGTCATTATTGGCAGGCGCGGCGGTGCAGGCACGCCGCCACGCCGGCCACGTGCTCACAACTGTAGCGCGGTGCTGGCTGCGGTCGCCGCCGCAGGCAGGGCTGCAAGAGCCCCTCCAGATCTATGAGCCCTCACCGTAATGAGCCCCACCCTAGTTCCACGAGCCTTCGGCTCCATGAACCTTCAGTTCCATGAGTTCTACAGGCTCCTTGTGACCTATCAGCTCCAGCTCAAAAAGCTTTCAGCTCTATGAGACCTCACGCGGCAGTCCATACAGTTACAGTAGCTCTCAGCACCAAGAGGCCTTATTTCGAGCGAGAAACAGTCTGAATTTTGGACATCAGATTTTGTAAATTTTTCTGATTTTGTTGTAGACATTTTTAAAAAAATCAAATTTTTGCTTGACATTTCGCCAGTTTTTTCTGAAGTTTTGAAATTTTTCCTAAAAATTTTGAATTTTTCTAAATTTTCCTACATTTTCTGATTTTTCTTTTAATTTTTTTCCCGGATTTTTTTTATTATTTTTTTTTATTTTTTTAAATTACGAGCTGTAGAACAATTTCGAAGTCAGTTGCATGAGCACTCAGCTATGTGTGTCCTAGCTTAGCTCCATGAGCTCTCAGTTCCACGCGCATTCGGCTCTCACGAGGCGTAACTCCATCGAGCGAGCCTCTGGGGGAAAGGAAAGGCGCGCGGGGCGCCAGGAAATTGAAACAATTACATTGGGGTTTGCGGAGCACGCTTCGCTTCCAGACCTTTGAGGAAAAGAAAAAAAAAGAAGAAAAAGACACACACACCATTTGCGAAAGTTCTCTGGAAACTGAATTGCGGGAATATATCGCACACTTGTTGATGTGCGAATACTCATCATTCGCACACTTGATGAAAGGCACGCATTCCCCTAGGAACATCACACACTTCTTGTAGATATGCGATTGGAATTTCACACAATCGCGCGACATTCAGGAAAACTTAGTTTTCTCAAAGTCGCATTTCGCCATCCTCGCGGAAAAATTGTTGTGATTGATGTGCGACGGGGCGACGGACCTTTCGTGCAAAACTGATGCGGAAGAGGGCGGTGATCAAGCGAAAGACACGGCAAATAAAGCTGGCCGGCTGACTGGTTCTTCCCTCTAGGACCGGCAGGCGCTGATCCAGCGGGGAGTTCAGGGAGGGTTGACCATTGACCCTTGCGGGTTGCCTGCCTTTAAGGCGTTGTGGTTAGTTTTCTTTTCGCATGTTTACCAAAGCAAGTAAATTTTACACAGAATGGTATACGTATTAAATTTTTATGTATGACAGAATTGCTCCCTACACTGTAAAAAAAACATGTCGTAAAATAACAGGTAATATCTGTGAATTTTGTTAAACGAACTGACTGCGAATTTACTTTTTATTCGTGTTCATTTACAAAAACACTCTGTAACTTTACAAAAATATTCCGTAACTTTACAAAAGAATTCCGTAAGTTTACAAATTTTATCTGTTGTTTCGCGATTTTTCTTGTTAATTCACAAAATGTTTCATCAAACTACGGGAAAAATCTGTTCACCGATTTAACAGCAAAACCTGTAATTTTTTTTGTCGTTATTTTACAACAATTTTTTACAGTGTAATGACATCACTGGATAAACAAAGGTGCGACATAATGCCTTTCAAAGGCACTACAGCAATAGCGCCTTTGGAAAGGCACTAAAACATCCGAAAATAGCACCTTTAGAGGAAAGTAGCGCCTTTGGCACTGATTCACTGACGCCCCTAAAGAGGCATTAGATAGAACCTTTGTCTTTCCAGTGACCATGATTACATACTGCGCTACAATAACGCGCTGTTTACATTTTTAGGGAGGCAGCTGGACCCGAGGGGTCCTTCACTCAAAAAAGTCAGAGTACACCCTTAATCAAAATCAGTGAACAATCAGAAAAAAAAATTGAGAAAAAATCCAGAAAAAAATCAGAAAAAAATAGCGGAAAAATCAGTAAACCTTTGTAAAAATCACAAAAAACAACCACAAGAAAGTAAGCTAAAATCGGCTCCCCCCCCCCTTTTTTTTTTTGGATCTACGCCTGAGGACCGGACCGGATCGCACCGGGCTGGAGAGGAGTGTACTCGTGTACTTCTCATGACTGGTGCCGGCGTGGCGCCAGGTGGCGTGGCGTGGCGTGGCGCGGCGCTGCAGCAGGGAACCACTGGAATCCCGTCTCAGACTGCAGGCTGGCTGCAGCCGCCTGCCGGCCTCACACGCCGCCGGCCCGAGCCGAAGAGATCATGAATGGAGCAGGCGAGCTGCACACGGAGCCGGACCAGTAGAGTCCTCCTCGGTGAATGGACGGACGCGGTACTCGAAGGGGGCCGTCCGTAAGGATGATGACCGATCGATGTGGTATGGTATTATTTTTACGGCATGATATTTATGGCCATGCAGCAAACAAACAAAGAAAGAAACACAACAAAAACAACGAAATATGAGGATGGATGGAAATCTGCACAATGAACGCTTCGGTCGTGGTGTCAGCAGGGCGCGGAGGTTCAAGGCTGCAGTTGGACGAATTGCAGCCGTAAATGACCGACCGAACACGGCGCTCTTACAGCGCGCCACATGTCCGTGCGAGGACAAGGTAGGGGACCGCATTATCCGTGTAGCAGCAGAGGTATAGAGAGGATATAAGAGCAAGAGCACTGGCTTAAACATATAAGGTGGTTTGAATTTTTTCAGGAGCTGGAAACGTTTATTGAAAACTCTCGCACACCAACAAAATAAAGTGCAACATAAGCAAAACCTTCTTTTCCCGTCCATAAATAGTTTAAACGCGAAAATATTTGGTTGACAAATACCTTGTCTCTAAAGTATGCAAAAGTATAGACAGAAGTCGAGTTTCACGAAGGAGGTCATGGCCGCGTGAGAATTGCACGAGGGGGAAACAACTCTGAATTTTTAGTACACCTTGCTTGTAATTCAGAAATATCCAACAAAATTCAACAAAATTCTGAAAAATTCTAAATTAACTCCAAAAAAATCGGCAAAATTCAGCACAATTCACAAAAAATCTATGAAATATATAAAACTCAAGCAAAAATTCTAACAGTTCAATGCAAATTTACAAAAATTCACAAAAACTCGCAAAATTTGTTCACCGAAATTCAGATTTGTATCCCCGCATCAGAACTGCACTTTCAGGCACCGCGTCCGCAGCGATGACCGTACTCATGTCAGCGCGGGACGGGCCCCCGGTGGGGGCGTGTACTCAACTACAAGCCGTGGAGCCACCCCGCCCCGCCCCGCCACGCCTCGTTCAAGCCAACATAATAATCGCCTATTATGTGATAAATCTTGCCCGAAGGGCCCAGCTCCTCTCAAACGCAGCCAGACTCGCGCGGCGCGGCCGTGAACTCGCTTATGCCCGCGGAGGGAGACCCGCGAGAGGCAGCGAGTTTCTACAAAAGTAGGCAATACGAAGCCGCAATACATAGTCGAGTGAGATGTGCGCTGCATCTACGCCTGCCTACTCGGCAACACTTTGGCAGAGGTGCGTGCATGTTGCCTAGTTGGCAGGCGCTGATATCCAGTCAACTGAACTCCCAGTGTTGCCAGAAAAGTAGGCAAAACCCGCCCAACACACAGCTTAGTGGAGCGGGCGGTATTCGCGCCTGCCTACTAGGCCATTCCCCTGCACACGTGTGTAGATGTTGCCTAGTAGGCAGGCGTGAATACCGCCCGTTCCACACAGCTTTCCACAGCGTTCCACACTGTCTTTGGGCTGCTGATTGCCTACTTTTCTAGCAACAATGCTCCAAAGACTCCATTGACAAAGAGGCTAAATCTAGTTAAACTTGTAGTGACCTAGTCTTTGACGACTCATGGCATGTGTGGGGTGCACTGGCCTGGCGTCATGCGCCGCGTGGCCTTTGAATTTTGAATGCCTTTTTAATTCCATGTTGCACCGAGTGCTGCGTATGTTGGGCCGGCACGTGAAGCGAGAGAGCGGAAAAGAAAAAGAGTGAGAGCGAGGAGAAGGTGGGGGGGGGGATGGAGGGGGGACGAGAAGGGAGAACCAGGCTTCATGAATGAATGGAGCCACACAGGCTTGTTCCTGGCTCCAGGCAGCCCAGTCCGTCATCACAGACGCCAGCCAGCGGAAGGCAAGATCGCCGCGCGATCGAACTCGTTCCCGACGATACGAGAGGAACAGAATAATAGGAGGAGGTTAGCGCGCGGCTTAGTATGGAGTCTCCCTCTCTCTCCCTCTCTCTCTCTCTCTCTCTCTCTCTCTCTCTCTCTCTCTCTCTCTCTCTCTCTCTCTCTCTCTCTCTCACTGATTGCTCTTGAGACACTCGCTCGCGCTGCGGCGATGCGGGTGCCATGCCGTTGTGCTGGTAGCTCTCCATTAGCACAGGAAGAGAGGAGAATGCTACAAAAGTTAATGGGAACCGCGTCGCGAACAAAGTTGCACGCGACATGACTTGCTCTTCATCACTCCTTTTCTGCGATACCTGGGTTCATAATGAACTGATCAACGATTCTCTCGGTTCCTCCTCGCGTATTTTTCCTGGTAGCACATTCTCTGCTTATCTCTTTGAAACTCTAGCAGACACTCCCTTACAACACCAAACCCGCCCAGTCAATAGAATTTTGTCAAATAGACATAATTTAATGTCAATGTCAAAATTTAGTCATTTTGGTGACCAGCTTTGACACCATTTTGATGTCAAACGATGTCATTTAAACGTCTAAATGATATCAAAGTTGGCCACCAAAATGACTGAATTTTGACCACGACATGAAATATGATGATAATTTGACAAGATTCTATTGACTGGGGCCTGCACCGCTCCCTGTGCTTGTTGCAGAGAGCCGAGCTCTGCGAGCGCTGCTGCGCTGCTCTGCTCTGCCGCCGGACCGGACGGCACCCCTATACTCCGAGGCCCTGGCGACGTAGTCGAGCAGTCGTCCGCTAGATGGCGCGACGAGTGCGGCCGCGCGGCGCGCGCAGAGGCGCAGAGAGGAGGGCGAACGCGGCGAGAGGGGAGGGGGCGATGGCGCTTGTACCCCCTCCCCTGCCCTCCCCCATTGCCTCACCCCGCACCTCCCGCCCCACCCCTCGCGTGCGCGCGGGTCGCGGCGCTCGCTGGTGCTGGCGCTGGCGCCGACCGCAACACCACCACGCGGGTCTGGGCGTGGCAGCGCGTAGCAGCGTCGCGACGAGGCGGGGTGGGGCGCGGCGGGGCGCGGCGGGGCGCGGCGGGGCGTGGCACCTCTCACGGCCCGCGAATGACCCCGCCGCGCCGCGCCGCGCGCCGCGGCTCGCCAGGCTATAGGGCGTGGCGTGGAGTTGCCCGCAGCTCAGCGCCGCGCGGTGAAATGTGGTTTTATTACCGTGAGCTGCGCTGCAGTTCGTGCCCACCACGAGCTGCCCCGCCCCGCCCCGCCTCACCCCGCCCCGCCTCACCGCGCATCATCGCACCCTGCCTTGCCTCGCCCCGCTGAGGCGAGCAGGCGAGGCACTCCCCGGCGCTTCTACCGCTTCAGCGAGACCTGCGGTGCCATCGCGAGTGTGTGTGTGTGTGTGTGCGCGTGCGCGTGTGTTGCTCGTAGAGTCAAATCAGCAGCTGCTCGCAGCAACACATACCGTACGCACACATGGTGAGCGGTGCGGGTGGGTCGAAATCCTGTGTGCGTTTAACACATCTGTTTGCGCATCTCAATCAATTGAGTTTTTGTAAATTCACATTAATTTTTACCACTCTATCATTATATAGTTTTACAAGTTGTAATAAAAATACATCATTAGGTCCTTTACAATTCTCTCGCGCGAGCGCATTTATTATGACGGCATAAGCTCCTCCTCGTGTCGCGCACTCGCTGAGTGGATCATATTCTCCACCACGTTGAGCCCGTGTGTGATGTCCACCACACAGGCGCGCGCGGCTTAGGCCGAGCGTCATTTGTTACTCCTAATATTCCCTCTCTATTCCTCTTTTTTTTTCCCTACTCCTTCCCGTCTTATTTTTCTTTCGGGCGCGCCCCGCGCCGCTGCCGCCGCCGGCCTTTGGGACGCGGATAAGGAATTGACTTCTTCCCCATCCCTTCTTCCTTCTTCTTCCCCTGGGCGCCCTCCTCCTCCTCCGCCACCCCTCACCCCACTTCTCCGCCGTTTGTCTGGACCGCCGACTTCCGTTACATATATATACGTCGCGTTTACAACGGGCCGGGCCGGGCAGCCGCCACGCACAGCGCCATGATTTAAGGCTCGAAACGCCCAGCATGAGGCTGATTCAGAAGAGCGCTCTCCTCACTCTATCTCACTCTCACCTATACGCCGAACACCATGAGAGCGAGAGAGGCAGGGCGAGGAGGAGAGCGCTCCTCTGAATCAGTCTGTAGGCAGACCGCTTCCATTCTTATTGTGTGTGTGTGTGTGTGTGTGTATGTATGTATGTATGTGTGTGTGTGTGTGTGTGTGTGTGTGTGTGTGTGTGTGTGTGTGTGTGTATGTCTGTCTGTGTGTGCGCTGGCGGCGCTGGACCCGGACGAGAGGAGAGAGGGGTGTCCTTCTCCGCCCGGAAGTCTTCGAAATTGAAAGATGGAAATAAAAACAATTTGAGATGGAAAAATAAAAGCGAGTAATTAATGCCGACTGTTCCGGCAACGGATATGAGGGTGACACTAGTACAAGACTAATCGTAAATCATTAATTTATCACCTACATTAAAAAATCCTTCTCCGCTTGCTCGAGCCTTGGGCACACTTAAAAAAACCCAGTCCCTGTGAATTTCACACAGCTTGCAAGCAGGTGTGCGCAAATTTCCATCTCGTGCGCGCTTATGTGTAAATTTCTACAAATATTCGCACTTTTAGTCGGTGAAGTGTTCACAGCTAATATTACCGTGTGCGACACATTCACACACTTGCGGGTTAATCGCCGTATGCGCGGCCCGGCGGCCAATGGGGCGCGCCATCTTGAAACCGACAAGAAGTGTGGGCGAACTCGCTCGGCCGGGCTGGGCCGCACGAGGGCAGTGTTGGTACCCGCCCCGCGCACGGCCCGTGTGGAGAGGCCAGGCCGCCATTTTGTAGCAACACGCGCACACCGCACCCATTTACTTCTGGGCAAATGAGGGGGAGGGGAGGGGCTCCTAAAAGTAATTTAAAAAATAACAATGTAAATTTTAAAAAAATCAAGAAGATACAGATAAATCTCAAAACACGAGAACAAATAAACATAAAACTGAAGTAAAATTGAAAAAAGGCAGACATAGAGGGGAAAAGATCAATTTTTTTCAAAAAGTGAAATTCTTCTTGAAAAATCAAAACAAAAAATTATAAATCAAAAAAGTATGGTTGTACACATTTGGTTGAGTGGCTCCCCCCTCGCCTCGCGGTGGACCGGTGGACCTTCTTTTTCCATTTATATATTTTTTTCATCCGTTTTCTGTTTGTTTGCCTTTCTTTCTTTAACCGTGGACGGTCGCTTAGAGCGCGTGAATGCCAACCTGTCCCTGGACACGATCTCGCTCCGAAAATGTCCTAACTTTTACCAAACTGGTAAAAACAAAAACGGCAAAAGTTTTTTCTTTTTCTTTTTAACTTTTCTTCCGGCTAGCCTACAGACAGTAAACAAAAAACCAAGAATAAAGGTTAATATATTGTTTGCTCACGACCGCCGATACACGTTGGACGTGAACAAGACCGGGTGAGCTTGGTATCTGCCGCCCGCCCGGGCCCGGCCCACCGCCCATCGTGTTTCTCATCAAACAAAACGACTATCGGCAGTCGTATGGCGTGCAATTCAGCAAATGATGAGCGAATATAGTCGGCCGCCGCGACCCCCATCCTGTGATGATTAAATGCTCCTTCCTTTGCCCATACCCGCCTGACTGCTGCCGACGCCCCCTGCGGAGCGAAGGGTAGGCCACACGCCGAGCGCTCGAGCGTCCTGGTTGCCTACCGCGAGCGCCTACCGCTTCGCTCATGCCGGTGCAGTGCACGGCCAACTTTCAATAACTTCATGCTGGCGCTATTAAACAGAAAACTAATTTTACTTTTTTTAAAAAATAAAATGAGGGGACGGGGGGGCTATTTTATGTCGACCAGATGCACTCGTTCCGAACACGCGCCCTGCTGCGTCTCGTGTGGGCCACCTTGCGTCGGCTCCATGAGCCGTGCCGATGTGGTAATCGTGAATGAATAATATTACCATAGAAATAATGCGCAATAGCGGTGTGCGGCGCGCTGCGGCGGCGTGGGGCGGGAGAGCGGAGCATGAGAGGAGGACAAGGTGGAGGAGAGGTGGCCGATGAGATGATGAGCGACACAGCTGCGGGAGAAATGAGCTTTCGTTTTAAAAGTGTATGGTGACGTTACAGCCACAATTCTGCTTCTAAACGACTCGCGGGTTTGCTCCTCTGTAGAAGAGCTTCTATCTGACGTGCAAAAGTCAGCAGCTGGAGAGTTTTGGTCACGGCGAGGACAGAAGCAGGGATGGAGGAGAGGAGAGGTATATGGAGAGGCAGAAGAGTGGCGGCACGGCCGCCCGCCGCGCCCGAGAGTCGAGCGCCAGAGAGTTCGATTCCTCTGGACGATACGCGGTCGAATCGAGGGCGAAGACTAATAAAGGAGGGAGATTGTAATGGTGATCCTGTGGTCGGGCTTTGGCGCCAGCAGTGGCTGTCGTGGCGTGGCGTGGCGTGGCGGGGTCCTGAGAGAGAAGGAAAGGGTACGCGGCAAGGCAGGGACCCTTGAGGGGAGAGGCGGCCAGGCCCGGCAGGGTGTGGAGTGGGCCCTGCGGGTATCGCATCGAACTATCGACTCTTTTCGGCCTCGACGAGGCACAATGCACGCCGCACCGGACTTCACTACTGCAAGTAACGTAATTAGTCTTTCTTACAAAAAAATAAAAATAAAAAATAAAAAAAATAAAATAAAAAATGCTTGCTACTCCTTATCCCCGCCCCAACACACACACACACACACACACACACACACACACACACACACACACACACCCCTCCCCCCCCCTCCCCCCAGCGGTGTCGTTGTTGTTTCTGTTCTAATCCTGCAATAGCATTAATTTCTCACACGTGCGGCGTGCAATGGCCTTTTCTCCTTTTCAGATTTAGCAGCTCAATCGGGGAGCGAGTTTCTGCTGAGGCGGCCCCGCCCCGGCCCGCCACGCCCAGCCCGGCACCAGTCCGACCCGACCACTTCTACTAGTAGTATGATGGATCCACTTTTTTCCCCGCCGCGTCCAATCGCCCCGCTGATCACCGCGCCGTGAGGCCGCGGGCGCGCCCTGCCCAGCCACAGTTATCCCCCTCCTAAACTGCGACACTCGAACACTTTTAGGCGTGTGTCTCTATATTCGTACACTTCTCACCACAAATTTATTGAATTTCAAAGAACATTTATTGTTTCGTTTAGCAAGAAAATTGCCTCTGATATCTGCGAAAATTTTAAAGAAGGCGAAAGAAATTCCCTGTTTTACGGAAACTATTTTCTAAGTGTCAACTATACGCCACGCGGGTAAAGCTCCGTTCTCTGGTTTTCGAGGGTCCAGGATTTTCTTATGGGAAAAAAGAAAACACTGTACCGTCTTGGTTTTTCCAAAACTTCTTAGAAACCTGGACGTAGCCCAAAACTTGCTTTTTTTTCCCCCAGTGTACAAGTGCGTCGCACTCACACACTAGGGTTTCCAGTGTAATGCAACCTGGCGCATGTGTGCGCTTTTATTTTTGCCAGCCGGTGTACCATGTCGCGGTACCGCACGGTGGTACGGTGTGGACCTGCATGACGCGGCGGCCGATCCCGATCCCTCTGTGTGAGGACGATCCCGCCGGGCCGCGCCTCTGCACCCACCTCCCGATCCCCTATCGCCGCGCCGCCGGGCCCCGGGCCCCGGGCCCCACCCAGTACAGGGCAGGGCAGGGCCCAGGGCCCCCCGGGGGGCCGGACAAGGCGGGCTGGCGGGGCCGGCGGGGCCGGCGGGGCCTGCACCGTGTACATACTTATCGTTTGTCGAGGAGAGGAGGACTGGGCACTGTCGGCACCGCACCTTGCGCCCACCAGCGGTGGTGCTGTGGTGTGGTGCCGCGCGACCGCCTCGCCCCGGCCCCACCCCGCCCCGCCATACCGCCACCCGCGGTCCGGCACATTGCGGGTATTATCTTCTTTCTCGCAAATCCCTTACCTTCTGCCGCTCGTGTCGTCCGCATCTCGCGCGCCATATCTCTCCCTCATTTCCTCTCTCTCTCTCTGCTCTCTCTCTCTCTCTCTCTCTCTCTGCTCTCTCACTCACTCACTCACTCACTCACTCACTCACTCACTCACTCACTCTCTTGTAACGGTACTTCTAGTCCTTTTATAGGGACCCTACATAAACCAAATTGGAATCCAAAAATCAAAAAAATGCTTTCTTTCTATCTTTTTCTCTGTCGTCCCTCCCTCCCTCTCACTTCCCCTGTCCCCTGGCCCTTCCTTCCCCTGCTCCGCCCGCTAGTTTTCCTGGGAACTTTAAATGTCGAGAGTGGCATTTTCAGGCAGTATAGCTTAAAAATGCGCTATGTAAAATGAAAGTCGAAAACGTCAAAATGTTTTCACACAATAAAATATCAATATCTGATAGTGGGTTCCTCATAGAGTTGAAAATCTAGGAAAGTTTTCCTAGATAAACCCTGCCTAATACGCAACCTGCCACGCAGTGGTGTCCGAATGTTGTCTAGTAGGCAGGGTTTGTCTAGAAAAACTTTCCTAGATTTGCAACTCTAGTACCTCAGAAGATGCAACATTTCGCGCACCGTGGCCTACACTGTAAAAAATAAAGTTGTAAATAAACAACAAAGTGTTGTTAAGTTTTTCACTGACTTGTGTTGTTGTACAACAACATAGGATTGTAATCCAACAACAACTGTTGTCTAGTAACAACAAATGTTGTCCAATAACAACAAAAGTTGTACAATAACAACAAAACAGTCGCACTTAACAACAAAAGTTGTCAATTTACAACAAAAGTTGTCCAGGAACAACAAATTTCTTGTTGAGAATTGAAAACAGTCATGCTTGTTTTTCAACAACGTTTGTTGTTACTGAACATCGTTGTTGTTGGTCAACAGCAAAGTCATTACTGCAAGGGTTGTTGGTCAACAACTATTTTTTACAGTGTATCATAACATGAGCGGCTCGCAAAACGGACGGCAAAACGACACACACCGCTTGCACGGTTACACAAGGCGGTGCCGTGTGAGTGCGTGTGTGTGTGTCGAACGCGGCGTATCGGGCCGAAACGTGTCGGCGTGTCTACAAGACGGTGGCTCAGAGGAGGCGAACGCCTCACCTTCACCACTCATAGCGGAACGTGTAAAAAAGGATACGTGTGTAACAGATGTGGATAGAGGAGTAAAAAACAATGAAAAGGGAAAAAAAAAAAGTGCAGCATTTGCGCGAATTTTTCTGCTTGCTGTTCCGTTTTCATCATATTTTCCGCACGTCATGGGCGTCAGCCTCCCCCCCCCCCCTCTCTCTCTCTCTCTCTCTTCCCTCTCTCTCTGTTGGGAGCACCGGAAATAATATGAAAGCCTGTCACCACGGGGGAACTCTTGTGCTGCTAGACGGTGGAAAAAATAATTTAACACAACATTATGTCAACGTTTTTGGTGAATGATGTAGCAGCCGTCGGGATGGCCGCCTGGGCCTGGCCTGGCTCCAGCGGCGGCGGCGGGGGCAGTCACACACACACACACACACACACACACACACACACACACACACACAACGACAGTGACGATGAGTGCGACGAGGATGGCTATAGCATAGGCCCACTCGTGGTGGACGAATGGTCACGCTGGCGCCAACGTAACTCGACGCGCTGTTCCGCTGACTTGCGACGGAACTGCGGCGGCACGGCAGCGGTGGAGCCTCGCGCGGGGCCCCCGCTCGCCAGCACCCCGCTGAGGGGGGCTGCTGGGGGGGCTCCCGGGCCGGCGCAGGGGGGGCCTAATGAACGGGCAAACTGCGGTCGGATGACGGAAGGGCGTGGCGGGGCGGGGCGGGGCGGGGCGTGGTGCGCAGCCACAGGGCCAGTGTAATTCGGAAGTTGTTTCTCATCGGACCCTTCTGTCTGCTGCTGACCAGCGTGTGCGCGCGCGCGCGCTGCTCCGACCGGCGCGCGCGTTTTTGAAAGGACGGGGGAAGGGAGGGGGGGGGGAGAAAAATATGTGAATGCTTTGCTGCTGCTGCTGCCGTTCGTCCGATGGCCGTCCGTAATAAAGAATGGCGCGGGGGGCGCGGCGGGGCGTGGCGGCGTCCGAGTATCAGCTTTCATGGCGTGAGGTCGGCCCCACCCCGCCCCACCCGGCCGCCGCAGTGACCCCCGTAACTCCGTACCCTCAACGGGGCAGTTACGCCCCACGACGGCGCTCCTGTCTGCTGCCGACTTATTCTGGAGAGCGCTCTCCGCGCTGTCTCTCTCGCACCTATACGGCGAAGCCCATGAGTGCGAGTAGAGTCAGGGCGAGGAGAGCGCTTTTCGGGAATAAGTTGGCTGCTGCCGCTGCTGGACGACGGAATAACTAACGAGTTATCTGTACCACAAAACATTTAGCTAAGAGGAAACTGTTTAGCAGAATTGCTAAGTTTTAGCTATATTCATAGCTCCAAATGATAGCTGTGCATTTACAGCTATTTTTTTCTTCTTTCTGTGCGCGCCGCCAGCGAGTAAGTGTGCAAGACTGACACACGCTCTACGGCTCCGCGAGCGACGGTACCGCGACGCTGCAGAGGGCGCGCGGAATACGGACCCCTAATTGAGATTCCCGTCGCCTTCGCGTCCTGACGGTCTGACCCGGGCCGGGGCCGCCCGCCTGCGCCTGGTGCCGCGGCGCTCACGCGTGCTGGCTCACGTCGGGACGGGACGCACAGTCGCACGCAGCAGCTTCCGCTGGAGCGGGCAGCGCGACTCGTTTTAAAATTCCGGACCGGGATTTGGCCTCGCTGCCCGCGTAAAATACTTCAGCTTGTTTTGCTCGCATACTCGTCGTTTTCTTGGAGTCAGAAAACGACTAGCATAGTACGAAAATACGACGAAATACCCAGGTTCTTCGTCGTTATTCCGTTCGTTTGACGTAGAACCGCGGTCGTACCGGGGTCGTTTTTCTGGTAAAAACCACGACGAGAGAGCGACGAGAAAACGGCGACCCACTCAGCGCAGGTGCCGCCTTATTCTCGTCGTTTTTCGGTCGCATTCTGGTAGCAGCAGAAAGAGGAAGAGGCAAAACGATCGGCCGCCGGGGGGCGGGCTCGAACCAGTGACCGAGCAGTCGCCAGGTCGGTACGGTATCCACCTGGCCAGGGTGAATACTCGACAACAGCGCGGCCGGAACCCCATCCAATGCTGACCCGCACTCCTCTCCACTCAGTCCACTCTGAGCGTTGTAGAACTGGACTGCGTGCTTTCAAGCACTGACTTCTCAGCAGGGTTTCGACACATCTGTCCTGCTCATGACGCAGTCTCCACGCAGTCCAGTTCTACAACGCTCAGAGTGGACTGAGTGGAGAGGAGTGCGGGTCAGCATTGGATGGGGTTCCGGCCGCGCTGTTGTCGAGCATTCACCCTGGCCAGGTGGATACCGTACCGACCTGGCGACTGCTCGGTCACTGGTTCGAGCCCGCCCCCCGGCGGCCGATCGTTTTGCCTCTTCCTCTTTCTGCTGCTACCAGAATGCGACCGAAAAACGACGAGAATAAGGCGGCACCTGCGCTGAGTGGGTCGCCGTTTTCTCGTCGCTCTCTCGTCGTGGTTTTTACCAGAAAAACGACCCCGGTACGACCGCGGTTCTACGTCAAACGAACGGAATAACGACGAAGAACCTGGGTATTTCGTCGTATTTTCGTACTATGCTAGTCGTTTTCTGACTCCAAGAAAACGACGAGTATGCGAGCAAAACAAGCTGAAGTATTTTACGCGGGTGATGAGGCTCCGGCGCGAGGGGGAAACAACTCTGGATTTTGGTGTACACATTTTGTGAATTTGCGTGAATTTTTGTGAATTTTTGTGAAATTTTATAGAATTTTTTGTGAATTTTCGCCTGACAGTTCTGTTATTCTTTTTATATGAGATATTTTTATTCTTGCATTTGCGGTAAGGTGAAGAGGGAGGTGGGCAGCAGCAGGGCATAGAGGCCACGGGGCACTCTCATTGACGATTGGCTGATTTGAACGACCAACTGCGGCGGGTGCGCCCCGCTGTGTGCTTGCGTGTGCGCACGCGCGTGCGTGCGTGTGTGTGTAGGTGTGTGTGCGTGCGTGTGTGTAGGTGTGTGTGCGTGCGTGTGTGTGTGTGTAGGTGTGTGTGCGTGCGTGTGACGATGAGAAAACAAAACGACCAGCCGATTTGTCATTAGTCAGCCGCGCGCCACCGGTTTGAATGATGAGATCACGAGTCCCGGGCCCCGGCCCGGCCCGGCCCGTTCTGCGCTGCGAGTCATCGTTAGCCGCATGCGCAAAACAGTACAACCCCAACACAAACCTCTTTCGTCGTAACGGAAAAATCGGGAAAAATGTCTCCATTTAACTATATTTAAAAAATTAAAAAAAAATCTAATATCCAACCAGAAATGAAGAATTCTTGTTTTCTGTGCGGAGAAAACGACGACGTCTTGGTTTTCAAGCAGTTTTGAAAAAAAAAATGGCTCTTATGGAGAAAATACACAGAGTTTCCGGGGCTGCTCGAAAACCAAAACGATTTTTTCCCCCGAGTGTATTATTCAAAAGAGAAAAAAATTAGTTTCAATACAATTCTCTTTTTTAAAAAATACCAGCGAACTTTTAAAGAGGACGCCCCCCCCCCCCTCTTCTCCCTAAACACTGTGAAAAATAGTCGTAAGGTTACGGGAAAATTTTCCACGAAGTGCAGTTGTAAAATTACAATTGCAAATCGTAAAATTACAAGCACTACATATCGGCTTGAAATTCATTCACGAGCAAAAAAGGTCCGTCGTAAATTTTCAACATATTTCGCAAATCACGATTTACAAAATTTCTCGTAAATCTACGGAGATATTTTTCACAGTGAATGTTAATGTTATTGTTTTTCGCTCTTGATACTTCCCCAAATACGGCGGAGAATGTGCCGCCGCTGCGGCGCAGGGGCGGTCTGTCCCGTCCCCTGATTCTCATGCCGACCCTGACCCCCCGGACCCCGGGCCCCGGGCCGGGACCTCTCTCCTGCTCCACGCCGCTGGACCCGCCCCTGCCGCCGCCGCCGCCGGCCACAGAGGTCCATATTATAGCGGCCGCCGCGGACCGCATCTATCTAGACTCGTCCGCGGGGGTCTTGTAGAGGTGGCCGCGGTGGCCGGGCTCCGGGCCGCCGCCGGGGCTCCGGGCATGCGGCTCCGGAGGGGTCAGCCACGTGACGTGGGCCCGGAACTGGAGCTAATGACCGTCCTACCGGGCGGGGTCCAGCCAAGGAGGGCCAGGCCCAGCCAGCCGCCTCCAGCAGTAGCAGCCCGCAGCCGACTGATTCCGAAGAGCAGCGCTCTTCCAGCTCTGTCTCTCCTCTTCGCACCTACAAGGCGAGGCTCATGAGTGCGAGAGAGACGTAGGGCGAGGAGAGCGCTCGGCAGGCTGCCCACCGCGCCATGGCGGTGTCACGCACCTCTCTCGCCTCCCAAGTAGTTGCCCACCCTCCACTCCTCCTCCACGCCCCACCCGACCCTCTTACTCACTCTTCACTATCACGAGGCTAGGCTCACTATAAACGCGGACGGGAGGCACGACACGCACGCTGCGCTCTACTCTCTCATGCTGCTGAGCAGCGACAATTTTCGGTGGGACGTTCCGAAAATTCTTATCATTTTCATTTTTCTCTATTTCAGTTATTTTTCCTTTTTGAGAAACATACTGGAACTCCTTAAGTATGATGGAATCGCACCTAGATGTAGAGTTTTGAATTTCTAGACTCGTAAGGCCTACACGCACACCTGAGTCAGGTGACCTGACCATACAAGTTACGGAAATTCCGAAGAAAAGTCTTCTTGGTGAGAATTGAAGAAATGAATTCAGATCACCTTTCTTGATAAATTGTGCAAGTACGAATTTACACACATTTACAAAAGTGAGACAAACATTTGGGCTCCCGTAATACAGAAATCAAACAAAGGGAAATTATTTTCTAAATCAATTTAGCTTTTCAACAAACCAAATCAAAGAGCTCTGGTTCATTTTTTTTCTTAAATTTCAATATTTTGTAGCGGATTTGCACCTTAAAATAATGTCCTAACCCGACAGCGGGGGTGGTCGCCACACTCCCCTCACCATACACATACATGTACACACACACACACACACATGTATATACACATACACACACACATACATACATACATACCACACACAAACACAGTCGTGTTTGCCGAGTGTGCCGATCGAGTTGTGATTAAATGCAGCAGAGGGGAGCAGCCGCAGCAGCTCCAACAAGTGAGGTTGTGTCGTCTTGTTTTATATCATATGCGCTTGCCCCCACCCCCACCCCTCCGCCCCCAGTCCTCCTCCATCTGTCCCCCTCCGCCTTCCAACAGCCTTTCGCCTTTCGGGTGGGAAGGCAATGTGTCGTCAGTCACGTCTTTGCCTCGCCCCGTCGCCCCTTATCTGCCCCGTGTTGCACTCCTCGAGGTACATGGGAACCAACAGGCAGGCGGGAGGTTCTTACGCTTTGTCGTCTGCTATGCATATCCGAAACACCTTGACATTGTTGGCAAAGAAAACGCGAAATGATTTTAATGATTGGTTTAAACCCATCATTTACGCCCACGAAAAAAGTTATTCCAAATATTACAACAGCTTGTAGCATGACAATAAATAATAATTTAGCCTGAGCTAAACCTGTTCTTAACTGTTCTGAGGATTTCATGTATTGTTTCAAGCGCTTAACCCTATCGGGCAGAGTCGACATGACACTCGATTCTGCCCGTGCTGCTGTCACTTTAGGCGGCAATTTCTCGACGACGTTCTGTCGTCGGTCGTGTTCTGCTGAAAGGTCATACCATACGGACGGACGCACCATCGCGATCTCCGTATCCGCCTTCCCACAGCTTTCCCCTCCTCCCCCCCCCGGACAAGCATAACCCATACATACGCACATGCACTCACGCACGCACAACCGCACGGCTTTCGCACGAGAGCACGCACGCTTCACCTCGCACGTGCAATACATTTGTGTCATTTTCTGCGAGTGGGAGGCAGCAGTAATGTGTCAGGCGTGTTCGTTGTGAAAAACATGTCCACCTCTCTTAAAAGCTTACACTTAATGTTTAACCTGATTAACCGCAGCTAACTGTCACATTTACCGAGAGGTTTACGGTGAATCAGGGTGCATCAACGTACAGCTGACCGTGACGTTTAACGCACAGCTTCCTACAGCTACAGTGCTGCAGTCCATTTTGCCTAGACTTCTAATGATTCGGGGTACATTTTCCCATTTTTCGGTATCACTCGACGCGCATACTTGTATAGCTTACACATCTACGTACTGCACTGTTAATATTTAATGCGCGTAATTTTTTTCTCGGCGCTCTCGGTAATTTTTTTTTTTTTTTTTTTTTTTTTTTAAGTAAGAGAAAAAGTGTCACGGTCTTTTCGCCTCCTGCTTACGACACACCCTGCCTGCTGCGGTAGCATTAGGTAAAATGGGGATAAGTGGCGAAGAAATGCAGACGGCGAGAGACGCCCATAGACCAGACCGGCCCGGCCTGGCCCAGCGGCAGCCCAGCCCAGCCCACCAGCCGGCGCCACCTACCTATCGCCACTGCTGCGGCAATAATTGCACCGGATACACGCCGCTTTACAACTCCCTCCACAGAGCTATGTGACGATGCGGTGCAGCAGGAGCAAGAGAGAACCCTCTCTCTCTCTCTCTGCTGGGTGCGGCAGCCGGGCCGGTGACACCTGATCCGCATAGTAGACCATCAAGCGCCCGGCGACGAGCTGCTCCATCGTACTTTTGAATGGCTCACAGTGAGCGAGATGACGCGGGGCGGGTCGGGGCGGGGAGGACTTCTGGTCAGATAAGCAATGCCTCTCTCATGACCTGCTGCCGGCTGGACCCATGCAGCGGCTGTGCATGGCGCTTCCCTTTTCATCTGCTCAGAGATGTGTCGCTTACGCGATTCCCATCCAATTGAAGCGGGGCGGCAGCAGGGAGCGTCCTCCCTCATTGAGCAGCAGGGCTCCTGCTGCTGCTGCTGCTGCTGCTCGCCTCCCCGGGACATCTGCAGGCGCAGCAGGTCTTCTGACGACGCCGCGCCGTGCGCTAGGCGAGGAGTCCTTCACTTTGAATTCATTTCGATTTTTCTAGGTTTTCGATATTTTCCTTGACTTTTACTGACTTTTTCCTGATTTTTACCTATTTTCCCCCCTGACTCTTATTCTTTTATTTTTCAGTTTTTTTGTCTTACTTTTTCTGCAAAACAAAGTAAAATCAGGAGGGGTACAGAAAAATCCTAAAAATCGAGAACGAATGAACAAAAAATGAATAAAAGGCAGAAATGGTGGGAAAGGATCTACATTTATCCAAAAGTGACTTAAATTTTCCTTGGAAAGTCAAAAGAAAACTTTCACAAAAAATCATAAGAAATCAAAAAGTTCCAAAAAAAATAAATATATTGTACACATTTCGTATGAGTGATGCACCCCTCGGTGCAATCATCACGACCAAGATTTTATGATTTTCCGATGCCGTGCTGCTACTGCACGCCGAGAAACACGGTGGGTGGGGTGGTCGTGGAAGCGCGCACCGGCCTCAGACAGAAGCACTCTGGAGTTGTCACTAGCCGAGCCGGGGAAGCTCGCCCGTGAGGACCGAGCTTGGCTGGCTATCGGCCTGCCTCCATTGCAGCGGGGAGGAAGCAGAATACGACCTTGGCGACAATGTTGCAGCCTTATACTCCATGAAGAAGCCGAGATGGATATATACTGATAAGGCTTTTAGGGCGCGCTGCTCCGCTCGGCTCACAGCTTCGGGTCCAGCGGCGCTCATCCGCGCCACTGCCGTCCGTCCGCCTGCTTCACGCTCCGCGCGGCGCTCCGCGACCAACGTGTGCCCCGCCCCGCCCCGCCCCGCCCCGCCCCGCCCCGCCCCGACAGCCAGACTCGCCGATGCCAATCTCTTTCCTTTCGTCGCGCTCCTCTTTTCGCCCTGCTCCTTTTCCTTCTCTTCTTCTTCCTCCTGCTGCCTGTCTTTTCTCCTGCTGCTGCTCAGACGCGTCTTTTAAAAACGGAGCAAGAGACCGAAGTTGCACTGTGAGAAACGTTTTGCAGGCGTTAGGGGGAAAATTTCTCAAGAGAAGAGTATCGCAAAGTTATTAAGATGTCAAGTTTTTAATAAAAATCACCAAATTTGACAAAATTGGAAAAATAACACAAACCTGCGGTGGATTTGCGAAAATTAGCACCACAAAGTGTGTCAAGCCGCCCCTAACGAAAGTCTAATTAGGTCACGCAGCCGACGAAGCGTCGTGAGCGTGCACCACGGAACGTTTCCAGAAGCTAGCAGCGGCACGCAATGTCACATTTGTGCGCGCGTCCTGCGGAATCCACTGCCACTGCATATGAGACAAGTGCAAGTGTGTCTGTGTGTGAAGAGAGGGATGACAGAGAGAGAAAGAGAGAGAGGAGGTCCTGCTCTCCGCGGGCCGAGCGAGCAGCCGCATGGGCGCTGGCCAGACAAACGGCGCATTGTCTTCTAATGTGGCGCAGGCTGGGGCAGGGGCGGTGTGGGGCGGGGCGCACTGGAGCCGTGGCGGGGCGGGGCGGGGCCACTAGGGGGGACCAACCAGCCATTCACTTGCGGACGCGTCCGCATAACCACATGAACCCCCTTCGCCCCCTCGCCTCGCCCTCTCCGGACCAGTCCGCACGCAGCCCGCAGGCGATGAATGAAGGGGCACGGCCGGCCACGCCACGGCACGGCGGACGCGCCCGCAGCAGACTGATTCAGAAGATCGCGCGCTCTCCTCGCCCTGTCTCTCTCGCACTCATCGGGCGCGCCGTACAGGTGCGAGGGAGACAGAGCGAGAGGAGAGCGCGATCTTCTGAATCAGCCTCCTGCTGCCCGGCCTGGCCGGCGACGAGCTTGGGGCATTATTTGCAAGAGCAGCCGGGCCGGGCGGGCCGGGCCGGGCGCCGAGGTGCACGCCCGTATCCTCTAAATCATGTCCAACGGCGCAAAAGAAAAGATTAAAACCGACCGAATAAGAGGGGCGAGCGCTAAGCGAGCGGCGGGCGCGAGCGAGTCAACGGGGACCAACGGGGACAGCAGCAGCGAGGCCAGGCCAGGCAGGCGGGACCGCTCAACCGTTACGGGGGAGCGGCAAGCGGCACCAGCCGTTACGAAACTTCATTAGGCTATGCACATTTCGTTCAAGATTTTGCGACACGTTTTGCAAACCTCTAAAATAAATTGAGATGGATGCGTTAAAGTGGATAAAATTTCTAATGCTCCTTTAATAAATACATTTATAGTAAAAAAAAATATTTGAACTTGTCCTCGTGTGTTTCGCTCCTCCTCAAACACACCGTGATATAGGTCGGAAACACACGACATGGCGTTGCCGCTATGCACTTTTACTGCCCGACCAGCCACGCCCCCGGGAGAGCGTTACAGCGTTACGGCGGTCTCTCTCACGGGACGGGAAGGGGCTGGAGGTGGCGAGTATCCGTGCGACCAGACCGTCACCTCCCC
Organism: Frankliniella fusca; assembly: GCA_029379305.1. NCBI lineage: Eukaryota > Metazoa > Arthropoda > Insecta > Thysanoptera > Thripidae > Frankliniella > Frankliniella fusca. Next base: position 1,680,091 of record JAHWGI010001444.1, read on the forward strand.
CCACCCCTTATTTTACCCCGGCTGGTCTTTATTTCCTAACGACGATTCGCAAGAAAATATATATCATGCTGCATCCCTGTGGCGCTAATGAGCGCGAAAACGGCCAGCGCGCCCACCGCGGCGCGCGCACAATGACTGCGTTTCCCCGATGTACGTCACTTTGATTTCGCGAAAACGCACATGACAATAAACCGGCAATTACTTTCGGTTGTAAACAAGAAATTACCTCCTGTTCATTGGGACGGAGGTGGGCGTCTCCTCCTCTTCTGCCCCAGCCGCCGTGAGCCGCCGTGGTATACAACAGGCAACGGGGCGCTGGATCTGAGGGGTCCTTCACTCAAAAACAATTAGTGCACACCCTGAAACAAAATCAGTAAAAAATCAGAAAAATCCAGTTTAAAATATCAGAAAAAATCAGTACAAATTCTATAAGAAAAAAAAACAAGAATATATATATTTAAAAAAAACAAAACAGAAATGTCAAGGAAAATCACACAAAAGTAGAAAAATCCGGCGTACGCTTGAATTTATAGTGGAGGGACCCCTGGCTGGAAGTTAAAGTTGAAAGCTGGCTGCTCGACATTGCGAGCACCGTCTTCCGGGAGCCGCAGTGCCTGGACCAAAGAGATGACAGCCCCGTCATCGTGGAGAACCCCGGTGTCCACTGAGTGACCTTTTTGGACCGCTCGAAGTATATTTTCGTACATTCGTACATTTTCTAAAATATTTTCCTACTCATCCCTCTCCTCCTCCAATCCTCTCTCTCTCTCTCTCTCTCTCTCTCTCTCTCTCTCTCTCTCTCTCTCTCTCTCTCTCTCTCAGCCTCTATCTGGCTCTTGCGTTGGCCATTTCCGCAGGAGCGCGCGACACATCCGGTTCCGGTGATTACTCGAGCAGTCTGCGCTACCCCCGACACCCGCGCACTCAGCAGTACCACCCAATGCGCGTCCACTCTCACCCAACACACCGCATATAGCACTAGTGAATACCACCGTAAGTTCAGGCGAGCCCCTGTAGGATATACAGTAAATACCCTGGAAACCGAAACAAAAAAAGTAAAGGTCACGCACTTCGAGTTGAACAACACTCACCAAAAAAAAAGCAAAAAATTATCCCACGCAGCTAAAAAATTCCCTACATACGCACAGCTAATATTTTGAGCTTTAAAGTAACAAGTTAGCTTTACTACAAAACATTTAGCTGAAGAGTGAAGTGTTCTGCAGTATTGCAAAATTTTAGCTGCTTTGCTCCAAATGTTATTTATCCGTATACAGCTAACTTTTTTCTCAGTGTGTGTTTTTATTCGTGAAACTGACTGAGAAAAATACTTTCAAAAACACTTTCATTTTTGCCAGAAAGTAAGAAAAGGCCCAAGATTACTTAAAAGAGGCAAAAGGCGTAAAAGTCTGAATCTCCATTAGCCACCCCTACCCACCCCCTTATTCAGAGGCGTAGGAACGTTTTTTGGCCAGGGGGGTACAGCCCGTTCAACCATTTTTGGCGCCCCCCCCCCAAAAAAAAATCGCATTTCAGTCAAAAAATAAGGCACAAATTACAGTTTTGAACAATATACATTTCATTGTGTGTGTAGTCAACGTTGCAACTATTTGGTCTTCCCAAAGACAGAGATGCGGTAAGAGTTGTTTACAAATCTCGTCATAAGATCGAACGCGACAATTTCTGAGGTGCTTTGTAAGCTTTCACGTATGCTTGCAGAGATGTATCATCGCCCCCCATCGCGCCCCCGCTCGAGCGCCCCCGCCCAAGCGCCCCTCCGGGGCGCCCATCGGCGCCCCTGCGGGCCGCATTTTGGCGCCCCCTCGGGCCGCATTTTGGCGCCCCTTCGGGGCGCTCAGGGGGGGACAATGTACCCACTGTCCCCACCTGTTCCTACGCCCCTGCCCTTATTCACTTCTGATTCATTCATCCTCTCGCTGCGCGTGGCGCGCCCGGCAGGGTGAGAAGTTTCGTACAAATACATGATGCGACGAGGATAGCGAGCGCTTAGAGAGAGAGAGAGAGAGAGAGAGGGAGAGAGAGAGAGAGAGAGAGAGAGAGAGAGAGAGAGAGAGAGAGAGAGAGAGAGAGAGAGATACAAGTCGTAGGGAAATTGAGTGCGGAATGTCCCACGCGTCCTCCCGCTAGATATAAAACGCGTGGCGTGGCGCGCGCGGCAGCCACCCACCCCTCCGCGGCAGGGGGTTGCTCTGGGCTGGGTGGCCCTGCCCTGCCCTGCCCTGCCCTGCCCTGCCCTGCCCTGCCCTGCCCTGCCCTGCCGGCCGCCGCCGTCGCAAATTATCGCCCTTCCGGTTCGGTCTCATTTAAAGGCCGGCCGGCCGCGCCGCCCGCCGCGAAACCGGAGTCGTTGTCGCTGGCGCCGGAGCAGCGGCGGGGTGGTGGCGCGGGGCACGCGCGCGCCGGAGCCACCCGGAGCCGGCCGGCCGCCCGGAGTAGCAGGGGGTGTCATCCCGGAAGTGCGGCGGCGCTGGTCGGGGTGACGGAGTGCGTCGCACACGAGTCACACGACGCGGGGAACGACGACCAAGATTCATTCAATAGTCGCGAAAAAGTGTGCTTTTTTGTTAAGGAGGCGATACTTAAGAGCTTAAAAACTGACAACTGGCACACACTAATCAACACAGAAATAAGATATTTTTTAATGAATCCCAAAATCCGAAGAAGAAAAAAACAACAACTAATGAATGACTTTTCAACTAAATAAATTGACTTCATAACTTCTGGAAAATATTCTGAGTTACTGCTTGGCAATTTAATGCGACACAAGAATAATACATGATTATTAGCGAATCAGAAGAACAGAAAAAAAAGAACACAACGACCTTTACCGTGGTCGAAATAATAATTGTGAGGACTGAAGTCATTGCGGGAGAAACAAGCGAGTGTATGTGTGTGTGGGAGAGAGAGAGGGAGGACTGGGGAGGGAGTCGGGGAAGTGGAGAAGAGCGGTTCACTTCACCCCCCCGACACTGCGGCGAGGTCGTAAACGCCAAGACAATAGCGGAGTGTCCTCCTCCCCAGCCCGCCTCCACCCCCCGGGTGGCCCTGCCGGCACCCCCGCCCCGCGGGCACCCCCACACCACCCCGCGGCCCTCGCGCGGAGAGTGCCTTGTACAATTTGTCACAAGGCCTTTTGTATTTGCAAATCTGCTCCAGCAGTAGCAGCAGCAGGGGATGCTGCTGCGGGGCGGGGCGGGGCGGGGCGGGGCGGGGCGGGGCGGGGCGGGGCGTACCGCCTCTGGAACACCACGGAAGCGCCACAGACGCGGCCCCGCGGCGCGACCCGACCCGTAGCCTCGCGCGCGCGGCGCCCCGCACAGAAGTCTGCTATCCAGGCCAGGTGCACATAACACCATACAGGACACTGTGAAAAAAATAGTGGAAATTTTACGATTTTGTTCATACGTGACCATCAAGACACGGAGACGTAAGTCTACGACCGCAGTCGTATACATTTACGAGAGTCAATTCTTGACCACTGAAAATAAAAAAATAAGAGGACACATGAAGTCAAAAAATACTCGTAACTATGCAACTCGAAGCCGTAACCCTACGGCATTTCTCGAGGATTTTTTTTCCCATTATCCTTACGACAATTTTTTTTACAGAGGAAACAAAAAACACATATCACCTGATTAAATTATTTTCGACATGCAAATCGAAAAATCATTTACATGTGACAAATAGCAGTGACCGGCGCGGTTTGGCGTGGCGTGGCATGGCGCGGCGAGGCTGCGCAGCCGCTCCCAGGCCCAGGCCTGCCCATGGGCCCGTCAATCAGAACCTACGCGATGTTTCTGTTAGACGTCAACGGGTTGAACTAAACACATTTGTCAGCCGAGTGGTTCACTATGCCGAGCCGAACATGCTGGGGTGAGCCGCAATCTATACTCTCTCCCTCCTCCCTCTCTCCCTCCTTCTTCTTCTTCTCTCTCTCTCTCTCTCTCTCTCTCTCTCTCTCTCTCTCTCTCTCTCTCTCTCTCTCTCTCTCTCTCACACACACACACACACACACACACACACACACACATTCGCTTCATGCAAACCTTAAACGTTACTTGGTAGAGAGAGAGAGAGAGAGAGAGAGAGAGAGAGAGAGAGAGAGAGAGAGAGAGAGAGAGAGAGAGAGAGAGAGAGACGAGAAGAGAAGAGAAGAGGGTTGATTGCTGATGGGGTGACCGACTGGACACGGTCGGTTTGCTGCGCTGCAGCGCTGCTTACGACGTACATTGTTTCACTTGCCACGCGTTAGGTTTAAGCTGTCGGGAAAAGGGGGGTGGGGTTCGTCATGGGTGGAGGGCGGGAATCGGGGAAAAACCTCTTGCACCCTGCATTATCCCACGACAGGCGCTGTTTTAAGCCCGCGCGGCTGACGGAGTAGCGGTGACCCATGCCAGTCCCACGAATAATGAATTTAAAGAATTTGTCGATACTTAAAGTTTTCAATCGTTTTGAATCCCATAGCACGCGCAGTGGGTTCCGTTCTCCCTCTCGTAAGAAATATACCAACAGGTTAGGCAAGGTGGCCCCTAGAAGTCCACCACTCAAAAAACAAATCAGTGTACACCTTACAGTAAAATCATTAAAAAATCAGAGAAAAAATCTAAGAAAAAATCAGAAAAAATCAGTACAAATCACGATAAACCTGAAAAATTTGAAAAATCGATGAACACTTGATGAATTTCTAGTAAAGGAACCCTCGGGTAAGACTCCACTGCTGCAGAGCCGCGCCGCCGAGGCAATGTCTCTGCCTCCACCAGCACGGGTGGGGAAAGTGTGTGGAGGGGTGGGGTGGGGGGGTATACACGGACAATCAGACTGTCGACTGTCGTGGATCGGGTTACTCACCGCGAGCGCTGCGTAAGCCGTGAGCCCAGGCAGACTGATTCAGAAAACCGCACACCTATCGCTGTCTCTTTCTCTCTCTCGCGCGCGCACTCTTGAGGTGCGCGCGCGTATTGGTGCGAGAGAGACAGCAGCGCAAGGAGAGCGGCGTTCTTCTGACTCAGTCCAGTCTGCCCCGCGGAGGCAGGCAGGTCGGCCGCGCGAGGCTGTTGTCGATGTTGTCCGAGGCGTGCCGTGCGCCGTGCGCCGTGCGCCCTCTCCTCTCGCTGCGAGAGAAGTACTGTCTGCGTCTCGCTACATCAGCGCCGGTCCGGTCCGGCAGGGGGCAGAAACGCACTAGGCTGGGCTGGGGGCAATGCGCGACCGCATGCTTCCGGCTGATGGGGGAAGCTATAACTTTTGAACGCCGAAACATATCGTCAAAACGGAAAGAGCACTTGAAAGAGGGATAAATTCTGCGAGGGATAGACGTTGTGGGAATTTCGAGAAATTTAACCCTACTTTTCAGAACGCGGTGTATTCTAAAGCGCAAAAACCGCGGGAAAATTTTCGATTCAAATATCAAAAATGACACTTTTTACGGACTTCCAGGCTTCAGGTGACAAGGCTCTGACAACTGCCACAACGTCTATCCTCTGCAGCAAACCTTCCCAATTGAAGATCCGTTTTGGAAATTGCGATTACTTGATCCATTTGGAAGTTGTGTTTTCCCCCATCGACCTCTATTTGAGGTGATTCACCAGGTGTCGCGCATTGCCCCCAGCCCAGCCAAGTGCGTTTCTGCCCCCTGGGTCCGGTCAGGTCGACTCCCACAGTGACGCGAGTCCAGCTAAAACGCTGCAAGCAAGGTCGAGGGGGAAACAACTCGGAAATTTGTGTACGCCTCGCAATTCGGACAAATTGAGGAGAAATTCAAAACAAATTTTCAGAAAAAAAATCAGGAAAATTCACAAAAATTTCATAAAGAATCACAGAATTCTTTTTGAAAAAAGGGCCCTCAAGTCAAAATTTACAAAATTTGTACACCAAAATTCAGAGTTGACTCCCCCTCGAGCAAGGCAATTGGGCGTGTCCTACTTGCAAACTGCGGACAGTTTTTGAGAGTTCCTTGGCGGGCATTCATTTTAAGTCAAATAGTATCACATTGGCAGGTGAAAATAATTATCAAAGTGACGGGTCATGGTCCCTTGTAATACCTAGGCTCTGTTAAGGAAAAAAAAATATCAGGTGGATGTGTCCGCCTCAGATTTTTCCAGCACCACTGGCTGGAATACGTCCGTTCAAGAGAACATCCCCACACGAGAAATAGACGTCTATAGATGGAGGTAGACGGTCTACGGGTGGTCTAGCAATGTCGAAATATGTCTATAGCTGGCTATAGATGGTCTGTTTTTTGTCTAGATAATCTACATCTACCAGTAGACTTTACTTAGATATCGATAGATGGTCTAACGTTGGTCTATGCGAAGACGTCTACTTACTGATGTATGGTAGACCTATATAGATTGTCTAATAAATGTCTACCTTGTCTACGTCTATTAGTAGCTATACATTAGACGTATACAGACTGTTTAATATATCTAGTCTATGAACAGATGTAGTGATAGATCTCTGTAGACAGTAGACCTAATGTGGATAAGAGATAGACCCTCAACACAGCCACCGTGATAGATATACCATTCTAGCAGGCCTCTTCTCCAGTTGAGCGCTTAGCGTAGTGGATAACGATACAGACGCGTAACACTGAAGTACTGGGTTCGACTCCCAATAATTCATATTTTCTTGGTCTATGTTTAGATCTATACACATACATCTAGTAGAGGTTTACAAAAAGACGTCTAATATACTGAGCAAATTAAGCCATTATACGGGTTATAGATGGTCTACCGATAGACTACAAAAGATGTCTAATAGACTCTCCCACGTCTATTGAAAGACGTCTATTATATGTTTAATAGACGTCTATTTTTTGTGTGGGTCGAAACCTGTCGAAACCCTGCGAAAACTACCGTGTTCACTTTCCCTAAATTCAAAACAAAGGACACAGATCATGTATTCGCGAGGACCCCGTTTCAACGTGATTACGACGGCAGAAATTCGCCGGTCTAGTCGTATACTTTACTTTAATTCTCGCATGTGCATTGCATGAAGTCTGCCTCTTTCCATTACAAATGTTTCTGGGTGATCAGGGAGCATTTTCTGAGCGAATTGCCGTATCGGCCGGGCTGGTCAAAACAGAGGCGGAGGGAGCGAGGACGAGGAGGGTGAGAAAGAGCCATAGGAAGAGGGAGCAGATAAGGACAGACGTAGTAAGAGAGAGATAGAGCGAGAGAGAGACAGAAGCTTAGAATAGGGCAAGAGGCTGGCTGCAGAGGGGCGGGGGTAGCGTATTGATTCGCTTGTTGACTTGGGAGCGGACGGGAGAGGAGATGAAGCTATTAGAGCCGTGTCACACTTGGGGGAACACCACCCGACCCGGCGGATCTCTCCCCCTGCTCCACTCCGGACCTCTGCCCGGGCCGGCCCGGGCCCGAGAGGGGGATGGTCTCGGACAATACGCGCAGGGCCGGGCCGGGAGCGCGGCGCGGCGGGTGCATTCAGCCGAGGGGTCCTTCTCTATAAATTCAAGCGCACACCGATTTTTCTGATTATCTGGTTTATTACAGTGATTTTCCTTGAATTTTACTCATTTTTTTTCTGACTTTTTCTTGATTTTTTAAAAATTTTCCTTGAATTTTTCCTGATTTTTTTTACTGATTTTGTTTTACACTGATGTTTTGGAGTGAGGGACCCCTCGCATTCAGCTGCCCCACCACCGGCCCCCCGCGCCGCCCCCATAAGCCTCGCGTGCTCCTCCCCAGCATAGGGCGCCTCCATAAGTACGACAAGAACGGAGGGTGTGATCTTCCGAATCAGACGTCCGCGACGCGAGCGAGACGCACGGGCTTTTAGCCGGGATAGCTCGGTGACCCTAGCTAAATATTATTTCTGCTGCATGACACTTAGATTTCGCAAACAGATTTTTATTTGAAAGAAATAAAAAAGGTCGACAAATTTGACAATAACAGTGATCAGGTATAAAACCTCCACAAACCTAAGTTTCCAACCGTGAAGAAGAAGAATAAATACATACTAATAAAATTAAAGTAAACTGTAAACGTACAGTGCCTGTACAGTGACAGTGTCATAGTGACACAAGGTATGAGAAAGTCAAGTTAAAACGTTTCACTTCAGGCGCGGTTTTAAGTCGAGCTGACGGGAGGGGCGGATCGGCTGACGGGGGGGGCGAATTGCCTATATACAGGGGTTTTGTACCTCAAATTGCCTACTTACAGGCGGATTTTGGGGCTGACGGGGGGGGCGATCGCCCCTTCGCCCCCCCCCCCCCTTAAAACCGCGCCTGTTTCACTTCGCCTGGTCAGAGACATATGTCCCGAGGCGTTATTGCATTGTGGAGGTGGCCCTCGAGGAGCTAAAGCCGCTCGCTGACAAATGGCCTGGGTTGTCTTGACCGCCCCTCACCCCCGGCCCCGGCCCCGGCCCGCCGCCCCCCGGCCCACCCCTGGCCCGTCCAGCAGCGCGTGGTAGCCTCACCACAACGACACCCTATACGCGCTGCACTCCGCGACCCTAACAGCGGCTCCCGAAAAAGTATTTATTATTGTTATTATTTTTATTATGGTCGCGTCCCTTCTCTGGTTGTGCTCCCTCTTGTGATTTGTACGGTATGGATGCGCGGCCGTCGGCCCGCCACCCTCACGACATCCGGTAAGCGACTCGCTAGATGGAGCACACAAAAAAATATCAGCAGTGTCATGTATAGTTTTTTTTTTATCTCTTTGATAAGAATTCAATTGGAGTGGGTAAATTAAATTGTGAGAAGTATATTCTTTACGAGGGGAAACAACTCTGAATTTTGGTTTTCACATTTTGTGAATTTTTGTGAATTTTATTGAAATTTTTGTGAAATTCTATTGATTTTTTTTCCTATTTTTTGTGAATTTTGGTAATTTTTTCGACATTTATTTTCTGAATAGTTTTGCATTTTTCTGAATTTTTCTGAATGACGATAGGTGTACAAAAATTTTACAGTTGTTTTCCCCTCGATTGTTTACGTTTTACCTACGGGGGGAGAGCTGCGCTGAAGAAACTCTGCAATGTATGGCGGCTAGAGTCGGGTCGAGCGGCCCGCCGCGCGAGGCTTGACGGTGTGCCCGGGGCCCGGGGCAGGGCCCCTGGCTGGGCGGGCCTCCCGGTAGCCAGTGGTGCGCGCCGGGCCTGCCTACCTCAGGGGGCCGGACCAGCCCGGCCCGTGTCTCTGCGGAGGAGGAAGAAACAACTCTAAAATGATTGCATACCCCGATCTTTAGAAGATAATCAGAGAAATTCAGAGAATTATTCAGGAGAATTTTTGGGAAAATTCAGAATAAAATAAGCAGGAAACATTAAAAAAAAAAATCAATACAAAGATTCACGCCATTTTTACGCCAAACTGAAGAGTTATGTCCCTCTCGTCCTCTGCACACGGTACGCCCCGCGGAATGCACGCGCAATCCGCAAGCAAAGCGCCGCAGCTCCACCGCCTTCTCCGTCACCAGTCTCCGCTCGGCTTTCGCAACAGCCTTCCCGCAAAGTGCTGCTGGAAACCATTCACCTCGCGCCAGTGTCGCGGCGCTGCGGCGAGAGGACGATACGCTTCAAACAAATCATTTATGAGTGATTCTGTAGATGGTAGAGAGAGAAGAGAGAAAAAGCGTGTATGGGGAGATGGGGAGGGAGGGAGGGAGGGAGGGAGGGAGGGAGGGAGGGAGGGAGGGAGGGAGAGAGAGAGAGAGAGAGAGAGAGAGAGAGAGAGAGAGAGGGGGGGGGGTGCTGCCGGACCCATGACGTCGCGCAAGTCCGAAACGGAAATTATCGAGATGCAAAAGGAGGATTTCGGGGGGGGGGGGGGGGGGAGAGAAGAGGACACGCAAGTCACGTGACCGAGCGTGGGGCGCTAACTGTAGCGCGTCGCGTGCCGGGTTTATTTGTGGGATGCGCTTCGTGACATCCACCCCTCTACACTACACCCTCACTTCCTCTACGAGGACGCCGTCGCCGTTCGCGCGCGTCGCGCACCGAGTACAATAATTTTCCATCATCACACACACTACTGGCGTCGTCGCCCGCTGGCGGTGCGACACTGCAGGAAAACCAACAACAACGCGGCAGATTTTATTATTAATTTTTTAATGCGGACGATTAGGCCTACAGACTAAAGGCCGCGTACACAAATATACTACACATAATCCCGATTGACGCGTGGTCCATTCATAGGTGATTTTAATTATAACTTCTTTTTTTTTTCAACCAGCGCGACGGGCGAAAATCTCTCTCGCATCAAGCAGCAGCAGCTCGGCCAATGAAGAAGGAAAAACAAATTGCTGCTTTTCTTTACGCGGTCCACTCTCCACCTCCTCGGCACACAACACGTCGTTATCAGCCGCGAGGTTCCCCCGAGGCGGGGCGGGGCAAGCTCCACAAGCTCATCGATTCACGGCCTACCGGATCCCATCCGGTCTCTGCTCCGCGCGGCCCAGCGGGCCCAGCCAGCCTGGCCGGCCCCATCCCGCCACGCCCCGCCACGCCACGCCACGCCCCGCCACGCCTCGGACCCCCGGGCTCCCTAACCTATAATTATCAGGTGGGTGGTGGCTGCTATCGGCGCTCGGCGCGCTAAACGCGCCCGGCCGGCCGTGGCCCCGAGTGTCCGGTGGCAAAAAGGCCCAGCAGGCCTGGGCAGGGCAGTGTTGCCAACTTGAGGTGGACTCGCAAATATCATTTTCCCGCCTCGTTATCGCATGAAAAAAATAAAATTACGTTATGGTACTTAGTTTGAAAAACAAACCAGCTGCCGTTTTTGACTTATCGCCAGTAAGTATTCTTGTGAAAATAATGCAAGATTTCACAAGAGAGCTTATTTTTTAGCTTCCCTCTCTTGTAAAGGGAAGGGACAGACGCATGTGGACAGGATAGCCCGCAGCCCGCCTCGCCCGCGGCCCAGGACCGAGGCGCTCTACGGGCTGAACCGAACCGTATGGATGAGTATCGGACCTGACCTTTATTTTATGAGCCCCTCGACTTTCCTGAACCCATTCATTTCTCCGCCTCCCTCCTCCCCCCCTTCTCCCCTTTCGCGCCCTCCTTCCGTCCCTTTCCCTCGCCTTGACTTGCTTCCCGACCCGTTCTCTCGCACCCGCCCGCGTCCCGTCCTGTTGTTTCATCTTCTTTTTTCCACCTTCCTCCTTTGGTATACACGTAATCTCCAACAATTTGACTTATCCATATAATTATTCTTTCAATCTCAGCCGAAGGGGAGGGGGGCCCGTTAGGCTTATCTCCTCATTCAATTTCTATTCATTCATTCTCCGGGACGCGCGCACATGCCGGCCACGGCGCCTCTCCCGTCACGCCTTCAGACAATATCCCATTGATCGACGAGTATGGAAAACAAACTGCGCGAAAACGCCCACATTTCTCCTCGCGCGGGCTAATCACACCTCCGATCGGCTTTTCATTATGCTCAATAACGAAAAAGTAAAACACACAAACTTAATACTTTCTCCGCGCGACGCACCCACCAGCCACGTGCCGACACGATTTTTCACTCAGACTGCCAAAAAATCGACGGAGACAGGCTGTAATCAACTGCAGCGATTATTTGCAAAATCATTTCACGGGAAGACGGAGACCTCCCGCCCTGCCTGCCAACCCTGTCCGAACAAAGCAAATAATACCCACGCCATTTGACAGGCAGCAGGTGTGTTTTGCAGATCTGTCTGGCGCTGCTGCTGCTGCCGGACGAAATGCTCCATCCAACCCCCCTCTGGGCAAAAGAGTGGTAGCAGGCTAACCCCGAACACACGCACCTGTATATATGGGTGTCTGTGGCAGCATCAGACACACAACGAGCGATCGGTCTAATTCACCGTGGCGTCACACACACACACACACACACATACATACACACGCGCGCGCGCGCCACCTGTCCGTAGGGTATAAGATAATGACGAATTCGCCATACCACTTATTGGGTCGGTAGGCAGCTGCGGCTGGGCGGCGGTGACACCCCGACCTGACTGCTGCTGCTGCGGTCAAATCGCAGACGACGACCAGAAATTAAGATGGGAAAAGGGGGGGGAGTGGCGTTTAAAATGATAATGGATTGGCTGCGGGATATTCATCACCGAATAAGCTAAAGGTACAGCAACACGTCAACGCCCCCCGTGACCACCTACCTCTGCTGCCTGATGCCCCCTCCCCCCCCCTCTCTCTCTCTCTCTCTCTCTCTCTCTCTCTCTCTCTCTCTCTCTCTCTCTCTCTAACCTCCTCGATCTTACTTTTCTTTCTCCTCGGTTCTCCCTCACACTGGGCAATTATCGCATATCTAATCATAACCTCTCATCACCCAATGGCCCTTCCCTGCGCCCTCACCTCACGCCTGATGCTAAACTGTATGTGTTTGTTTTATCCATTTTTTTCTTGCTCTCTCTTTTGCTCTTTCTCTCACTCTCCTCTTTTCTCTCTCACTCCTTGTTACTTCCCACTTGTCTTCTTGTCCGTCCGTTCCTGAGTTGAGTACCTCAATTCAGCGGATGTCTGCCTCCGGCGATCAGTGATCTTCTCACAGCTTAATTCCGTCTCATCACGAAATGCAAGAGTGTAAAACAGAACGGATAGCAGGGGAACGACACCGTACATCAAACACAGTACTCGTCAGGTTGTGTTCCGTTATGATCGCCGCGCTGCAAAACGCGCAAAAGTAAGTGAGACAAGAAATCCCCACAAATTTTAAGGTTTAAGGTTTGTCCTCAGTTTGAAGAGAGGTTTAGCCTCACTGACAGCCGGGCAAGCCAACAGCACGGTTACCCGGAGCGCGCGCCGCGCCGCCGCCCGACAGCTCCATTCAAGCCCTCCGCGTAAATTGTTTTGATGTTAATATGCCCGACGCGTCTGATTATGATTTTGGACTGAAGCGCCAGGGCGGCGCTGCGCTGCGCTTCACAAGACGTGATTCATTTGGAGAGGATGCGTATTCAATTTATATGTAAGGCCCCGTCCGTATGCAGCGAGCTTATGAATACGCGCATTATGGGCGTTTAGGCGCCTGGTCGACTTTGTAATTCATTCGTATCTGATGATGGCCGGCTCTCGGGCGGTCCATTGCGATCGCATCGGGGATTGCACTGAAAGTTTATTTGTTACATTTGTCGGAGTTCAAGTAATTTTTTCTTTTTCTTTTCCAAAATCGTGGAAGTGTGCTCAAAAACCTCACCGTAAATTTGAAGAATGCTACTGCCATCTTGAAGGTGTGTGAATCCCCCTTTTACTCTCCTGTAAGTGTGTGAAAAGTACAAGTAAGCATCCGTGCTGCTCAATTTCGAGTGTGCCTAGTTCGGACCGCCAGAAGACGAGGTTCCTGCACGGCGCTGCGACGCGGACGGATAGGATCCTGCGAGAAGCATCAAGTACGATACGAGGAGGATATCACTCAAAGAAAATGTGTACAAGGATTTCAAAAAAGAAAAACAAATTTATTTGATTTTTCTTTTGATTTTGAAAGGAAAATTTCTGTAACTTTTTGATAAATTTTGATCTTTTACCCCCATTTCGGAATATTTTTTTCAATTTTGTTTTCGTTTCTTTCTTCTTCATTTTTCTCGATTTTTCGGATTTTTCTGCATCTTTCGAACCCCCTCGGTACTGTGAGCGCACCTACACGAGTCGAACGAGGGCGCGACGTGTTTGACTGACCGCCTCCTCTGTCTTTCACTGCCGCGCGCCCCTCCCCCCCCCCTCCACTACCTTTGTTTCTTCCTCCTGCTATAGCGCTCCTCGCCGTAATGAACCAGGACGTATACTGGACGGGGAGAGACATCTGTGTGAACGCCTCGGCTCTCGCCACCCGTCCGTCCCTGACCTCCGGGCTCCTCCGGGCCGGCTCCGGGCCGGCTCCGGGCCCGCAGGGGGGGCCAGCCGGGTCGGACCAGGCAGGATGACCGGAAATCATGCGTTCCCATACGGCGCCCATTCATGGATCATCCTCTCTCTCTCTCTCTCTCTCTCTCTCTCTCTCTCTCTCTCTCTCTCTCTCTCTCTCTCTCTCTCTCTCTCACTCTCTCGCTCTCTCTCTCTCTCTTTCTCTCTCTCACTCCCCTTCTCCCACATCCTCTCTATCTCTCTCCTTTTCCACCTCCTCTCTCCCTCTCACTCTCTCGGTCCGGCGCCACGCCGTAATACATAATTCCGTCCGATTTCCGACCACACATGCCCGGTGGAATGCGCCCTGAGCCCTGCGCGCTGCGCTGCCTGCCCGCCTGCCTGCCTGCCTGCCTGCCTGCCTGCCTGCCTGCCTGGCCGCAGCACCACTGACAGCTGCACGACCGGCACGGCCAGACAGATCATCTTCCCCCGGGGCGGGGCGGGGCGGGGCGGGGCGGGGCGGGGCGGGGAGCGGCGCTGGAGCCAGGCGCCGCCGCCGCGTACACGGCCGAGGCAGAGGCGCCAGCGGTGATTCCTGATCAGGCGCTGCGGTCGGCGCGGCCGGTGCGGGCGGGGAAGACCGCCGCAACTCGCAGCCCGCGCCGGCGCAGTTGAGGCCCTCTCTCGTCGCGTCGGTGCGACTTGCACCCGTTATCGGGCGGGGAAATGATGACGGGACGAGTTGCGGGTGGCGTGGCGCGCCCCCCAAGCGGCCACAAGCCTGCCCCCTGCCCCCCCGCGTGGCGTATACGGAGCCGCGGCCGCTGTGGGAAACGCGCGACATGACGGCCTCAAACAAAGCCGGTTCTAAATTTCTGGACCAAAGCGAGGTAAAGGTGAATTATGTGACATGCCAGAGGAGAGAGGGGCGGTGACATCTTAATAATTGTTTTAATTTTTTTTAAAGAAATTAGTGAATTTGTGCCAGGAGTTTTCTTCAATCTTTCGAGTTTTTATAAAAACTTAGTTTCAAAGTTTTCAGATTCTTTAGGTGTACAAAATTTTAAGAGGTCACTTTCAGGAGAACTGGTAAAACAACATGGCAAATGGCAAAAAGGAATTTAATGCCCGGGTTTAAAAGTAAGCAGTCCATGCAATGTATGAAATATTTACAAAGCTGCTAAATTTTACTTCCTTTAGACATTTTCCGTTCTTTCCAAAGGCATTGAACTTGCTTTAACAATCTTCCCATTTCATCAAGTCCTTTTCTTTTTTCTTTCTTGTTTTTACACTGTGGAAGACTCTCAGCAGCGAAGGTAGGACACCCCTCGAACGCAGTGAGATGTTTAAGTCCGCCCGGACCCTTCCCCTCGCCAACCCTTCCGTAAATTACTTTTCAATGAAGACTGCGGTTTATCAAACTCTCATATATACATTGCTCGCTGTCTCTCTCGCGCGCGCGCGTGCACGAGTCGGGCTCACGAACAATAACCCACAGCAGCAACAGCAGAGAGGCTTTTTCCAAAATATCCCGCTCGACGATGGCAATCACGCGGTATGCATGTCTGTATGTATGTATATTCCATACCCCCCACCGCCAATGTAATGCCGGCGCGCCGGCCACATCACATCCAGGCCGTGTGATTACGCCCGTGCTCTATTGGCTCGCGCGCCCGGCGGGGCGGGGCAGTGGAGTGGCGGGGCGGGGCGGGACAGTGGCGGGGCGGGGCGGGGCGGGGCGGGACAGTGGCGGGGCGAGCCGGCCGCAAAAACCGCCGCCGCCGAGTGCTTTGCGGCCGCGCGGAGGAGTTTGTCGAGCACGCTGCTGGTATACCCGAGCGGTACCCGCGCAGCTCATTGGCTGCTGAGAGAGCGATATATCATCCACGCCCCGCCCCGCACCGTCGTCTCACATCAACTTTGTTTCGAATATGCAAAATTTGGAACCAAAAGAAATAAGGAAATCAGTCGATAATATGACACTGAACCAACCGATGAGAATACCCGCCCTTACGTTCTAAGTATACTGTGTAGAGAACGACGCTGAGGGGCGCACTCAGAAAATGTGATCCTTGAAACAATGCTAAACGCGTTGATTCTAGGAAACAAAATACAAAGAAAAATATGACCCAATTTCTAGGAATTTTCTTTGTGTCAAGGTGAAGAATGACTGTTCAAACTTATTTTCCCTTCTCCGTTTTGAAAATTATTCTTTAATGTAAAGCATTTAACCTCATGTTAAGGGGAAGAAAAAGTTACTTGTATTTTATGTAGGAAAATGTCCTTGTTTCAAAGGTCAGATTTTCTGGATGGTGCGTCTTGCAGAGCAGTGCCTACCGTGAGACGGGAGGCAGCAGCGGGACCTGTCCGACAGTGAGCGAGAAAGAGAGAGGGAGAGAGAGAATATACCAAGAGGAAGAGAGAGAGAGAGGGTCGGATGATAACCGCGCACTGCCTGCTTCTCCCGCACAATCTTATTGGCTGCGCGCAGCAGACGACGTGCAGCGCGCCGGTCAAGAGCGCGGTGTGGCGCGCCGCGGCGCCGTGGAGTCGTGATGCTGGGAAACAAAGGACCAGACCGTGCCGCCCCGCCCCGCCTCGCCCCGCCTCGCCCCGCCCCGCCCCGCCCCACCCACGGTGTGCATGGTGAACCAGGGAGGGCCCGCTGGCTGGCTATGGTGAAAAGACCCCCGGAAGGCGATGGTTAGGCCTAAACGATCGTGATCACACGACAGGTGATGAAGGTGAGAGTGACTGTGCACGAGCGGGCCCGGGGGGAGAGGGATAAAGAGAGAAGCAGAGAGAGAGAGAGAGAGAGAGAGAGAGAGAGAGAGAGAGAGAGAGAGAGAGAGAGAGAGGAAGGGAGAGGGAGAACTGGGGGCGTGTCGACTGGGTGTAATAGCCGGGCACGTTACGTTAATAGGGGCTCTGGACTCGTCAGTGTTTGTTTTAGAGCTGCATGCCAGCCCGTCTGCCCGTCAGCAGTTTGTGTGTGTGTGTGTGTGTGTGTGTGTGTGTGTGTGTGTGTGTGTGTGTGTGTGTGTGTGTGTGTGTGTGTGTGGGCGCGCGCGCGCGCGCGCGCTCACCTGTCTGCCAGCGAAACCGGTGGTCCTGCACCCCAACCTCTCTCTCTCTCTCTCTCTCTCTCTCTCTCTCTCTCTCTCTCTCTCTCTCTCTCTCTCTCTCTCTCTCTCTCTCTCTCTCTCTCTATCTCTCTCTCTCTCTCTCTCTGTCATGATTACCTAAACGGCGCTCCCAGTTGGGGACGACAAATAATTACAACCTGACCCAGTCTAGCCTTTGGCTCGCGCGCGCACACACACCCACACGGCGGTTGTGTTCCTCCTGTCTTGAAATGAGCGAAGGGCGACACCGATTGCGGTAATGGCTGACGTGTTTGCGTTGTCCGCTGCTGCTCCACCTGCCGCCCTGTTCAGAGATGACTTCATCCGCGCGCCCACCGCCGCGGTCTGCTCTTCGTCGTGAATCCCAAATTCGGTGTGATTTTGACTGCAAATTAATTTTTTACTTCCGCGACACGTGTGCAGTAACTTGAATACGCGAGGCGAGGAGTGGCCACCTCGAAGAAATCGTTTACACAAAAGTACGCGAGTGTTTCTAAGGAAATACAAGAAATACGAGAGAAATACAAAGAAATACATGAAAACACTGAGTGATTCAGAGATTTTCTAAGAAAATAAAAAAAAAACGAGATATACTAAGAAATAAATGAAAACACCGAGTAATTCTTAAGAATACGTATCAAAAATACAAGAAAAATACCGAAAAATACACGAGAAATACAAGAAATGTAAGAAAGTTGAAGAATGAAAGAAAGTAAGCGCTCACAGAAATATATTAGTTGCGGCCACCCCTCGCTTGAATATGCGTCAATGGATTGGCATAAGCCTGCTTGCAGTGTTTCAATTCCTCTTGCACATTTTTGAAGCACCAATAATTCAAGTCCGCCCTGAACGTTTCTGAACGGGGCGCCGTGAGAAGCGCTGATCCTACTTCTCACGTCCGTTTGGCGCGGCGCGACTGCCTGCCCGGCTAAATTGGTTGTAAACGGACTCAGTGCGCCTCGTTCATTGAGGGCGGGCAGCACGCTTGACCATCCTGCGGCACCCTGTTCTCTCTGTCCCTCTCTGTCTCTCTTTCTCCCTCTCCCTCTGTCCTTTTCTCTCCCTCTCTCCATCCCTCGCCGGGGGGCAGAAACGAACAGCGTGGCCGGCGCACTTCTTTTGTCTCCGAGACAGGACGGCTGGCTGGGTACCTCCGGTACCTCCGCTCTGGTGTTTCAATCGTTTTCGTGGAAGCGCACAGCTCGCTGGCATAACCCGCCCCGTGTTGGCTGTAAGCGAGGGAAGGGCCGACTCGACACGGCCTAAAAGACCATTCAAGGCGCCGATCAAACGGTTTTCTGGCCGCCCGAGTTACGGTTTCAAGGCCAGGAGGCGAGGCGCTTCTGCCGCGAAAAATAAAGTAACGCATGCAGCCTTCTTTGTGCCCGTTTTCGTTTCATTTGCATCACAAGACAGATACAAATAATTTTTCCACGCACGTGTTCTGCTCAAAAGTGGAGAGGAGGAGAAGGACGCGACGCGCGCAAATCTCTTTATGTAAATATACGGAGGCCCTAAAACGTGCAGTTGAAAGGAATTACCTTAAATTACGTGTTGCAAAGCGCGCGCAGAGGGGCGGTCATAACGCCAGAGCAAACAAAGGGCGCACAATGAGGGGGTAGAGGCGGTAAAGGAGGTGTGATTGCCCCTAACCTCACATCAGCGCCCGAAAAACACTCTCGCTGCACGTCACCCCCACCATACCCCTATCTATACCCCACCATGGAAAAGCATGCAGGCGATGTATTGTCCGAACACTGAGGAGAAAAGCGAGCTGCATGTGCCTGACTATGCCTTTTACACCTTAGCACAGATGCGCACATGTTGCCTATGCGCCAGTCACTTTATCCCAGGGGCAAACAACTCTGAAATTCAGTGTACAAATTTTCTGAATTTTTGTGAATTTCTGCTTGAACTAAGTTTTTGAGAGTCTTTAAGAATTCTGGAAAAAAATTCTGCACTTTCCGGAATTTTTCTGAATTGCGAGGTGAGCAAATATTTCAGAGCTATATCCCCCACGACTATATTTCTCTATATTTTGCCTGTATATTGGGTCACTTTTCCGGTACCACTGGCCGGTCGCGACCGTCCGCTCGGGAATGGGGTAAATGCCCGTGTTTCGTGTGCGCTGCTATGTTATGCGGTTGGCTGGTTCGGCTAGCTAGCTGGCATGGTAAGGCGCCGGTGCGGGCGTAGACGATCGACCACGCCGCGCCGCCCCTCGGCCCGGCCACCGCAGCCAAGGGGGCAACAACTCTGAAATTTTTACACACCTCGTAACTCAGGAAAATTCAGAAAAAAATCAGAAAAATTAACAAAATAAAAAAAAATCACATTTTTGACAATTTTAGAAAAATTTAGGGGAAAAAATAAAGGGAAAATTCAGATGAAAATTCACTAAATTCTCGAAAAATTCACAAAACGTGTACACCAAAATTCAGCGTTTCCCCCTCGACCGCAGCCCTCGTCGCCCTGCCCTGCTCGCCTCCCTCGAGCTATCCGTCGGACCGGCCGCCGCCACCCCTCGACTGGTAGACCACCGAAAATGACCGTAAAAACTAAGGCCATTAGTGAAAATAATGATTCTCCTTTCCTCCACCGAAACGAAAAATTCTCCCTACTCGGGGGGGAGGGCGCAGCGGCCGCAGGGTGGGCAGGACCACCCAGTTTAAACTCCGCGCCGAGGACAAACCTCATTGGCCGGGGCCCGGGCTATCGGGGCCTCATCTCAATAACCAATAACCGGTAATTAACAACACCGATCAGGCGAAAAGCCACGCAGCCGGGACGCACCACCTGTCATAAGGGACACGTGATCCCGGCTCCTAATTTATGAAGCAAATTAAGAAAGGGCCGTTCTGGACCTCCCAACTAAAGCCCCATGCACGACCCCTCCCGTTGCCCGGCCCCTCGAACGGCGCCAAGTCTCATTTCCATTTCCCGCCGGACATTTCGTTCGATTCCATTGCCACACATAAAAAACAGGGAATATCCATGGAAGATTAAAAATAATATTTTTTTTAAAGTAAAGAAACATAATGTTCTTGAACGCAGGTGCTTTTTATGGCGCTAACAAGAGCCGTGTCCATGTTCACTAGGGTGGCCGCACATACGTGGTGCACTGGTCGTAGTCCATCAGTGTGACGCTTTGTTATTTAGACCGTATGATCTTAGGCGTGATCGAATGCGTTCGCGTCTCAAGAGTGCCTCGCAGCTGTCTCCGAATACGTTCAATTTATGGGGCCAATTTTTTTTTTCTTTTTCATTATCATCTCTGCACATCCCATAGCGCTGCTCATGAATGCCGCGCCGGGGGCGATGTGATGTCCGTCAGCGAGCAGCCCGGGCCGGCCAGCAGGCATCCATATTTCCACAATTTCGTCAGGTCAGGAGGGCCACGCGTAATGGCGGTAATGGCTAGGCAATACATCATCAGGGGCACACCGCGGACAGCTGACAGCGTTGCGGGCAGGGGCCGCCCTGCCCCCCCCCCCTCCACGTGGCCCATCGGAGGCCCCTATGGTGGTGGGGACGGGGGCGCGTGCTAACAACGGACAGATCCCCGGTCTGCGGCGGGTCTGCGCTGCGGTCTGAAGGGTGGTAGCTATCAACCGCGCAAGGTTATCACTTGTTTCGTGAGATCGAAATTTTACAGGTACATAACGTTTTGAGAAGATACGCTCAGAGTATTTGGATGGAAGTTCACACTGGACATTCGAGTGTACTATTGTCGCTCACTTTTTGGTGTACTAATAAAATTTCGCTCACCAGGAGATGAGCGAATAAAAATTCACACAACCGCAGGTAGGTGAATTTAAGTGCGAAAATCCGCGATAATACTCATGCGCACACCTGCAAATAGGCCAACATACGTACACTTGGTATTCCCGTGCAATAAGAAATGGTTACGGTAAGATTAGGATTAGAATAAATACTGGGCTCAAGAAAGCTTTCTGATTTATTTTATTTTTTTAAATAATCGAAATAGAATCGTGGACTTTCCTTCTCAAAGACTCGGAAAACTTGTACTAATCACTGTGTTAAAATTCTGTGCGAACAACAGCGTTACGTTCCAGCAGTCTTGTGAGACTTCTCGTCTGCCGCGTGCCAAGCAGCAGGGCGAGTGTCGGGTTGCCAACCAAAAACTTTGTGTCACGGCGGCAGTAGAAAATATATATAAAATTTGACAAAAACGTTTGACGCTGCCTTTCATCTTGCGCCGCCCCGCCAGCAGGCCGTCCAGACATCGGCTCTGATTGACCGCCCCGCCCCGCCACAGCCGTGCGGCAACTCGCGCGCGACAATGACGCATTCCAGCCGCGGGAAACGGTCGAGGTAGCGTGTAGGTCATTGTCGCTAAACCCTGCTTATTAAGCACTGGGAACGCAAGTTTGCGAATATCACACACTTTCAGGGTTGTGAACTTAAATTCGTATCGCAAGTGCGGGTGAATTTACCGGGAATGTTTACAGTAAAAGAGAGCTCGCTTCGCATTACTTTTCGTGACTTCCAAATGGAGATACACTTTATGGCATTCGGAAACCGTAATTTCAAGCCTTTCTAGGGCGGCAAACTTGAATGCCTTAGCAAAGGCATTAAAATTCCTACTTTTGTATTACGAGTGTTTTTTCCCTTCATTTTTATTTTATTATTATTTTGTCTAAGTAATGGTGCATAGGAATAAACACACTTACAAGTGTTATGTCGTCCCCACACTCAGGCCTCTAGTGAAAGAGAAAATGTGTCGCGGGACTTGCCAGAGGAAGTGGTGAATAAGGTACGGATCAGGGCCTCAGCACGGGGTGATGGTAGTTAGCATATCAAAAACTAAACGCCTCTCGTCTGAGTCACTGCCAACAGAAAGTTGCCTTTCATAAATAAGACGCTAGTTGCATCAGATAATGCCATGAATTCATGGCATATACATTTTCTTGTGCTTTGTATGTTTTTAATTCGTTTATTCCCAAGAGGAAGTGCGTGTCAGTGGCGTTAGCCCAGCCGAAGCAGACCATCATTGAAAACGAGTACTTGGCCCTTGGCCTACCGGATTCCGGACGAGGCGGGGGTACCGATCACCCCTCTCTTTCCAACAGCTCCGCAGAGGTGAGGGAGAAACTAAAGACGAGAGAGAGAGAGAGAGAGAGAGAGAGAGAGAGAGAGAGAGAGAGAGAGAGAGAGAGAGAGAGAGAGAGAGAGAGAGAGAGAGAGAGAGAGAGAGAGAGGCGGCTGCCGGCTCGGACGCAGCCGCAGACAGTCCGCGGAGCGGCGGCGCCTGCCCTGCGCCCTCCCCTTCCCCCTTACCCCCTCCCGCACGGCGCGGCCGAAGCCTGCTCCTACAGGTGATCAGGTAATTATAGGCTGGCGCTGTCAGGTAAAACCAACAGAGCATAAGTCATGCCCCTCCTCCTTGTCTTCTTATGGGCGAGCGAGGCGTGGCGTGGCGGACTCCAGGCCAGCCAGCCCTGCGCTGCGCAGCAACTCGCCGTTCAATCGTGAGAGGACCATAACTGTCGCTTTTCAGACGAACAGGCGGAAAGCGAAAGAAAGAAAGAAAGAAAAGGAAATGGGGAGTATGGGAGGAGGGGGGGGGGACTGCAAACTCATCTCCTGATATTTTTGGAAAGGGAAGAGAACAAGAGATGCCCTGTGTGGGACAATTGAGCACTAACAATTACGCTTTCCCGCTTATATAATCGAACGTTAATCGAATTAATTTTATTAATTCCTGGTTTTCAAATCCTGTCCCGTTACGCTCTTACGAGAAGAGAGCTTTGGCCCGGCTCACTGTGGCTGCAGAGGGCGGCCGTCCTCTCGCCTCCAAAAACCGACATTAAAATGCTAACGCAAATGCGGATGATAATTTCATCGGCCTCCCAAGAAGGCCGGAATGTGTGGAGGCAGCAGGGCGACCCACCAGGGGACGCCCCCCCCCCCCCCTCTGCCGTGCGTGGGTATAATGTTTTGTGTGTTTTACCGCGCTGTTAAAGAGGTTTGGCCGTGTGTCTGTGTGTGTGTGCGCGCGCGCATCTCTGTGAACCTGAGTGCGTGTTCCGATGTCAACGAGCCCACTGTCAACAACACAATAACACATAAAAATATTACGAATCTCTGTCGGTTCGACTATAAATTGAGTGTCCTTTTACCCTGGGTGGCTGAGCAGGCCACCACCTCCTCCTTTCCTCTTCCTCTCACCTCTCTCCCCCTCCCCCTCTCTCTCTCGCTCTCTCACACACACTCACACTCATGCTCCCTGCTACGCATCCGTCTTTGTCCCCCGCTCGCTTCATTTTCGTCCCCGAGTATATATCAGCCGTTTTATTACGTGTGTGATTCCGTTTAATTACCGCTCGATGGTGCGTCTCCCTGGAGACGCCCGCGCCAGCAGGGGCCAGGACGAGAAGAGATGCTATCGCCAAAACAAAGAAAAAGAAAAGAAACACCTCGAATCAGACGTGTTTCCCGCTCTAAATACTTTCTCCCGCGCGAGCACGACGAGACGACGCCTGCGCGGACGGGGGCGACTCCTCAAGGTGGGCCGGCCCGGTCCACCCACGCCCCGCGTCGTAATGTCGACTAATCGGCCTCCCAATCGATATATATCGATACCCGATTACACGGCCTAATAAGGCGACGCCCGGTTATATTTCGAGGGGTAGCCATTAGGAGTGTTCCCCCACCTCCTCTGTCCTTCTCTCTCGCACGCCTCTCTCGCGTTATATGCCTTTCTTCCCATCCTTCTCGCTCTCTCCAACGCTACCTACCTATACACACACTCCACGAGCGTGAAATTCGATAGCGGGCGCCGATATCTCGAATCGGGAGTCTGCGCCTGTGCCTGGCCAGGGAGAGGCTACCGCAACGCCCCGGCTGCCTGCCTGGCCCGGCCCGGCCCGGGCCACACCTCAAACAAGGTCGAGAGTGATGACCCGCTACGATCTGTTCGAAATGTGTGAACGGGACGCGGTTGACGAACGGGTCCTCGGCTGTCGTTAATTACCCGCGGCTGCCCGTTTGCTTCAGAGTGTTTTTTTTTTCTTTCTTTCTCCCTCTTTTCCTCTTAGAGACACCCAGCATCCGAAGAGATCTTGGGAGATGAAAACTGAACAACCTGCGTGTTTTTTCTTTATTAGTAGTACTATTTAAAAAAAAACACTACGGGGGGGGGGGGAGAGACTGGAAACTTTCACATCTGCGATAATAATAATAATAATAATAATAATAATAATAATAATAATAATAATAATAATAATAATAATAATAATAATATTGCAAGTTCTGGCATCCGCAATACTTGAGCAAACTGGGAAAACTATTCGGTATAGCAGCCGCTATTTTCATGTAAGCAGTACTTTTCCGGCAAGTTGCGGGCGCTAAGATTCCAAACTATCTCTCGCGAGGATCAGGAAGGAACTCCTCGAACTCCTCTGCTGCCGTGGCGTCGTCGTGTGTGCCGGAGCCGGCGGCGTGGCGGCGCTTGCAGCGGGCGGGGCGGGGTGGGGTGGGGCGGGGCGGGGTGGGGTGGGGTGGGGCGGGGTGGGGTGGGGCGGGGGCCGCGGCAGTCTGCGCGCTGCTGCTGCTGCTGGGACCACCGCTGCTCGGAATACATTACAATGTACATAAATCGTACGATCTACAGCGCCTCGGCCCGAGAGTGCGAGAGAGACGGGGAGGTGTGGGCCGCTGCGGTCGTGTGACAAGGACGGCGCGCGGCACCAGGCATGCAAAAAGGTCGAGGGAGGAGGGGAGGGCGAGGCGCTTGGCCGGTGGTCGACGTGCAAAGAGACAGCCCAGCCCGGCCCGGGCGCCGTGGGGCGCGTCCGTAAAGGATGTGGGGCCAGCGACGAGAAAGGTGAGGAAAAGAGGGGGGCGGCAAATTTTTAAAGGGGACTCATTCTATAGAATGCTGTGTGACGTATACGTCACACAGAATCATCAATGTAACAACACCAAGAAATGCGCGCTGTATACATCAATTCCGTTCCCCTTAAAAATGGTAGTGGGGGATCCACATGGGAGTATGAGAGCAATCAATGGATAAACCTCAGCAGTGAATTTTTTTAAAAAATGTATTTTATACCCTTTTTCGCGAGGTGACGCGCGCCTTCCGGGAGGCTGTGTCGGGTAGGAGCTAGGGCAGGGCGCCCGGCCGCTCTGCGAAGAGAGAGAAAGAGCCTGTAGAATCCGGTGTGAGCGGTCACACTGTCGACGACGGCGGCGGCGGCGGCGCGAGCGTCCATTCATGCTCCACGCTCCAGTAGGCAAATGGAGTGCTCCCCGCCCCGCCCCGCCCCGCCCCGCCCCGCCCCGCGGTGGCCGTGCCGCTCCGGCGCCGCGCCTGACTTACAATGTGCGGATTGTGTTTGCACCGCCAGTGTCGTGTTCCTAGGTGTGTGGTCGGACACACAATGTGTGGGGAGGAGGAGGGCGCAGCCAGGCACAGCAGCACAGCGCCGGCCTGCCTTCCTGGGCGTCGCGACGCGCCGGGGCGTCTTGCCTGGCGCCCCGGAGTCACGGCGCTCCGGAGTACACTGTTTCCGATGACGCCGCTCCGCAGGAAACGTGTTCAATTCAGGAAAAAAAAAACTGTATATGAGGTATTTAAAAAAATTATCAGAAAAAGGTGACTTGGGTTTCGGGAGGAGCAAGTAGGATATCTATAATGTCGCTTTTTTTGTCTTTGCCGATTTGGTTTCTAAGCCACAGGGCATTTATCCTTGAAATTACATAAGGTCGGTCGACACATTACCTCATTATTATGGACATGCTTTCAGGTCACATTGAATGAAGTTTCATGATGCATTTCTCTTACTCTCCGGCGATCTTCGATCAAAGAAGTCCGTGAAAGTTCAGCGCTGCAGTTAAGCGCTTAACTTATGAAACGCGCCCAAACTTTTTTTCTTTCGAATTTCATTGAAAATCCTGTCATCAAACTCCGTCGAGGTTCATAAAATGGGCACTTTCTGATGTCCGAGGCAATATTTCCCGTGCGCGCCGCGGCGCCCGGCAGGGTAGGCAGCCAACGGGCCTTGCGATTGCGGTGCTGTGCGTCCGGCCGGCCAGGATACGACCCGCTCGTAAATAAGCAGGGGGTGGTGGCGGGGCTGGACAGTGCCGCCACCACCACCACGAGCAGCATCAAGTGCTACAGCGCGCAGCCACCTCACCGGGGACATAAAGTACAGCGCCACCACGGTCACCGCAGCACGCAGCTGCGCGCCACTGTGGGGACGGCAATCCACCCTCATGAGGACTCGGAGGGGGAAGGGGGGGGGGGGCAGGTAGTGGCTGCGGGCGGGGAAGCGAAGCGACACCGAGGGGAAAACAACTCTGATATTTTTGTACACCTCGTTATTCAGTAAAAAAATCAGGAGAATTCAGAAAAAAATCAAAGAAAATAAGAGAAATCTAAGAAAATTGAGGCAAAATCACAAATTTTCACAAAAATCAGAAAAGTTTGGGTAAAATTCAAGCTAAAATTCAACAAAAAATGAATTAATGAAAGTCCACAAAAAATTACAACAAATTAACAAAAATTCGATAAAATTGTACATCAAAATTCAGATTTGTTTTCCCCTCGAGTAAAGCACTTTGGCGGTTACTGGATCCAGCTCAAAATGAAAAGAATGCATCTTAGGTTTAAATTCATTGGCAAGTTTGACAGTTTTCTAAAAACCGTCAACATACACGACACTCAGCAGCTGCGCGACTCTCGCATATGTACAAAAAGTTTTCCGAGAACGGGAGGACGCCGCCACCCTCCCCCAGCTAGCAGCCCTCGAACGCGCGCGCGGCGTGCGCTTTTGCTGGCTTTGCTTCCTGGTTAGCGTGCGGCCGAAATTAAGACCGCGATGAGTCGCTGCTAATCTCATTCGATCCCTCCTCACTGAGCCGGACCCGGCGAGCACCCCTGGCCTGGTGAAGCGGTAGCAGCCAGCAGGCTATGGGCATGTCGGGCCGGGCCGGGCAGGGCCGCAGTGGGGCCAGCAGCGCAGGCAACGCTCCACCCAGCCCCGGCCCGGCCGTGCGTGCCGATTCCCCCTTTATTTGATCCCATTAGTAAGTGAAACCCTTTCCCTAACGAACCGCTGCGGCGCCAACCTTCTCCCGGCAGCGCGCCGCCGGCCGTCCTCGCTCCTCCCCCTCCCCTCTCCTGCTCCCATCCTTCCCCGAGCAGCCCGGCCCCGGCCGGCGCGGCGGCAGAGCACGGCAGCGCATGGAGGAATCCCGGCGGTTTGGTTCGGTTTGGCGGTTGCACGGATCATCTCTCTCCGCAGCCTCCTGCTGCTCCCGCATCCTAGCGCCTCCCGTCCCCTTCTGTACAGCGCAGAGCAGCGCTTTGACAAAAACCCCGTGGGGGAAAAAGGGGTCATGTTGCCCCCCCCCCGAAAAATAAATAAATATAAATATAATTAAAATAGATTGCAGTTGTTTGCTTTTTGAAAAGTTAAGATACTCGCCTTCGCTCCGAGGGGTCCCTGACGAATTGACAAGTTGATTCATTTTCGCGAGTTGCACGCGAGTTTTCGCGAGTTAAAGGCAATTCTTCGCGAGTTGACGCGAATTTTTGCGAGTTGAACGCGAGTTGAAGCGAGTTTTCTCGAGTTGAACGCGAGTTCGGCTGTGTACAAGGAGTTGGCGAGTGAGGGACCCCTCGCTTCGCTCGCGCAAAAAGTAAAAGCGATACAAGCGAAAAGAGTTTCCCGTTTCCAGTTCGGAGGTTTTCGTTGGAGATGGAACGTCTGAAGTGAAGGCCACCTGTTTCAACCTTAGAATTTTTCTTCCTTCTTCTGAAAAAGAATCACCATGGAAACCCAGCAAATGTTAGAATGTCGGGGCGTGAATCCACTCCAAAAACTTGAGGTCACTACAAACATATGCTACAAATATTAACATTTTTTCTATGTATGTGACTCATTTGTCTCTTTTCTATATGCACCTACCTAACGACGCACAGAAACTCCTCCCTGTACCCCCCCCCCCCCTTTTCCCTTTTCCAAACAAACACACACACACACACACACACACCAAGGGAAGAGGAGGGAAGATCAAGGGAGAAAATAAAGAGATGACACGGACCATGCCCTCCGTTTTTGCAGAGCCATTTCCTCCCACGCCCGCACACTGCACACACCAACGGTGGTAGTGGTATCGCTTTCCATCCCCGCGCCAAATCCCTGTTTTCCCGATCGCATTGCCCTCGCTGCCCTTAACAGGATTTGCAGTTGTGACGAGAGAGTAAACATTCTGGAGCATTCCGTGGATTTCTGATGGAGCTCTCCCCAGGCATTGTTCGCGGGGTGATGTGCTAGCACTGGGCGCTGTGGAGATGGGTTGGAAGAGAGGGGGGTGGGGGGAGTGTGAGGGTTCGATAGACCGTAGCGATGCGGTCACGGTGAGAAGTCTATAGGGACAGTTTCGCACTCAGCCACTGTTCGGGAATACATGAAGAATCGGTCAGAAAAAGGTTTTTTGCGAATGATAAAACTTAACCCGTGAACTTGGGGGGGGGGGGGGGAGAAAGAAAGAAAAATATCAATCAAGATTGGTATTGATAGCAGATGATACCGCACCGCAAGAGAAATTGCTATGGGGTGCGACAATTTGTGTGTGAACGCACACGATGTAAACGACGAACGACGCCAGCAGCGCCGCGCCGCGTGCCTGCGGGGTTGGGAGGGAAAGGGGTGGGAGGGGTCCGCCGGCGGCGTGGCGGACCGAAGCGGTCGCTGGCAGGAAGGAGCTGTTAGTGTTACACGCTGCGCGGGCTGCGCGCGAGGAGGAGGTGCCATTGTTCCGCGCAGACTGCGCGTCAGGCGGCCATGGGGCCCCCCCCTACCAGCGCCACCCTATATTATTGTATAGTTGCAATTGGTTTCTGGACTCGAGAGTACAAGCTAGCTGACACCTTAGTGTCTTGTACTGTTCTGAAAGTAAAGAAAGTAAAGGTATCATCTGCTAAAAACTCTTTGCTCAGCTTTTTGTTTCAAAACTCAGTTAACTTTTTCTCCGGGATACAGATCCGGCAGCGGGTTAACAAACCTCTTGGTAAAGAGACTACTTTCGAAAAAGAGAGACAAGCGGACCGATTGCACACTCGCCCGCCAGAAGACCGGGGGCCGCAGTAGTGTCGTTGAAACACCTCGCCGGCGTGGTGTCACTCGAGGCGCGGGACAAAACTGCTTTGCGCAAATGAAAAGGTAGAGAGAGAGAGAGACAGATAGAGAGATGGTGAGGGGTTGGTCACACGTACGGTGAGGGGGTACGCTGCGCGTACAAAGAGACAAACAGATCTACAAACAGAATAGGGGGACGCTGGCACCAGCAGCAGACATCAGCAGACAGCAGCAGCAGCAGCAGCAGCAGCAGCCGGGATCGTTCGCTTTGCGCGTGTCAAAACAAATCATTAGGACATCCCTAACCTAACCTGGTCAGCGGTGCGTTCATGCGGATTAGGGTGGCAGTAGCCGGGCCGGGTCAGGGTCCTTTTGTAAATCTATTACCGCGACAACTGGCTCCCGGAGTCCCGGAGTGCCGGAGCCTGTGCCGCCCCCCGGCCCCGCACACCGGCTTATCCTGCATTGTCCGTCCGGAGCTGCCCGGAGCACACCGCCGGAGCTGCTCCCGGGTGAGGCCCCAGCCTGCCGGCCTCCTGCCGGCCTGCTTCTGGGAGGACACTCCACATTTCAGTGTAACTCAGCGCCGGTTTCCTCTAAGCAAGCAGCAGCACCAACCACTACGGGCGAATAGCATCGATGACACAATGACAGATTCCGGCGGGGGCCATCCTCTTCTTCTTCTCGTGCTTCTTCTTGTCCTCTGCGCGCGATCACCATCATCTCTCGTGTCGGGTTACCTTTTTCGTGTCCTTCTGTAGTAATGTGTGTGTGTGTGTGTGTGAGTGTGTGCGAATGCGCCGGCGCGCGAGACCCAGCCAGCCCGCACACACAGACGGACACAGGCATGACGATTGTGCGCTCGGTCCCGGTGTGTATAAAAGGGATGCACTTTGGAGTGCAGCCGGGCGGCAGGGCGACTGATTCCGAAGATCGCTTTCGTACTTCCATCCTTGTCGCACCTATGGCGTTGCCCTATGCTGGGGATGGCCGGGCCCCATGAGTGCGACAAGGACGGGGAGGGACGGGAGCGATATTCGGAATCAGACGGCTGGGCGACACGGATCTGCACTGCTGCTGCTGGCGTCGCCCCGCGTGTGTGGATTCACTCCCGATGGTGTTTCTTCCATCACCCGGAAGATGCCGCCCGCCCGGCGCCGCCGCCGCTCGGCTCCGGTCGTCGGCCCGGAGGAATAGTAGTGCGCTGCTTGCCTCATTTGCTCGACTCATCGCCGACTCATCGCCGACGCTCTGCTGGGAGCAGCTCGCTGATCAGCGATGATGCGTCCGAGATCACTTTAAAAAATCTTTGTACGGCCCGGAAAAAATCATTTAAAGTATGAAAAAAGAAATGAACAGCCTAACCAAGCCTAACCAATGAACAACCTAACCAAGTAGAAAAATGAAGACAAATCCGAAAAATCGAGAAAAAAGGAAGAAAACACCGTGATAAAATTGGCAAAATTCTGAAATGGGAGTAAAAGTTTACAATTTATCAAAAGGAGACGAACAAAAAGTTCAAAAAGGGAAAAAAGAAAGAAAGAAAATCAAAAGTCAAAAGTATAATTGTCCACATTTTGTGCGAGTTATCCTCCCCGGGATGCGTCCACGCTTCAATAAGGAGGAGGGTCCGTCCGACACACACGCCGAACCGACCCGACTCGTCCGCGCACTTCATTTAGCCTACCATGATGCACCTCGCGATGGGAGCATACAAGCGACGCGCTGAGTCGGCTAAAATCAATATTTTTTTCTGTCGCTCATAAGCAGATGGAAAGATATTTTTGAGTTGAGCTAGCGCAGCCAGGGCCACTGCATACCGAAAATGAAAGTGTGCGAATGTCTGACATGTGCAGGGATGTGGATTTTATGTGGACATATAAATAATGATAGGTAAATAATTCTTTCTCGGGAATCTAACACTCGAAAGGAAAAGTTTACGAATGAAAATTCACACACAAATAGACACTTACGCGTGTGTGACATATAGTTCACTCGCGTTTCCCGTTCAAAAAAACTTTTCCCGAAGGGTAGTATATGTCCTGCCATCCTTTTCCGCCGCTCTGCAATGACACGTCGATTAATACTTTATAGAGAAAGCCGGCAGCGGCAGGGCCGCGCATGTTTGTGTGTGGCGATGCGACTAGCCAAAAGTGATCCGCGGGACCGAAATGAGGGGCGCCGCGCGCGCACGCGCACACACACACACACACACACACACAACAGCTCGTTAAAACAAACACGGCAACGTCATGTGTTGTGCGCAACGACACCTACATGGCAAACAGAACAGCTTGCACTCCTGCACACACACACACACACACACACACACACACACACACACACACACACACACACACACACACACACACACATCAGTAATTACGGAATTGGCGGGCAAAACGGGCACACGTCACCGCGTCAAAACCCAATCATAAGATTGCAGGGCTGCGCGTTGTTTCGCGATTATTCCCCCCCCCCCCCTCTCTCTCTCTCTCTCTCTCTCTCTCTCTCTCTCTCTCTCTCTCTCTCTCTCGCTCGCTCGCTCGTACCAATGGCAGAAGCAGATGCAGCGTCCACGCCAAGTGAAAGAAGAAACAGATCACGACAATTAAACAATTATATACGAACACGAAGCTGCGTTTTTCCCCCTTGAGGTGCTAAATCTCTTTTTGCAGACGACTTTTCTTATTTCTTGTTTCTGTCAGTTTTGAATTGTTCTGCTGTCCGCAGCCGATGAATTGAAATTAAAGTTACAGATCGATTGTGGAATAGTTGTCAAACTTCAGCTCTATACCCAAATGTGCACCACCAATGGGAAAATAAAGTCGTGTTCTTTCATCGCACTTTGAATCAGGTGCAATGTTGTTGACTGGGTTGAGTACGCTTAGACTTGAATTAAGCTCCCCCAAAAATCGTCATTGCTTTTTGAATCTGGTGCAATGTTGTTCTCTAGCTTGGAACCGCAGACTTGTATTAACCCCAATTTGTTTTCAAATTTCTCTCCGCCCTTGAAATGAAATCCGTGTTCCTGTTTTTAATTCGAATTGGGTTTGGAATGAGTGCAAATGCGTCAAATACGAACTCACTTCAATAGGTGCAGTTACTAGTAGCGATCAGAACAGAACGCCAGCGCGGGAAGAACGCGCGCGCCGTACCCGTGCCTGTAGATATCTCTCCACACAGCCAACTGCGCCCACGTGGTCTAGTGTCATGTACTGCAGCGAGGACTGCGCTCGGGCTTTATCGCCCCATCGGGGGAGGACTAAGAGAAGAGATGAGAGAAACCGGTGGACAAAAGGAAAGACATGAAACAGAGAGGAGAGAGGGAGAAAGGAAACATAGAGGTGACACTTAGAAGGCAGACTAAGTATCGAAAGAATGCAGCAAAGTGTCTCACTGCGTCCGTCACCGGTTAACTGTCTGTCGCTCTCCCATGCGTCTGAGCAGTAGGGATTTCGCAAATACAGACAACATAAAACCGCCACGGATGTCAGAGAATTCTCGCCACCCTAACGACTGACCAGAGTCATCTCTCTCCGCTGCTGCTCACGGCGACAAAAAGCGAAATATCCAAATACAGGACGGACCCGGCCCCACCCTGCCCATCTCAGCCCATTCTGTGATTCTGGCGACTGGACTGGTCCAGGCGGGCCGGGACGGCCGGAGGCTGCGTCCCCCGTGTCTCAGTTCGGAGAATTAGTCTCCGTCCGCTTCCTGAGGCGCAAGGCATTAGGATGTCGTTTTATTTCTCATAAGAATTCGCTTATTGCACGCCTCGCCGTGTCCATTTTGAGAGATTTCATCTGGCATTGTTGTGCTTTTGTTTTGCGCGCGCCGCCGCGCGCCCCTCTGCTTTATTCGCGGTAAAAGGGCTGCTCCCCGGCGCCGGCCCGGCGGCCGGGCGGCCACCTGCATGTTATATGCGACGGGGACCATTCAGATTTGGGGGCCGGGCTGGGCGCCGCGGAATAATAATCGCGCCTCAGAATCGCAGGACCGACCGACAAGGGCGTCTCAAAGGCGCGCTGCGGGAGTGCGGGTGGGCTGGCCGCCGGCGAGGACCGAGGGGTTCTTCAATACGAATTAAAGCGTACACCGATTTAACTAAGTTTTCTAATTTGTTGTTATTCTTATTTTTTTCTTGATTTTTCTTTAATTTTTTTTTTCGGATCATTTTTCCTGGTTTTATTTTAGGTTACATCGAACCTCCCTCGCAACTCAATCCGGCAAGCCACGGTGTCATCATCACTTTGCAACATTTCAAAACTGCGGGCTCTGGCTCTAGTAAAATAATGTTGCGGCGATCGAAGAAAGTTTCGTAGCATGAGTCAAAGACGTCGGCCGGACCTGACATGTACTTTGGGACGCGACCAGATGTATATGTATATTGATCCAGAAGGAAAAGCCTTTCGGAACCGTCGCATGCCATGCCAAGTTCACGTACGCGGGCGGGGCGGGGCGGGGCGGGGCCGGGCGGGGCCGGGCGGACCAGGGCGTCCTTCCTGGTCAAACAACCTGAGACTTGGCACACGGTCCCACTCAGGGCAGCGGCGGGGGCTAGCAGAGCCGTGGTCCTCGGCTAGAACGCGGCGGCGAGCGTGCCAAATGAGATTCAATCAGGGAGGCTAAGTAAGGGACCACTCGGTATATCACGGCCGGAACAACCCCCAGCGCGGCAGCAGCGTTCGAGTTCTCTGCGAGCCCGCTGCTCCTCCACTCCAAGCCCTTCCGCACACTCTCTCTATCTCCCGCTCTCCTCTCGCGCGCGCACGGTCGCACACACATTTATGTGCTCTCTCTCTCTCTCTCTCTCTCTCTCAAACGAGCGCGTGCGCCCCACACATACTTGCCGCATTGCGGTGTAGAGAGAGGTCCACCACGGCTTTTTGCCCAGGTTGAAAATGTTGAAGCTGCTGGAAGTTTAAACTAAGTAAGCGCCAACATGTCTTCACGACTTTCGACTTTATATATTTATTCAAATTCTGCAAGGGAGTAAAAAAGGGATCTGTATCTTTCACGGTAAAAAAAAAGGGCGTTGGGCCGTTGAGTCTTATAGTCCCCTAGGGGAGGAAGGGGGGGGGGGAGCGGTAAGAACACGCTGGGCTGGAACGCAACCAACGAATATATCTACCAGCCAAGGAAACAAAAGCCACAGTAAAATAAAAAGCCGTCGTGGTAATTAAGTGTTTTTAGCCGCTTGGCGCGCAGGGTTGGCCCCGGAGTACAGACTGCGCCCCGCCACGCCACACCACACGGACAAAGGGACGGCATGCAAATCGCGGACACTAAGTGACTGGACCACACCCGGCAGCAGAGAGAGAGAGAGAGAGAGAGAGAGAGAGAGAGAGAGAGAGAGAGAGAGAGAGAGAGAGAGAGAGAGAGAGAGGAGGAGGAGGAAGGGGAAAGCATGGGACATGTGGCTGGCGCTGCGGCGGAGGGAGGAAGGTCTTGGGATTACAGTCAGGGAAACAGAGTTTAAATTTGTAAATGGCCACAGGAAATCCCTAAGTCTTCATTAGGACGGTATCTGAGCCCAACAAACCGCGAGCTGGACGTGCTAGACGTGATAAAACTTACAATCACTATGAAAAAAGTATTCGTAAAGTTACGACTATTTTCGTAATTTATGATTTTGAATCAGAGTTGACGAGTTTACGAGTGCAGTCGTTAATTTACGACAGCCAATTCTTACTCGTTGAAGAAAACTAAGTCGACACATGGCGTAAAAAAATTATCAAGACAATACAACTGCATGATGTAACTAATTTACTATCATGGAAAATTTTCCCGTAACCCTGACGCATATTTTTCACAGTGATCCAGAAAGTCGAGAAGGAAAAGGTTCTCTCTTAGTTCCCCAATAAAAAGTTCGTAAGGACGCGAGGCGTCTGTCCGCCCGTAGTCATACCGTACCGGCACGCGCCCGTGCGGGCGAGTTGCCTACCCACCGCGGGGGCCCTGAGGCAGCAGGCCAGACGAAAGTAAAGCCCGCAGCGCACAGCGTGGAAATAAAGCGCGCGACTCAGAAATTTTTAAAAAATATACGTATGTACATGTACACCTGGTAACCTATACTTTTCTTTTCGAAAATCGCTGTCAGGTTGCCTTGAGCGCGCACGTGTCGCGTCACGGGGTCCTAACACGATACTCTTCCAGCTCGAATGGGCTCGCTTCCCCCCAAAAGGGCGCTGAAATGGTGATCGGCGTCGGGTTGCCCGCGGCCGCCCAGCCCCGCCTGTGGTGGGCACTGGCCCGAGGAATGCCGGGTGGGACCGTCGGGACCCGGTCAGCCCTGCAGGACAGCAGGGAACGCGCGTGGTCACCGCGGCGACCGCAGGGCGCGGGGCGGGGGGAGGGGGGGGGGAGCAGGCCGCTCGGGGACACCGCAGGACGCCGCAGGATAGGGGCGCCACAGGGGGGCAGCAGGACACTAAATTCCACACACACTTGTGCCGCCAAATGCCACATCCGCTTCACTCCCGCCCACCCGCCCGGCCCGAGCTCGCGGCGGGCTGAAGGGGGCCCAAGTCCGCCAGGCCGAACACTACTCTTGTAGGCTTGCAGTGGACACACTTCCAAGTAATGTGCGAAATTCGTTTATGCCGTGGATTTACTGGAAACCCAGGTGTGTGAATGTCGCACACTTGTAGGTGTACGAATGAATCCTCGCACACCTACACTGTGCGACATTCGTACACTTGGATTTCCAGAGTAGAATGTAAATTAGCACGGCTACAATGATGTGTGACAATCGCACATTTCAGGTAAACCCTTGTGGGATTGAAAGTGTCATAAGCAGTCTCACACTACTCGAGTGAACCCCCTATTCACGCCCTGAGCCACCGGTGCGCGACGCGCGAGGGGAAACAACTCTGAAATTTTTGTACACCTCGTAATTCAGGAAAATTAAGAAAAATTCACAAAATTTCACAAAACTCCAGGAAAATTTACAAAAATTTAATGAAATCGTATACATAAATCAGGAAAAAATCAAGAAAAAATCAGGATATTTCACAAAATCTTAGTAAAATTCAAGTGAAAATTCGCAAATTTTCACAAGATGAGTACACCAAAATTCCGAGTTGTTTTTCCCTCGGAGACGCGTTTTCCAGCAGAGTACCTGCAGTTGCGGACTGGTCGGTCGGCTGCCGAGGCCGCGAGCAGGGCACGGCTCTAACCTGGTGGCACACACAGGGCGTCACGGCACATTTGTATCGCTATTTATGTCGTATTTGTATTTGAGCGCCGCTATTGTGGCGGGCGCGTGCAGCCGCGGTACTGGTCGTGAGGTGGGGAGGGGGTGCGACGCACCACACGACCAGCGTCTCTCTCTATCTCTCTTTCTCTCTCTCTCTCTCTCTCTCTCTCTCTCTCTCTCTCTCTCTCTCTCTCTCTCTCTCTCTCTCTCTCTCACACACACACACACACACACACACACACACACACACACACACACACACGCGCGCGCGCGCGCGCATGCACATACACTTCCACACAAACACAAAATGCACCCCCTCTCCCTCTCGCGACTCGCACGACACACAAAAGTAGTTTCAAGTTGTGACGCTGCCGGCCGCAAAGATTTACGACCTGCAGTTTATAATGACGAGTCAATTTAAAGCAAGCGGCACGGCGGGGCGGGGCGGGGCGGGGCGGGGCGGGGCGGCCTGGTTTGCGCGATCACATGTCGCGTCGCTCCGGAGCGGGTCGTGTCGGGTCGAGGGTGTCCGCCGGGGCTGCAACAGCACAAGGGGTGCGGTGGGACCGGAGCGACACCCGGAAACGGAACCTGGAGAGAAATTAATTGAATCACAGGCCGGCCGCGGCGGTCAGCGTTCAGAGGGGCAGTCAAATGCTGGCGTTTCAACTGTCTGGTCTTATATCTTCATAAAATGTCTTCCCAAAATACGTTGTATGCAGATACTCGGAAAAAAGTTTTCATTTTTTTATCCTAGTAAAAAAAAAAAAAAAATACGTGGTCGTGTTCAATGAATACTTTGGGGAAGCTATTTGTCAGTTGCAACGCTCTCTCTCTCTCTCTCTCTCTCTCTCTCTCTCTCTCTCTCTCTCTCTCTCTCTCTCTCTCTCTCTCTCTCTCCCTCTCTCTCTCTCTCCTCTCTCTCTCTCTCTCTCTCCCCTCTCTCTCTCCCTCTCTCTCTCTCTCTCTCTCTCTCTGACTCCCTCTCTCTCTCTCTCTCTCTGACTCCCTCTCTCTCTCTCTCTCTCTCTCTCTCTCTCTCTCTCTCTCTCTCTCTCTCTCTCTCTCTCTCCCTCTCTCTCTCTCTCTCTCTCTCTCTCTCTCTCTCTCTCTCTCTCTCTCTCTCTCTCTCCCTCTCCCTCTATGCAGTCGCACCCTCCGCCTCCCACGAGCAGCTTCCCTCACACTGACAACCCTCCCTCCCGCCGGCGCAACCCCTACGGCGCGGCGCCGTTTCCGACTGCGGAGATACATGACAGTATTTAGCCCGCCGCAGGGGGTGCCTCCGCCTCCGCCGCCGCCGCCGCCGCTCTCCCGGTCTTGTCTCCGGATATATTTTATTTGACTTCTTATATATTTGTCAAATTGAATTTAAGTTGTCCGCTGTCGGGCGAGCATGCGCTCCCTGAGACTTCCGGTGTGGATTTCGGCCTAGAAAACGACCCTTATTTATTTGAAAATGTGTGACAGGGGGCTGAGCGCGGGAGCGCGGGTGCGTGTCTCCACTACGTGCGTTTAAAATGGAATCTTTTTTAAATATGTCAGACAATCTTGCGTGGTAAAATTTCAAACCGGTACAATCAGCCTCCGAGTTCTTTCAACACACTGGAAACACGAGTGTGCCATGTCACACACTTGTATAGGTAGGTCGGTTGGTGTTTCCCCTTGAAGTGTGTGAAATTCCAAGGCGAATTCATAAATCTACCTGTTAAAGTGCACAAATGGAAATTCACCCACCTACAAGTGAGTGGCATTCACGCACTTCGACTTTCAGAAACACTACCGGTAGCGGCGCCGATGGGGACCTTGCTGGTAGAGTTTATGGGTTACGATAGGTTCTCGAAATTTTAATCGCGGATAAATTTCCTACTGTGAGTGAAAGTTTCACAGTTTCCACCACTGTTAAATCGTTGAACCCCCTCTTGTCTATCCGGACGAGAGCATCTGCTGGGGGTCCACTCCCGCGCCCGCACTGTGAAAAAAATATTCGTAAATTCATTTATTATTTGTGATTACTACGCAGAGTTGTAAATTTACGAGCGCAGTCGTAAATTTAAGACACCAAATTCTTACTCGTCAAAGGAAACTAAGTCA
This sequence comes from Frankliniella fusca, assembly GCA_029379305.1. NCBI lineage: Eukaryota > Metazoa > Arthropoda > Insecta > Thysanoptera > Thripidae > Frankliniella > Frankliniella fusca. The sequence goes on from JAHWGI010001444.1 coordinate 1,718,448, forward strand.
ATGACACATATGGTGTCAAAAAAAATTAATCGTGTACGATTGCTATCACAATATATACAACTGGATGTTGTAACTTTACGACATTTATCATGGAAAATCCCTTAATCCTCTCGAATATTTTTCACGGTGCTTGGAAGTCCGAGCCCGGCGGTGCGCTGCACTCAATAGCGCGGCATTTCCAGCGCCAAACGCACGCGCGTCGCGCCGAGTGAAATAGCGACATGGGGGAGGGGGAGGGGGTGCTGACCATATACAGAGGTCGCTCTCACTGTCGCCCTCCCCGAAATCGAGAAATCGCCCTCCGATTACAAAGATGTGATGGGGCAGTCACCATCAGCCATACAACGGGCTACGGCCTGAATTACACCAAAAGCTGCTGCAGCGCGGCAGTCCGAGGGGAGGCTGGCGACCTCTTTTTATTCCTCCTTCTCTCTCTCGCACACACTCACACTCGCTTTCTTTCTCTCTCTTTCTCGCCACGCGTTTCCCGTTTTCGGTAATGGCTGCAAGGGGTTGTTGGGTGGCAGTGCGGGAGTCAAAGGGGATGGATGTCCGTATACGTAAATAGTGTCCTTTTTTTTCTCCTTGCATTGGTCTGCCTTTCACCCCTTTTTCGTTCTTTCTTGCCGGGATTGATTCGCAGACAAAAACTCATCGATGTGCTGACTGTGCCAGAGACGCTGGCGCGGCCCAGTCGGCTGATTCCGCACATCGGTCAATGGGAGGTAACGCGGTCCTCTCTCTCCCACCCAATGACGGATGCATCGTGAGTGTGACAAGGACGGAGGTATGAAAGTCCCATGCGGAATCAGTCTACAGGCCGGACGAGTGCAGCAGAGGGGATGCAGTTGTGGCTACCGGCTGACTATACGGCACGGCGGCGGCCCGGGCCCGGGGCTCGGGGCATCAGGAGACGCGCTGACCCTCGGCGACCTCCGTATCGGCACGAATTTCCTGCCCCATTGATCATGCAGCGACAATGTGCTCAATCGATCGTGCGCCCCTCATCAGCCATCCGACCAGCAGCCCAATGTGCCGAAGTGGCAACGGCCAGAAGGGTTATCTATCTCTCTGGATCTGGACGGAATAACCGCTCGAGCGAGCAGTTTCTCAGCAGGCGCCTGTGCGGCGTCTGTGCGGCGGCCTTTACCGCCTTCTCGCATAGACAGGGGGCTGCTCTTCGAAAAATAACCTCCCTTACGACAACCGCAGCCGCTCGCGGGAGGGAAAGTACGAGAAAGGCGCAGGCCTTCACCACCACCACCGGATCCGAGTGACCGCCCGCCCCGGCCGCCCGGCCGCGATGTGACCGATAACCCTGCATCTGAAATCTGGTCCGGTCTGTCATCTGGACCGCAGCAGCCGGACCCATTGGTCGGGATGAGTGATCTGGGCCGGGCGGCCCGGGCCGGGTGACATTTGATATCTCTATAATGAGGGGGCCGACGCGTGTTGACCATGTAGGACGTCTGATTACAGTTTTGTCATGTGTCACATTACATAGCTCGACAAAACTCTAGGAACACACAATTTTTTTTATCTTTTTTCAGACAGGCTATGAAAATGACATACATCTCCCAAATTTTTCTAGAGAGCCTCCAAAAAACATTGTTTTCAGCGTTGATGGTCGGAAAATGCCACCTCTACACCTACACGCATCAAGCCCCTGCAAACTAGGCAATCCTAATGCACAGATGTGAGGGCAGGGTGCGGCCTACCAGGAGAAAGAATCACTCAAACAAAATGTGTACACTAACTTGTTGTTTTTTAAAACTTTAGATTTTTTTTTCAAGGAAAAATTCTGTTACTTTTTGATAAACTGCGATCTTCCCCCTATTTCTGACTCGACTCAATTTTCTATCAGTTTTCTATTCATGTGTTTGCGCCTTTTTTTTTCAATTTTTCTATTTTCTTCATTTTTTAAATTCTGATTTTTTTTATTGTAAATGATTTATTTGGGGGCCGTACAATGATTTTTCGAAGTTAGACCAGGGACTACCAGACAGTAGACAGACGCAGACCGGCCCGCTCCGGAGCACACTAGAACTTTTTTTTTTTGTGCGCGCCCAATAACACACCCTCGCTCTACTTGTGCATCGAGGCGGTTGGGGAGCGGCCGAGGTCGCGCCGCCGCGCCGCACAGGTGGCGTCTGCTGTTCTTATTGTGCCTCTGCGACGCTTATCGCACGCATCTCAAACGCACAACGCCCCGCCCCGCCCCGCCCCGCCGCCGAGCGGTTGATATTCCTCGCACCTCGCGCGCTGGACCTTAGGGCGGCGTTGCAGGCAGGCGGCGGGGCCGAGGCTCCTGCATACGTATGAGCGTGTTAACACGACAGTAAGCAGGACGAAAACACGCCACACCTTTTGTTGCAGACACACATACACACACACACGTACATGCGAATCTGATTTTGTAATTTGCTCGTTGTTTGGCGGACAGGACAGCCGGTTTGTTTGGCACCAGAATCACCTTGGCAGGCTGCTCGCCCGCTGCTGCTGCTGGTCCACACGCCTCATCTGCTAGGCGGTGCAGACACAAACCTGCTGCCTCTCTCTCACACTCACTCTGTTCCTCTCTCGCTCTCTCTCCTCTCTCTCTCTCTCCTTCGACCCGACGACAAAGAGCGCGCCCCCTCACTATCCCACTCGTGTCCTGATCGTCGTCGACAAGTGTCCCAGCCTGTCCAGGCTCCTGTTAGGAGGACCCGCTCGCATCCATCACCTGCTGCTGCTGCTTGCAGGCCTGCAGCGTCCTGCCCACTCGCCTCCCGGCCCCAAAAAACTCAAAGCGCGCGCGAGTCAAATCTCATTGCAGCCAGCAGACGTGTCGTGAGCGTCAGCAGGGCTTCCATCCATCGAGGTGGTGCCCGAGAGCATGACACCTCACTGGGGAAATTTTACGAACGTCCATTCGTGCGCCTGTAGATTTAGAAAAAGTTAAAGCTTGTGCATCGGAAATTGAGTATATTCGCACACTTCCAAGTATATAAAAATATTTCTCACGTCTTGCAGGTATGCGATATACTGTAGTCGAACGAAAGCGACTACCCTGCAGAAACGGCGAGTCGCAAAAATGTGATTCGCGCGAAGGCTGGGGGCGAGCTTATAGCGTCCCAACATTAATTTGTCACTCTATTATATTATGATCATTATGGCACATGATGAACGTCACGCGTTTCCCCGAATTAGAGCGCAGCATCAACAAGATGGTGATCAACAAACAGCCTCGTCCATCACAGGGTCAGTCAGGACAGACACACACACACGCGCGCGCGCTCGCCCGCGCGCTTACACATACACACCGCGGCCGGCTTTGAGGCGCCGTCGAAGGGCCCTATATCCATGGCGCCCGACCATCCATCAAGGGGCACGCGGGAAAAATGCATGTCACTTTAGGCCGGCGTTACACGTGTAAGTCGAACATAGACTGGAAAAATACGATTTCACGAAATCCTGATAGACAACGGAGTTTCTATAACTATGGTAAAATTATTGTGAGTGTATAATAAGACTGTAAGAAAACGCAGTAGTTTTCTTTAGTTTACAATAGTCAAGATAGTGACTAAATAATTAGAAGTTCGATTTGATGAGGCGGGTTTCAGGCAATGAATACTCTCCGGCAGTTAGGCCGTCATCTAAACGCCAGGAAAAAGAGAGAAAAGAAGCTCTCCTTCTGACGGCAAAAAATGGGCGGCGAGGTCACGGCCGGAGCGGAACGTCAACAATACCGTCCCCTCCACCGGGCGCACTGAAGGGGCGAACCGGGGCCCTAACTAATACGGCTGATACGCCCAGGACATCGCGGGCAAGCGCGCGATGAATTCTGCTCACCAGATTGAAGTCAAACTTACCAAACCGTTTTCTGCAGGTAAAAAAGTACTATTTACGCATTCAGTTCGCCTTGTCAACGTTTCGATAACTTTATACGATGATTTAAAGTCGCGAGGTGGGAGCCTCAGCTCCCGGCCGAGGCGGCCATGGTTGAAAGACGGCCGGCGACACAGCGCACGCGCGTCCACCTCAAACAAACCTTGTTTACACAACGTGCCAACCTAGAAAACATGAAAAGGATCACTAATCCCCCTACGTTACGATTTGAAATTATTATCTTAGGTTGGCAGAAGTGCGCCGCAGTCGACTGTTCGTTCGGTAAAAATGAAGTAGGTTTCGAAAGGGCGGTATGGTGGTCACGTGCGAATTTCAGTGGTGTCATCTCTTTCTTGAGCGTTTCACTGAAGCAGAGCTTTGTTTGAACGCAGACTTTAGAGGTTTCTCTTTCGCTCCGTGTTGGCTCGACTCCGCCTAGCCCCACCACGAAAAACTATCCCCTTCTCCAGGTGATTTCAGCTGACAAGTCGAGCATTACCATAGCAACTGAAATTTCAATTCAAATTTACAGAAAATCTGTAGTTTAAATTTCTATTAAACTTTCAGAGTGAGTATACAAGTTTACATACTAAAATCCGTCAAGTCCACATTATCCAATGTGGCCGAAAAAGGCTTCGCGTGCTTGGTGTGGGCAATGGCAAGCTCAACCCCTTGACTTACACATTAACGGCATCTTTGATCAAGCAGTGGTCAAGAAACGTTCATAGAAATTAAAAGCTCAGCGGAAACCTGCGAGGCCTGCCGCTCCTCTCATTCCCACCACCTGCTGTTTCCTCCGACGGTCCAAACAGCGTCAGAACAGCTGAGTTTGAATCCAAAATATTCACCCAGGAGAGGGTAAGAGAGGGAGAGGAGAGAGGGGAAGAGTTTGATTTCGATTTAGTGACGGATTCATATTGGAGAGAGGGGGGAGAGGGAGAGAGGGGTAGGAGTGGTACGAGAGATTGAGAGGCCGGCAGCCCTTAAATTTAAACGAGTAGAATTAAAGACACATGTTAGCACTTTTAATCGCGGAGGAGAGCGCACGGAATGCGCAAATGGTCAACATTGTCTTAAATCAACCAATTTTTTTTTTTTATTTTTTTTTCTTTTAAATGAGGTTTTTGAGGTCAGCCGATCCAAACACGCACCAATATTTTACTTCAGACAAATCTGAACTGATTTTTCACCTTGGACTCAAATTAAGACTCATATTGTAAAGATAGTGAGCTTCAGTCAGAGGCCCCGATTCATCCCGCCACGCTCCGCCACGCACCCTGCTTTGCGGGGGCACGCCACATGTGACACCCGGACTGGGTTGCGAGCGAGGTAAGGGTCGAGCGAGGACCGAGGAGGCTGAGGTGGGTGTGGGTAGTCTGCTCATCTTAGTGAAGCGGTCTAGAAACTGCGAAAATTTTGAACGTATCGTCAACATATCCTGATTACTATGCCAATTTTCAGAATTTCACCCCTCTTTAAACAAAATATTCAGAGTTGTAGAACAATTTTGAGGAGAGAGGACTTTCCCTCAACCTCCACTTCCTCGACAGTCAAAATTGTCGTAGAAGCACCTGACTTTTTTTAAAAAGAGGGGTGAAAGGCTGATGCTTGATCCAAAAATCTGGTTTGTTTGTTGCTAGGTTCAAAATTTGAGAAAAACTTGCGGCAAGACATTCTATTCATTGCATCTTTCGTCCGCTGGCAATAATATATGCGCACGCTGAGTCGGGCGGCCGGCCGGGCGGACCCCCGCAAGGACCCCCGCCCCCGGCCCCGCCCCCGACCCGAACCTTTTTCTTTTGTGTGTTCTGCTGGATGTTGGGGAGCAGGTAGCGCACACGAAAATCTTGGCGAGAAACATCGAGCGTGTCTATAGGCTTCGCGTTTTGCGCTTTAGCGCACGCGAAGCCTAATAACTGTAGGTAATATTATAAAAATCGTTGGAGCGGATTTTTTCCTCCCGTAAGGGGCCATATAAAAAAATCCGTCAAGTCCACATTATCCAATGTGGCCGAAAAAGGCTTCGCGTGCTTGGTGTGGGCAATGGCAAGCTCAACCCCTTGACTTACACATTAACGGCATCTTTGATCAAGCAGTCGTCAAGAAACGTTCATAGAAATTACAAGCTGAGCGGATACTACTGCGAGGCCCGCCGCTCCTCTCATTTCCACATTTCCACCACCCGCTGTTTCCTCCGACGGTCCAAACAGCGTCAAAACAGCTGAGTTTGAATCCAAAATATTCACCCAGGAGAGGGTAAGAGAGGGAGAGGAGAGAGGGGAAGAGTTTGATTTCGATTTAGTGATGGATTCATAAAGGAGAGAGGGGGGAGAGGGAGAGAGGGGTAGGAGTGGTACGAGAGATAGAGAGGCCGGCAGCCCTTAAATTTAAACGAGTAGAATTTAAGACACACGTTAGCACTTTTAATCGCGGAGGAGAGCGCACGGAATGCGCAGTTGGTCAACATTGTCTTAAATCAACCACTTTCTTTTTAAATATAGGTTTTTGAGGTCAGCCGATCCAAACACGCACCAATATTTTACGTCAGACAAATCTGAACTGATTTTTCACCTCGACAGTCAAATTTGTCGTAGAAGCACCTGACTTTTTTTAAAAAGAGGGGTGAAAGGCTGACGCTTGATCCAAAAATCTGGTTTGTTTGTTGCTAGGTTCAAAATTTGAGAAAATCTTGCGGCAAGACATTCTATTCATTGCATCTTTCGTCGGCTGGCAATAATATATGCGCACGCTGAGTCGGGCGGCCGGCCGGACGGACCCCCGCAAGGACCCCGCCCCCGGCCCCGCCCCCGACCCGAACCTTTTTCTTTTGTGTCGCTGGAGGATGTTGGGGAGCAGGTAGCGCACACGAAAATCTTGGCGAGAAACAGAACCCGTGTCTACAGGCTTCGCGTTTTGCGCTTTAGCGCACGCGAAGCCTAACAATTGACAGACGTTTCAAAGCGATTTTAGAAGGCAACTCCGTTGCCTAAAAAATAGGAAAATCAGATATTGCGAAGCAATTCAAGACATACCGCGGGAATAGCAGCCGTGCGCGGTCTTCTTTCTTTCTTCTTCTTCCTTCTTCTTTTTCTTCTCATTAACTATTTTTTTTATTTCTTTGTACGTCTTGATGATTTGTTTTCGTTTTCATTTCTCTCTTTAATATTTATTAAGAGTTGATCTTGGTGAGCTAGAAAAAGTCGATTAATACGGCAGTGGGGCCCTAGGCCCTTTTGTATATCGATCATAAATAAATTTCGATTTTATCTTCTTCTTCTATATCGTCAGTTTTGGGCCGCGAAAATTTTGTCGCGGCAGAGCGTCGCGCCAAGAGCGCAAAAGTAGGGGGGGTGGGGGGGGGTGGGCAGCAGTGGCGTGACGATGGCGACGCGGGGAAGTGCGGGGCCACTCCGGCGACGCCCCGCCACGCCCCGCCACGCCGCGCCACGCCGCGGGAGGAATGGCATCCGAAACACGGGGCTGGCGCTCATAAAGGAGGGGCGGGGCGGGGCGGGAGGAGCCGGGGCAGAGGAGTGGCGCTGCGGCTGAGATATTAACAACATTTCTTGCACGCTTCACAGAAATCATCGCGTCCCCAAACACAGGGAGCCGACTGGAATTCGCCCAGCGGCGGTGCGTCTGGTGAGAAGTGGTCGTGGCGCGGCGGCGGCGGGGCGCGGTGCGGTGGGGTGGGGCGGGGCGTGGCGGGGTGAGGTGGGGCGGGGTGGCGCGAAGGTTGCGCGGCGGAGCGAGGCGTCGGGGACGCGAGTCAGAGGGGCGGGGCGGGGCGGGGCGGTCGCGCAGGAGGAGGAGCTGCTCAGGTCGTCACCGTGCGTGATAATTGCTCCCAGGCAGGCAGGCAGGCAGTATGGTGTTGTATGGCTCCTGATTCCCAACACCCGCGCGCGCGGGCTCGACGGACAGCTATTTCCGAGAGGTGCAGCGCGTCGCGTGATTCCGACAGCAACAAAAATTACCCAAGCTGAAGTTGAAGCAGTTGGAAGTTGCGAGACACTGAAACGGTAAGGTCTCTCCGCCTGAAATTTTTTTCCCATTATAGTCCACGTTTTTCGAGTTGCTCTCGCACTTCGCTGCTTGTACACTCTAAACAAACACGTTTCAGTTGACGCACAATCAAAAGAGTTTAACACAGAGTGCTGAACGCTGTAGGCACCCAGTTAAAATGATCAAGGACATGCGTGCATGCGATTTGCTGCAGACCTCTGACCTCTCATTTGCACACATCGTGAAGGCCAACTTATCGGTCAAACATTGAAATTACTTTTTTTCGACAAGCATCTGAAAGTCTTCAACACTGAGCCTAATACTAATAATAGTGAAAAAATTAATCACTCTTAATGTGTCATTCTAAATGTTACTTTAATGACACCCATGCCCCATAGGCCTCACAGGTTTTATAACGCAACTTTGGCTACACTCAAGTTTGTGTTGATCACCATAACCTTCTCGTGTATGGAGACATTTGGGTAAACTTATGCACAAATTGTACAAATTGTATACATAGTTATGCATAAAGGTGTTTGCATACACGGGGTCCTCTCACCCCGAAAAAACATGTGCATGATCCTGCTGCCAACATCATGCGCAAATGGGAACACTTCTTGGGACACTTGGTGGTTTGTCCTGTCCGACAGGACCTAGGCTATCTCCCGAATGGGCGGCAATAGCGCCCACACCGCTCCCCGAGCGCCGCTGCGGGCGACAGAATCAAAGCCGCAGGTGAGCCTCCACGAAACGCAAAAGGGCCCCTCTCCTCTTTGCCGCGCGTCAGTTTTTCTCCGGCCGCTCACACATTTCATGTCGCAGGCATTCATGGTTTCCCCGAAGTCGCGCAAGCGGAGGAGGACGAGGACGGAAACAAACGGAACATCAGCGCAAAACCTCCAAAAGAAACAACCCTTGTCTCTCTCTCTCTCTCTCTCTCTCTCTCTCTCTCTCTCTCTCTCTCTCTCTCTCTCTCTCTCTCTCTCTCTCTCTCTCTCTCTCTGGGCTCGGCGCTCCTCTCCACCGCATAACGCAAACGCGTGTCGGCCCGCCGGACCGACGTTAATAATGCTTCGGATGGACTTATGAGGAGCAGCGCAGGACGACAAAGCGGCAAAAACTGTCATCTGTCATCATTTTACCTGACAGCGTCGGCGCGGCCCTGCGTCGCGCCGCGCTGTGGCGTCTCGCTGCCGATGTCCTCCCCAGGTGCAAATTAAAAACCCGTCCTCGTATGTGTGTGTTTGTGCGCGTGTGTATGCGTGTGCGTTTGTTTCCAGTGGCAGAAATTGAGGGGGAAGACGCAGTCGCAGGCGAGGTTATTGGGTGGACCCTGCGCACCGTTCTATTGTTTCGCTCCGGAGGAAGGACAAGTCGGGACGTCACAATTATATCGACAGATGAGATCGCCTCGGAACACGCGCTCGGTTTACTGATGTGTCGCCGGCGTTACACTCTGCGGCCGGCGTAATGAAGCCCCGGCCGAGGGCCCGGTCGGCCCGAGAACGGCGTCTCACACATTTTCAGTAATTTTTCTCTCTTTTCTTTTTTTATTTCCTTTTTTCTCCATCCTCTGAATCTCTGGAGCGTATACGTGTTCGTAGCGAGGGGTAAATTTCTCCTGAACTGGGCGACAAATTTTAGACAAAATCTTCAATTTTTCGCAATACGTCTTTTAAGTTTTGCTCAGAAATGTCATCTATTTACAATTTACATCTATTGACCCCCCCAAAATAAAAAGTTTAACTCTTAAAATTTCAGATGTACTCCTGCGTACTCACGTATTCATGTGTACACTCCAGCCGAAGGTAATTTAACCCTCGGTACGTAGGACATCCGCCCGGCGATGACGGCAATACCACACCACGTTTCCTGTCCCAGTATAGAGCGAACGGCTTCGCGTCGCGCTTCGCACCGGCGTAAATGAAACAATTATCCATTTTCTTCAAGTCCGCGGCGCACGAGTTACCATTTTGCCGTCGTACCGGTCGTCGCGCCGCGTTTTCTGCCACTTGCATCGCGATGCGTTGAGCGCGGCGGGACAGGCGTCGGCAGAGCGAGACACACACAGAGAGAGAGAGAGAGAGAGAGAGAGAGAGAGAGAGAGAGAGAGAGAGAGAGAGAGAGAGAGAGAGTGCGGCGCTTCGCGAGCGTCACTTGTCGCCTGTCCTCTGCATTCCAGACGTGTGCACACACACGGCTCTTGGTCCTGCTGCGACAAGCGACACGACAGCGACAACACGAAAACGACAAAGTCGAAATGATGGCAAAAAGAAGGAAGATACGCCGCGCGGTGCTGCTGGTATTAAAAAAAAAGTAAATAAGGTGGAGAAACGGCAGGTCTGCGTGCAGCGGATGCGTTGACGCCGACAGCATACACACATATACAGCGGTATCATATGAGAGCCTAAAACAAAGGACCGGGAGAAAAAGGGCGGGTGTGGCGGCCAGTCGCGCGGGGCGTGGCGTGGCGTGGCGTGGGGCGGCGACGTGTCGGGGGCCGCCGGACGCATACGAAGTTCGCATCGATATTTCTGATGCAAGGCAAGGACGTATCTTTTTCACAATTTTTTTCTCTCAGTAAAAAATAAAAAAAAATAAACACGTTGTGCACAGAAACAAATTCCAATTGTGCATACAGAGCGGAATTACTGCGTGTCTCATGAGAGCAGCAGTGCGGAATCCAAAACGTGTGTATGTCGCGCACTGCACTGATTGCTGAGAGAATTTTCATCCGTTATTCATTTACCTTCAGGTGTTCCTTGAAAGAAGTCACACCTTGAATCGCTCCAGACCCTGAAGGACCAGCAGCTCTCGACCGCCAGAAATCGAAAGACGCATCTCACCCCTTCTGCGGGCGCGCGCGCGCTCTCTCACACACACACGCACACACACACACACACATCACACACACACACACACATCACACAGTCGAGCGACAAAGAAATGAGACTCTCCCCCTTTTCCTACACACCTGTCAAAGCGATGCTGTGCGCGGCTTGACGTGCCGCCGTGTGCGCGATGTGGCGTGCAGCCGTGCGCGAGCTTTAGGGCCCAGTCGGGCTAGTCGGTCGCCGCTAGATCAGGAGTCCGCCCCGCCCCACCCCGCCCCACCCCGCCCCGCCCCACCCCACCGCGCCCCGCAGCGCCACGCCCCGCCCCGCCACGACAGGCCAGCTGCCTGCGGCTTTGCGGCGCGCGGACGCGTCGTCTCGCGTTGCTGTAATCGGGCTTGTCACAATCACACCTCAATAAGAAAAGGGGGCGTTGCGCATCTTTTCGTGCGACCGCTCTTCATTTTTCATGCAGAAAAGAAAACTTGAAAAGTCACGCCAACAAATACTTCAAATTTTATTAAAGACTTTTTTTTTTTTTTAGAATTACGAAACTTAGACTTGAAATCTAAATAAAAGAAAATTACGGAGTTGAAGCCGCAAGCACTGAGTTACTTACTCCCAGAGTAAGACTCCACAACTATTTTTTGAAGGTCCGGAGGTTGGGGGAGACCAGAAAAAAAGCGGTTTGACACCGAGGCGAGACGACTGCTGCGAGACTCCTGCCCGGGCCGGGCACACGCTTCGATGTATCTGACTGGGGTAAATGAGACCGTTGTTAAACACGATGACCTCTTGTCCGGCTCGAGCCAGGCGCCCCCCCAGCAGGAGCCCCCCCCCCTCCCCACCCCGCACTCCGGGGCGACCGGTGGGAACATAGTTGACATACCTGGGCGGACCTATGAGTCACAGCAGCGCAGCGCACGACCAGAGTGACTATTTTCAAGAGAATTACAGTCTAAATGGAGATAAATTTTGTAAATTAGGTTTTTCTGAGGCATAGAGAAGTGTTTTCTGTAATACTAAAACCTCTAAGGGTCTAACCGTAAGTTCAATTTGATGAGCGTGTATCGTTGAACCCGTCCAAAACGTTCGAAAATTAGACCTGAGCTCCGGGGCATTTCCCTTGTTTATCCAAGTACTTAGTCGGCCACGCAGGAGAAAAAGTAAATAAAAAAAGAAGTTTTTTTTAATGAAATATTTTAGAACCATCACGAAAATTTCAAGTGGTCAAAGAAAATGCTTTTCTAGTTTCCTGAGGCCCTTCTCACTCCCCCCCCCCCCCCCCCTCACTCGCCGCGCAGCAGGGCTCAGACCGTATTGACCCTCGACACTGTGTGAGCCTCGTGCCCCGTCCCACCACCACCCTACCCTACCGACCCTTTGAGTGAGCGCGACAGACGTACACCCCCGGCCTGAGAGGCCGCGCGCTCGAGTTGGAGCGAGACAGAAGATGCGGGCGAGGGGCCAATCTCACGCCTCGCCAGCTCTGTAACGTAAGGCTGCTACCGCGTCCGCCTGGGCCGCCTTGCTGGCGCGGCTCTTACCTGGCGGCACCCCGCCAGTGTGTGGTCTCGGCCCGCGGGGCGGGGCGGGACCCGGGGCCCGGGACCCGGGGCCCGGGGCCCGGGGCTCCCTTGGGCGCGGCAACCCTCTTCAACCCCTTACACGGCGCGTCGGTGGAGCGCGCTGAGCACGTCTGACAAGGTGTTATCGCGCGGAAGCGTCGATCCGCTCCCCACTCCTCTTTCGATCAACGTAGAAAACGATCTGTCCCGTATTACCATACTGTCGTAATTTTGAATTTTGAACCCTCTCGAATCCCTTCGACTTTTTTCTGAATTTTTCTGAAATCATGAAACCCTCCCTTATAATTTTCATGATTTTTTTCTTTTTTATTTCGAAAGTTTGTTATGATTGTTTTGAAATGGTCCTGAAAATTTTAGAGTTGTTTCCCCTTCGGTCCAAGTCACAGAGACACACATCATGCTGGGAATGTCAAACTCACAGCGCGATTCGACGACGGGCGCAAAGAACGTCCATAGCTTCAGCCGCGCTAGATCGAGAAGAAGACGCGTATATGACGCAATGGTGAATAACGCAGGTGAGTGGCCTGAAGCGCGCCCCGCCCCGCCCCGCCTCATCCCGCCTGCGGCCGACGCCGCGCCCCGTCCAGACGAGAGCGAGAACATAAATAATGTCAGCAGCCCTACTGGCGTCTCCGTGGCGCCGGCACCCCGGGACGGACGCACAAAGGACGGCCCCCGCGGGCGACTTTTCCTCCCTATTTTTATATATTTTGTTTTTATTATACATCAAGACGGACCCGAAAGACAATACCGTCGACGGTGGCAATTTGGGCCACAAAGGGTGATTCCCATCGAACACGCGTCGTGTCAGCAGCAGTAGTCGACGGGGCCGAGATATAGGAGGACCAGCCATAGCAAGCCTGCTGGAATAAGGCTCGTTCCAGGAAAAACCCCTCGCCGTGCGGTGGGGCAGGGCAGGGCAGCCTCTTGTCCTCCAGGTTGTCAAACAGCCCCGGAGAGGGGATTCTCTCCCGACTTTTCTCACCTCAAGGCGCACGCTGCCGCCGCAGCACCAAAGTCCTTACGGCCCGACAGGGTTTATAACCCCGCCTATACCCTCTGGTCTTTTGTCTCCGGCAGCGGCGCCACGGCAGTCACCTTCTCGAATCTGGCATCCCAAATATGCTATCCCGCCCGACCCCCGTCTCTGCTGCTCGCTACGCCCCTTGCTCGGTAGGAGGGTGGGTCGGGCAAGGAGGGAGAGGGGGGGGGGGAGGATCATTTTATAAGACCCATTCCCATATGTAAATACCCGCTGACAAGCGCTGGCAGCGTCCCTGACGCGTGGTAGGTGGGGAGGGAGAGAGAGACGGAGTAATAGTTTTTACAGTTTGTTTTTTTTTGATTTGGTTTACAATTTGGGGCAGGGGAGCGAGTAAAAGTTTGTTACATCAAAATGTTTGTGTCCTACACGCTCAGATCTCCAACTGACTTTTTTCACTGTAATGTGTAAGGACATTTGTCTACAGATGATAGATATTAGTTTTTAGACATTTTTAGCTTAAGACAAAAACGTCAACATCTAGAAATTAAAATGACGTAATGTATGGACTAAAATGTTTATTCTAGGGTAGTACAGTTTTCTTGTTTTAAATTAAAGAAAACTGTTCTACCCTAGAATAAATATTTTTGTCCATTTAGATGACATTTTTCTGAATAGCTCCGACTTTTTTCTCACTAGAAAATGAGCTCTATCAACAAAAAAGTTTCCTTTCGAGACAAATTTCATCACAAACCTATGGGCATTCCAAGGGGTCGTCAACTCTGATATTCCTCCGTACACAAAACTGATATTACCCCGATATTACTTCAATATTACCGATATTACCTTCATATTACATCAATATTACCCATATTTTTGCCAATATTACATCAATATTACCCATATTACCTACAATATTACAATACTGCCTTAATATTACTCTGGTATTACTGATAATACCAATATTCCTCCGTACACGGCTAAAGGCAGTTGACGACCCCTCGGGGCATTCCACTCTATAGTGAAAATAGTCCATTTCAAGTCTGAGAGTGTAAATATATTTTTCTTTTTTAAAATATTTTACTTTATTGTAGAGTCAAAGATGGAGAGGGAGAGGGAGAGGGAAGAGAGAGAGAGAGAGAGAGAGAGAGAGAGAGAGAGAGAGAGAGAGAGAGAGAGAGAGAGAGAGAGAGAGGCGGGATTTTCGGCCCCGGTGAGTCCGGCAGGTGATCATTATGCGAGCCAGCGTCAAAACGGCGGACAGCACCAACCACGCAGCAAAAAGCCTTTGCCGGCTCTCCCACCGCCGCCGCTGTCCCCTCTGACCTGACCCCTGACCCGCCCGCAGAGTCCTGCGGTGCTGTCCACCACGTTCGGCAAACAAAACCCGCGCAGCGGCCGAGCCGAGCCGAGCCGAGGCGAGGCTGCTGGAGGCTCCAGGAGAGGCCCTGGAGCGTCACTGGATAGCGCCGCGACAAGCGGACGGCTTGGGCCGGGCCTGGCCGGGCCGGACTGGACTGGACCGGAGGCGGCTGATGCTGCACGAGGACGGCAGGATGTCGACGATGACGCCTGCTGAATCTCAACGAGCACCCTCGCCTCGCCTCGCAGCCCAGCCCAGCCCGGTGCCACCGGTGCCCTGCTGCAAACAACCCGTCCCGCCCCGCCGCATACGTTTTGTAAGGAAATGGAGAGCTCGCGGTTTCGTAGCGTCGCGTAGACACTGATGGACCACGCGCGCGTACGAGCTCCATTCAAATCAGACTAAATCGTGGAAAAATTCGAGAAGCGGCCAATCTACCTGTACCTTGTTTTTAAGAATAATATTAAAAATAGGTTGTTGTTGATTAAAAAAAAAAAACATGCATTGTTAAAAAGTGCAACAACATCTCAACATTTTACACCGCACAACACGTCGAAGTATTCAACTCGGGGTGGAAACAGCCCAAAAATTTCATAGAAATTTAGCAAATTAGGAACATTCAGAAAAAAATATCGAAAAGTTCAAGCAAAAATTGAAAACAACTAAACTTCGGGAAAATTCACAAAAAATCACAAAATCTGTGCAGTCAAATTCGGAGTTGTTTCCCCCTCGATTCTAATGAATGATCATAGAATGTTTGCTGGGACTGTAACTTTGTTTTTCATCTTAGATTTTCGCGTCTTGGGTGCCGGCGGGTTGGGCTGAGTGTCGCCGGGTGTCACGCGACGCGTGGTGCGACTACAGCTGCCGCTGGCGGCGCCCTCATCTCGTATTCCGGGAGCGCGGTTAGCTTTCGGGACGTTTGCACGGCGAACGGCGTGGTTTGCCGCGGTGGCTTCCGCCTTCCTTTATTTTTATTTTTTTTTATTTTTCTAATTTTTTATTTCCTTACTCAACCTATTCTTCGGCGAAAAAGTGCACTGTTAAAAAAATCCATCTTAATTTTAAGAACATGAGTTTGGAAGCAATTTACAAAGAAAATTTTACATTAAATTTAAGAACAAATACTTTCTGAAAATTAAGAACATGTTATGAAAAGTCAAAAAGTTATTTTTCTTGCAAGAAAACGCAAAAATCTGCAATATTTAGATTTCCCACGGACTGAACCTTTCCTTCCAGTGCGCAAGTTACAGTTCTGCTCCAATTAAGTTCTTGTTTGTACATTACCGATTGGGTGGACTCGAACCTCGGACCTTTGGGTTGGAATTCCAACGCCTTAGACCACGGGGCCATCGGGACTTACCTGCGCGGGGTGCGGTCGGCTCCGACCTCATGCGCCACTACCCAAAGGGACATTCCCAGGATGACTAACTGTTTAGTGCGCAAGGAGCACGTTTATCATTGAACTTTAGGCACTCAACAAGACATATCGCTATATACCGCCGGGTAAAATTCAATATTAATTCCTCCAGTAAAAATTAAACACGAAAATTCCATGCCCCAATTTCAAAACTTGATTGAATTTTTAAGAAGTACTTTGAATTTTCCGAACTGTTTCTTAAATGTTCAAGACAATCGTAAGTCTAATAATGCTGTTATGACATTTACATAAAATTTACTTAATTTTAAGAACTTACTTGTTATATTTTAAATCCTAATTTGATATTTCAAAAATGTTCTTAATTTCGATAAACTTTTATAAAATTTCATAACTTGTGAATATGTTCTTAAAAATAAGAGAAAATCTTTCCTTATTTTTAAGAACTTTTTTAACAGTGTGTGTGCTTGCTTTTGATATCTATATCAAGCCGGCGCACAAAACGACTCGTATCGCCCAAGAAGGGGGTCTCTACGACACTGGGACGGTCGCTCGCGGCTCGGACAGGGTTTCAATGAGCTCTGTGGAGCCAGATGAGTGCGGAGTAAGGCCGAGAGTACGAGAGCTCGACACACGCGCCGCGCGTACACCGCGACAACCACCGCCACCTACAACCCGCTCCAACAGTCGCTAGAAAGGCAATAGGAGGAGGCAGCGTGGCCGCGTCTGGCAGAGGCCTGGGTAGCAGAAGGAGGGCTGGAAACGAGGGAGAAACAACTCTGAATTTTGGAGTTCAAATTATGTAAATTTTTGTGAAGTTGTCTTGAATTTTTGCTTGAATTTTATATGAATTTTTGATCATTTTTGTGATGTTTTTGTAAATTTTTGTGAATTTTCCTGAATTTTTCTGAATTTTTCTGACTTACTAGGTGTTCAAAAGTTTCAGAGTTGTTCCCCTCGGCTGGAAACTTTCATTTTAATTCCAGTTTGTGCAGGGGAGAGAATGACCTTAAATTGTAATAGGAGTGACTTTGCCTCGCAAAAAGTGAAGAATGGACATTTGTTCGCTTACCTACAAGAGTCAAGAGTGAAACAGTTCATCATTTATTTGCCACATCAGTGACATTCGTACATTTGGATTTTCAGTGAGGAGTTCGATTCCGGCTCTGCGGGGAAGGGGAGGGGGGAGGCTCGCAGGAGCCACATCGGACCCACCCGTCATCCGTCTCAAGGATGGGCGCGCGCGCGACCTTGCTCAGCACACCGTAGTGCGGGCGCGGGTGGGCTCCGGGTGGGAAGGCCCTGGCCCTTCTCGGCTCGGCACGCCCCCTGCACCGCCCCGCCGGGGGCTTACAAGTCCTTTGGCGGCCGGCCAGTGCCAGCAGTCATGCGCATGGGGGGGGGGGGGGTTACGGACACTGCGGGCAATCGGGGTGCGCGGGTGGGGCCGCCGCCGGATGCACGAGGACGACGGGTCTGTGAACACAGGAAGGAAGCGGATGACAAGCAGCAGCACTGCGCCCGCAAAACCATTCCTCCTCGAACGTTGCAATCATTCGCGAAAATGGAGTTTATTTGATCGCGGAACTTCGCAGGAGAAATACTCGATGACCAAGGAGCGTGAGGCATCTATGCATCCTGATGCATAGCTCATAGTGTATAGAGCTCATACACTATGTCATGCATAGTTCTAAACATTAGCTGATGTAGTTTTTAGACATTTTGCAAGTGTATAACTGACTATACATTTGGGTTAACATCGTATCCCTATGCTTGAACATATGCGAAGCCTCATCCAAATGAAAACTTCTACTCATCGCGACATGCGCAGATGTTAGTCATGTTGTCATCTAAAGTTCCTACTATACACCATATCGTGCGTAGAAGTGCAAACCAAATTCCAAGATGTATAAAAACTATACATTTTGCTTAACCAGTGTTCTGAACATGTTTCGGAACTAAAATTCAGACACGAAAGCATGAACTAATCTGGCAGAGTGGCACGGCCGCGGGGTGGCCTGACTCATGAGCTCCTCTGGCGCGCGCCGCGCCCGCCGGTCTTCCCTCGTTGAATTGAGTGAAACTGGAGTACTCTGTATGTCTGGCCGTGATTGTCCTTAATTGTCAGTCTGCCCGGTCCACAGTTGATTGGGTGCTACACAAAAGGGCGGGAGCAGCCATCATGGTTTTCAGCGTAATCAAATTCTTACCCCACCCCACCCTCCTCCCTATTCCCTGCCACGATGGGCAACGGAAGAACCCAGAGGGTTTCAGCGCGCCATACAGTGTGTGACTGCTAGGGGACAGAAAAAGGGGGGGGGGGGGCAGACGGCTGCGCATTGGTTTGGAGAGGGCTGTTTGGAATTGGTAAGGGGCGGAGGACTCCGAGAGTGGACCTCTCTAAACTGCTGTTTATTTGAGGGTCGAGCCCGTCTCACTGATTGGAGGCCCTCCTGATTACCCTTCGTTACCGAGTGGACACAGGCCAGCAAGCGTCTGCTCGTCTGCTCGGACAGCGGCGCAGCTTGGCTCGCCCGCAAACGTTGCGCGGAATGGCCAAAGGGAGAACGAGGAGTGCATCGAAATCCCAGCAAACGCTTCCATAAGCAATTTACGCTTTTCTGAAAGTTTTACGTGGACATATAGTGAATTCGGTAAAAAACAAAATAAGAAAGTGAAACTGTGCCGGTCCGGTGGGTCGTCTCTTGGGGTCGGCCAAGGCTCCACCCCGGGTCTGCTGCCCCGCGCCACTACTGTGGGCTCGGTCGCCTCCGCAATCGGATTACCGTCCGTGCGCACAAAGGTACTTACCGCAGCACGACCAAAGCCCCGGCCGTGGCGCCTGCTCCGACGGCCGCGCGGCGCCGAACTCAACTAGTAGGGGTGAGCCTGAAACAAACGAATCGCAGCACTAAAACAATGAGGTTAGGGAGAAGGTCAAGGGAGATCGGCAAAAAGTAAGGAGAGCAGCAAAGAAAATAACAAAAAAAGGACAGGTAATGTGAGCCCCACATTACAATTTGTTCTGAGTTTACACTTCTTCACAAAGAAAACGGGTATTCATTTTTTCTACAGACAATACATGTCAATGCGAATAATGATTCGGCAAATTATTTCTTGTGTATTCTCGTTCTCCAATTTTAAGGAGCATTCAGATACCAGACGGTGCCGCTCCTGTTCCCGTCGTTCCATTACGAGTCCGATGAGCCTTTTAGCGAGCAGCCGCACACTCCATAAATCCCGCGAGTGAGTAGACTGGATTGAGCCCGCGCGATTATGCTCACCCATAGAGACGTCATTAGCAACGGTGCCACCACTACCAGCCAGGAGACCACGTGGGCGGGCCTCCGATAGCCGAATCAGTAGCTTTTGAAAAAAATGTTGGGGAAAAAAACAGACAGCACTATATCCCAAGATAAGAAGTCTTAACTGCCTGTATGGCTTTGCAAATGGACTGCTGGGATCATCTCGTTACGGGTAGGCGTCACGGTCACGGCCGGCCGGCGCACAGTGTGGTGCCACCCATAGCGCGGACCCCATTGTCCGTCACCAAAGTGAGCAGCCGTATCGCCCCGGGCCGCCGGCCGCGAGGGGGGACGACACAAGATAATGTTTTGGTAGGCTTTGCTCAGCCCCGCACCGTGCGTGAGCGTTACGCGAGTTATCTTTGGGGGTGTCCCTCTATATAGCGTTCACTGCGCACACGAATTGTTACATCAGTTGCTCACGGGGCGGATTCCCCCTCGACCGGCGGTGCGGCCCTTCCACGTACAGGTAGAAGTGTCATTCTCGTCTGGGACTCCAAAGATGTTGTTACAATCGTTCACTTATCCCACGGCTGCGTCAGGAGGGTGCTTCATAGTCCATCCTCTCCGAGGCGTAATGCCCCGAGGCGAGGAGGTATGCGTTGACTGACAGTCCGCCTCGGCAGACGGACAAAACGCTCCCAGCCGTCCGATTCCGAAGATCGCACCCGCTCCTTGTCACACTCATGCTGGAGCCGAGCCATCACAAAGATAGGGCACCGAGCCCAAGGGTGTGGGTGTGACAACGACGAAGGCACGAGAGCGATCTTCGGAATCAGACAGCAGCACTTTTGAACCGAATAATGCCCGAGAGAAAATCAACTCTGAATTTTGGTGTGCAAATTTTGTAAATTTTTGTAGACTTTAGGGAATTTTCGAGAATTTTTGCTGGAAATTTACCATTTTTTTTTGTAAATTTTTGATAATATTTGTGAATTTCCCTGAATTTTTCTAAATTTTCCACAATTTTGCTGATTTTTTTCTAAATTTCTCTGAATTTTGCTGATTTGCGAGGTGTACAAAAACTTCAGAGTTGTTTCCCCCTCGATAATTCGCCATGGGCACTGCTAGCTGGCCGCCGCTGGCCGCAGCGAGAGTTCACGCAGCACTTTTACTCCTACTTTTGTTGTTGAATAACGCGCGGCGCGAGTGCTCCTCGAACACCACCCTCCTGAACAGAACACCACTCTCTCCTCACGTTCTTTCCCTTCCCCACCCTCGCTCTCTCTCTCTCTCTCTCCTCCGCGCCGCGCGGCACTAGCAGGGCGAGAGGAGGAGAGACAGACAATCTGGCACACACGGGGGCGGGCGCGGCGCGCTCAACAAAACCCACAAGGTCAAATAGGGCCGCTCAAAGCGCGCCGCCGCCCCTTCCGTCGCGCCGCACCGCGCCGCCGCTCCGCGCCCGGGCCAGGCAGCCAGGCAGCGGCCAACCGGACGCCAGTGGTGCGGGGCAGGATGGGGGCCTGCATGTACGTGCGGGACGCACAGCAACGCGTTTTCGGCAGGTGGCTGGTTCAAAGCGGGACGCGCCGGCCACCGCTTTTGTCCAGCGGTAATTAGTACTTTAAGCGAGTGCCGCGCCGCGGCGGCCCGGGTAGACCATACAACAAAGCCGCGGCAAGCCACAACAAAAACACCGGCGGCGCGACACGAGAAAGAGAGTAAGCGAGAGCGAGAGAGAGAGAGAGAGAGAGAGAGAGAGAGAGAGAGAGAGAGAGAGAGAGAGAGAGAGAGAGACGGAGAGGAGCAAGGGGCGCGGAGACAGAGCGTGAGGGACGCAGAGGCAGGCGGCGCCTGGCCGAGCAGTCGCGCGGTGTGCCCGCTGTTACCTCTATTTTCTACCCGATTACCCGCGCACAGTAGCGAAGTAATTCCACCACCGGAGCGGCTCTGGCCGGCGGGGCGGAGCGGGGCGGAGCGGGGCGGGACGGGGGCGGGGGCGCCCGCCCGAGTCCAGCGAGGGCTGAGCAGCATCGTGTGTGGAAAGGAAAGGCAGAAAGATGGATAGATAGTGAGGGGGAAAGAACTCTAAAATTTTGGTGTACAAATAGTGTGAATGTTTGAGATTTTTTTTCTAAATGTCTGTAAATTTTAGTCAATTTTTGAAATTTTTTCTGAGTTTTTCTGATTTCTTTTAACCTATGAATTTTTTCTGATTTTTTCTCAATTTTACTGAATTATGAGGTGTATACAAATTTCAGATTTCTCCCACGATAGATAGTCTATATAAGCGAAATATCAACTCTTTCGTTACAATATCGTTGTACATTTTGAGTATTCTGCCCCTCGAGTGGCTGGCGTCGTGCGACCAGAAGAAAATTTTAAAAAATAGCATTTGCTTTCGCGGCGCACTCGTAAAAGAAAAACAAACACGTTTTTGGCGTCATGGGAAAGCGGGCCGTGAAATTGAGCAGGGTGTTGGCTGTGCACCACAGGACTCGGTGCGGCGCGTCTGTGCGATCTGCGGATGAGCGCGAGGGAAATAGGGCATGCAGTGCTGCAGGAGACACCGCCCCGCCCCGCCCCGCCTCGCCCCGCCTCGCCTCGCCCCGCCCCACCCCGCCCCGCCACGCGCACCAGCTGGCGGAGACGTGCCTACTTTTTTCCCCCTCTCTCTTCCTTCTCCTTCTGCGGCTTCGTGCTTCGTCCAGACTGATGTGCAGACCAGCATCAAGCGAGTATCTGCTCGCCGGGAAGCGGTGCAAAGCCTTTACTGAACACATGCGAGGCACTAGACGACAACGACACGACAGAAGCTCGAAAATGTATATACTTTATCGAAAATTCCAATTATTTTCCCAAAATGCTTAGCAATATCGTGAGGAATTCCCCCCCCCCTCCCCCTTTCCTTTGCAGAACTGAACCCTCCGTCTCTCAGGGCCATCCCCCCCTTCACCAGCCCCCCTCCCACCTCCATACCGCGCGGCGGCGCGTCTGCTAGTGGCGCCTGTCAGCCTTTGTCGGCGCACCCAGTGACTCGCGAAATGTCGCGCCATTCCGTGCCGACAACCCGACGCCGCGCCAAGCCACGCTACGCCACGCCACGCCGAGCTACGCCAAGCCACGCCACGCCACGCCCGCGCCAACATCACGCCACGTCCCACCACCCAGGGCGGCGCGGCGGCGGCGGCGACAAACCCCTTCACCTCCAACGCCCACTCCACAACCACCACCATTATCAAACCACTGAAAATCAATAATCATCGAAGTATTAATGCCTCGCGCTATCTCTTCTATTCCATATATACTTTGCGCCAGAATGGTGAGAAAAGTGTACTTTTTTTTCTGGCTTTAAATACTCCGGTCACGTGAGAATGCGCGGCGCGCATCATTAGCCGCTGTACTTAACAATACCTTTGAGCGCGCCGCGCCGCGCCGGGCCGTATTTGTCACCAGCCGGACGCGACGGTCTCCTTTCATATTTCCATCGCGCGCCGCTCCTTTTCCTCCTCCATTCCTCCACTTCTTTCTTTTTTTTATAAATTAGAAAAAAAAATGGGGGAAAAGGAAATTCTCTCGCCCGCCGCTGCCACCGCCGCCGCTGCGGCTTCTGTTTGTGTTTGAAAGCGCTCCGGATAATTACCCCTATCAAGGCCCCCGCGCGCCGCGTGGCGTGGCGCAGCGTGGCGGGGACCGCCCTTGCGCGCCGCCGCCCTGGCCGTTGCCGCGCCGGGAAAAATGAGAAAATTAAAATGGCACGTCACCTCGCGGCAATCTGCTTAAGTCGCCAGCAAGGCGTGCTGCGCGCGCCGCGCCGCCAGCCTGATGGCTTTGGCAGCGCGCTTTCTGTCGCGTAATAAGGAGACTGATTGAATCACGAAATATTAAAGCACTACCTCCAGACGGGCATTTCCCTAACTCGCAAAAAGAGTAATTTGATTTTAAGACTCAAAATTTACATTTTGCTTCCATGATATGAATTCGTCGCGTTTAATGACCGCAGGGCAAAAGAGCGCGGCTCGACGTAGATAAAAAAGTATATCGCCGTGGGAAGAAAAAGGAAAAAAACGTCGCGAATCTTGCCGCGACGGGATTTGAACCCCGGTACGCTCATTTTGCGCGCGTTTCTCCAGAGCGTTCCGAAAGCGCGACGGCGTCCTGCCTGGCACGGCTCGGCGCCACGGATGATTTACACAAACACACCATGGGAATGACGGCGGCCGTGCAGCCGACGCGCCGCTGTCTCGACGGCTCTCCGACTCGTTTGCACACGTGACACACACACACACACACACACACACACACACACACACACACACACACACACATCTGCAGGACGTATCTACCGGGCGCATCCGTCGAGTTGCGTCCCTCTTTACGTCCATCCGCTTGCTGCAGCCCCCAACCCCTTCTTATCGCTCCGGTTGTGACGCGATTCTCCACACACCGCCCGACACACAGCAGGCGGGCTGGCAGGCGCAGGGGAGGAGCGAGGCGGAGCGGGGTGAATCTGGGTCACATCGAGTCCTATACGCCTGCAGGCCGCACCGCCCCCCCGGCTTAGGGCGGCGCTGACAAGGGGACTCACCGAACCGAAGTAAGTCCTAAGGACGGCGCAAAAGTCCCTTTTGCTGTATCTCCTGCTGTGTATACTATACGGGGGGAGTTTCTGGTCAAAAATTGACAAACACAGTCACGCCACAAATAACTGCGTCCTCGTCCAGAGCTCTATAGATATCGGTATACAGTTAGTCCATAACCCTTTAAGATCCCGAAGGTGCGGGTCAAAATCGGAAGCTAACACTTCGGCGGGTCCCCTTGTAAGGTTCGTCGGGTGGAAATTCTGCTTGGCTCCGGGTTTTATCCGTGGCTGAGCAGCGGCAGCGCCTGACGCGGCTCTGGCGCCAGCCCCGGAGCTCCGGAGCTAGGACCGGAGCCCTGGTCTCGCTTACAGCTAGCAGGTGATTGCCTGCCGCCGCCCCACCGCTCCTCCGGCGTCTTTTTTCATCCCGGCGAGCATCCCTGCCCCTCATCTCTCTCTCTCTCTCTCTCTCTCTCTCTCTCTCTCTCTCTCTCTCTCTCTCTCTCTCTCTCTCTCTCTCCTCAACCAACGGTGACCACGGGGGAGAAGCGGTCGTCTCACGCAAACCGCCGCTTTCCGATTTCGAGGTCCAGGGGTGGCAGCTGGCAGCCCGCTCCCGCTGCAGCATCCAATTCGCTGGCGTACCCCCGGAATAGTATCTCTGTCAGTTCCTTTCTCTCTCCTTCCTCCATGCGACGCTCTCTCTTTCACGCAGTCAGATTTAACTCTCACGAAATTATTTCCAATTGAAAACTCGTAAAAAAAAACGAAAACTTTTACTATAACTTCTAGCTGCTCAACATGTTCCACAATTTCAGCTGGACACCCAGAATTTTCCCTGCTCCGTATTATTAGGCTAGCACCCATCTTGAGCGGGGCTCGCTCGCACACCCCCGCGCCCCTCCCCACTCAGCTCGCAGCAGCAGTCCAAAATGTTGTCCAGCCACGCAACGCCCTATGAGCCGCAACAACACGCCTCACGCTCAGGGTGGCCGGAGTAGCGCCGCGTATAGCGCCACTAGCCCCGGCTCGTAAAAAGAGTGGGAGGGGGAGAGGCGAAGGGTCGGAAAACCGGGGGAAAAGTGGGAGAGGGGGGAGAACTACTCCGCACAAAAGGTACACTGCAACAAAAATAAAATTTGAAAAAAATTAAAAATAAATAAAAATAAAAAGTCTATCACATAGGGCGGGAAAATATTTTCATTCGCTTGTACATCATCAAGGAAAATGTGCGAATTAAAATGAGTTGAGAAAGATAGAGGATCCTACGCTCACTCGTGGTGCCGAACATCTGGTTGTCGCGCAAACTGTGTGAATTTTCATTCACACACGTGCGAATGTGTGGTGTTCGCACACTTCGCGCAGGGTTCTTTCCAGTGTGCTGTTCCAGAGCGCGCTAGAGGCTGCGCACGCAGCGCGAGGCCGCGACGGCGCCGCGCGCTCCGGCGGCGGCGGGTGTCGACTGTCGAGTCTGGAAGACGGATGGCTCCGGGGGAGGAGGAGGCGCCTCGTGAGAGGGAGCGGGGCGAGAGAGGCAGGCTGCCGGCCTCCTTGACGGCGACCTGACGGGGACGGATGGCTCTGGTGATGCGCGCGAGCACGGGCAGAGACGTGCGGCGTCATCCTGGCGCGTCAACCCCCACTCCCCCCCCCCAACACACACACACACACACACACACACAATTCCCTACCCCGTCACCATCACCATCCAATAACGACGGCGCGCGACAAACGATCGACCTTGCCGCGGCGAGCCACGCTGTGATCAGCCACAGCCACGCCGAGCTCCGCGCGCGCGCGCCCTATTTGACGAACGCAGACAGAGCGCGCGGGCCCCATCAGACCGCGCAGCCTGCCCGCCCGCTCGCCCGCGCCGAACCGCCGCCGCCACACTCAGGGAACGCGCGATAAATTTCCGGGGCGCGCCTTTTACTACTTTTCTTGTATAGGGGACGGGGATGGGCTGGAGGGACTTAAGACGGCTGCAGCAGGGCCATTCGGAACCCGTCGTGTGTGTTTGTGTGTGTGTGCGCCGTCCCCAGCAGCAGCACAGCCTGTCGCCGCGCCACGCCACGCCACGCACTCGCGCGCCACGCCCACTCGCCGCGAAAAGTCGCAGCACATTTGTCTTTGCGTTCGCTGTCGGCCCCTAGAACACAGCCATCAATCCTCCCCCCGCACCCCCCCCCCCCCACCCCACCCACGCCACTCTCCACCACCACACCGCCCTTTTTTTTCTCCCTCTCTCTCCGCGTACTCTCTTCTTCCCGTGCGTTCGCCTCTCTCTCTCTCTCTCTCTCTCTCTCTCTCTCTCTCTCTCTCTCTCTCTCTCTCTCTCTCTCTCTCTCTCTCCTCTCTGGTGGAGATGGTGGAGTGACAGTGAAGTTGAGTGTGCGCGGAATCTGGAAGTTTTGGAGGTGTTATCAAACAGACAGGCCAAGTGAAGTGTTCTGAACGGTGCATAAGGACCTGATCTACGAAGAAAATTGCTAGGAAGCGTCTGTGTGTCAGTGGTTGAGAAATATCGGCTTTGCAAGTTGAGGTGTGGAAGAGGCTGAAGAGGTTAGTCGGCGTCCATTCTCGCCTAGGCTCAGAGCTGCCAACACAACTCTGCCTCCTCAAAGCTCGCGCCATCCGGGAGTGACAGTATACTAGCGGCAGTGGGTTGGTTGCATTGTATTTAAAGATGGCGAGCAAACTCAGAAGCAACAAGCAGACGGAAAAAGTTGCGGAGATGGAGAAAGGAGACTTGGAAGATTTAATTTCTAGAATAGTGCAAGGTGCTCTAAAACCACTGAACGAGACCCTGCAGACCTTGACTGATGAAGTAGTGACTCTTAAAAGTGAACTAAAAGCCAAAGACGACAGGATATCTAAATTAGAAAATCTGGTTGAAATCAAAGTTGATGAACTGGAGCAGTACGGGAGGAGAAACAACCTTAGAATATTTGGTGTGCCTGAGAAACAAAAAGAAGATACTGACAGTATTGTGATGGAAGTCTCTGAGAAAATAGGAGTGCATTTAAATTTCTCTGATATAGACAGGTCTCACCGAGTTGGCAGAAAAGGCTCCTCGGACAGGCCCATCATTGTGAAGTTCGTCAGCTATGCCCGCCGAAGCGAGGTTTTTGGGAATAAGAAACACTTGAAAAATACGAAGATCATAATTCGTGAGGACCTAACAGTGTGTCGTTTACAATTACTGAAAGAGGCTGTCTCTAAGTACGGAGTGAGACGGGTCTGGTCTAGAGACGGTGTCATAAAAATTAATGTTGGACTTCAACGCCCAGTGGGGGTTAAAACCCATGATCAGCTCCAGGACATCCTCAAGAAATTCCCACCAGAAATCCTGCCAGAAACTTCGAATTAATTGTGAACCTCCAGACCTGTAACTGAACACTGTAATTTCTTATTTCTGTTGTCAAGTCTTTCTACAACTTGTTAGTTTTTGCAATGCAAAAATACCTGTGGTTGTTCATATATTTGTTTATTTACCTTTCTTCCCTTGGACCTTGTTTTGTTTTCTGCTTTTTTCTTTCCTTTCTATTGTTTTACTTTCAGATTCCTGCACACTAAACTATTGCTAATCTTCATGAGTGCAAGGATTGATGGATCACTCAATGACTTTGTGCTGAACATATCTAAAGAACACCAACGTAATTTGAAATTTGTTCATATAAATGCTCAATCTCTATTAAGTGTCACAAAGCAAGCAGAATTCATTGATACATTTTCACATGCAGAAATTGATGTTATTATTGTTTCGGAGACATGGTTAAAGGACAATGTGCAAGTGAATCTTTCTGATTATAATTCTTTCTATGTAAACAGGAGTCAGAAGAAAATGGGCGGTGGTGTTGCAATATATGTTAAATCATGTTATAAAGCCAAACTGGTTTCTAAGTCACAGGGTGATATCGACAGACCTGAATATATTTTGGTTGATATCATGGTTGGAATGGAGAAAATACTTGTGGCGGGTATTTATAGACCACCTAAGATAGGTTATCTTGATGGTTTCAGAGATGATATCTATAAATTTACTATTGATTACAAATATACCTTCATCGTTGGTGACCTCAACGCTAGATTGGAAAGCAATTCAGAAGAAACAAAGATCATTGTAGATACACTGAGTTTATGTAACCAGCACTGCGTTCCTTTTGAACCCACATTCCATGTTATTGGCTGTGATTCGACTCTGGATGTTATCAGCAGCAACTGTCCGGACCACCTAATTGATTTTGGTCAGCGAGCAGCCCCTGGCTTCTCAGCACATGATCTGCTCTATGCAGTGTTTGATATTTCTATTCCAAGCAAGTTGAAAAAGGAAATTTCATACAGAAACTTTAAAAATATAGTGGTGGAAGATCTATTGGATGATGTGGGAGGGGCCAACTGGAGCAGTGTGTATAAAAGCACAGATATTGACTCTAAACTTAATAACTTTAATGATATTATGATGAGCCTTATGGATAAACATGCTCCAGTAAAAACTTTTGTACCACAACAGTGCAAACAGCCATGGATGGTTAATGACATTAGAAAACTCATGAAAAAGAGAGACAAGTTGAGAGAGAAATTTTTGAAATCCAATTGTCCACTAGACAAGGAAAATTACAGAGCTACTAGAAATAAAGTGAAGCAGGTCATCAGAAATGCAAAAGCAAGATTTTATTATAGCAAGTTCAACAGGCCTGGTAATACAAAGGCAACCTGGGCAACCATTAGGTCATTAAACATCAATGCTCCAAATACATCATCTGATCTTACTGTGACAGTTGAGGACTTAAATAACCACTATGCCTCAGTTTCATCTGTAAAGTTTCCGGAGCAGATTTCTGAATGCATGGAGAAATATCTGAGGGGCTGCGGCAAAAAAGACATAAATGAGAGTTTTCACTTTAAATATGTTTTTCCTGAAGATGTTATGGAAGCCATTCATACCATAAAATCTAATTCCAAGGGAGTGGACCTTATTCCTGTCAACTTTATTAAAATGTGTTTGCCACTTCTTCACCCGGTTATTGACCACATATTTAACTATAGCCTACAGAATGGACTCTTTCCATCTGTTTGGAAGAAGGCTAACATACTTCCTATACCTAAGGTTCGGAACCCCATAGTTCCTAAAGATTATCGTCCTGTGAGTATCATCTGTGTACTTGCCAAGGCCCTTGAAAAGGTTGTTCATAAACAAGTTTGTGAATACTTGAATTCTAATGATCTGTTTAGCAAGTTTCAATCTGGTTTCAGAAGCAACCATAGCACAGTGACTGCCCTTGTAAAGGTAATAGACGATGTGAGACTTGCTATGGACAATAGAAAACTAACTCTGATGGCATTATTAGACATGAGCAAGGCCTTTGATTGTGTACATCATGAACTTCTGTTGGCAAAATTAAAATATGTGGGTTTCTCAGGTGCAGTAGTTGGCTGGTTCAATTCCTACTTATCTAATCGCTGTCACAGAGTGTTTATGAATGATGTATTGTTTTCTGATTGGGTGGAAATAATTACCGGAGTCCCACAAGGGAGTGTGCTCGGCCCTCTTCTATTTTTATTGTATATATTTGATTTGCCCGATGTTATTCTCAACTGTTCGCACCATTCTTATGCTGATGATCTGCAGCTATATACTCATTTCACTCTCAGTGACTATGATAATTCCTTGAAAAAAATGCAGGCAGATGTGTTAAATGTAATTAAGTACTGCAACAGTCACAACCTGATTTTAAATATTGAAAAAACTCAAGTAATAATTCTTGGTACACCAAGATATCTAACTCAGTTACATGCCACTAATGTTACCCCATTCATGATCAACGAATGTATAATACCATATTCTCTCACTGTTAATAACTTAGGTGTTTTGATTGACTCTACCCTCAGTTGGAATAATCATTGTGTTAAAGTGGCACAAAAGGTTTTTGGCACTCTTGCCCAGTTAAAAAGGAGTTTCTCCTATATTCCATTACATATTAGAAAATTACTGGTGTCAACTTTAATTATGCCTCATATAGATTACGGTGCTGCAGCGCTCACTGATTTGTCTGTCAGTAATAATCAAAAGCTTCAAAAACTTCAAAACTCATGTATCAGATTTATCACCGGAGCCAGTATGTGTGAACATGTAACTCCTTATTATAAACAGCTTGGCATTTTGAAAGTTGAGGAAAGGCGAAGTCTAGCTGTTGCTACTCTTATGTGTAAAATTATGAAGTTTAAACAACCTGCATACCTCTATTTAAATTATTGCCTAAAATCTGAAGTTAATCTAAGATCTACCAGATCCAGTAAGAGTCAAATTCAATTACCAAATCATCGTACCGAGAAGTACCACAATTCCTTCCACATTAAGTCCATTAAGTGTTGGAATGATCTTAATCTGTGTGATGTGATCAACAAATCCTGTTTCTCCATTAAAACCTATATAATTAAGAAATTGTTTGCTGAAATGTGATCTGTCCTTTAACTGATGTTCAAATTTATTATCTCCATTTCATTGTGTGTTCTTTCATTGTTCTTTTTTTGTTGCTTTTTGTTTGTTTTGTTGTTGTTGTGCTTTGTTTTTGTTGCTGTTGTTAATGTTCTTTTTATTCATTTATTTATGTCTCACATAATATGTTTTTCTGCCAGAACCTGAGAGCGGGTCTGTGTTGTAGCGGGACTTATAGTCCTTTTATATGGACCCCAATAAACCAAATTCTAAATTCTAAATTCTAAATTCCTCCCACTCTCGCAAGCCCCACCACCACCACCCTCTTTCATTCTTCTCCAAAACACAGCGCGCCTTCCCTCCTCCCCTCTCCATCCCCCCGCCCTTCTCTTTCTCTCTCTCTCACACACACAAACGGACATACACGTCGCGCTCTCTCGCTCGGCCTATAAGGTCGCAGCTCCCGCGCCGCCGCGCCGCGCCACGCCAACGCTTCCCGCGCAAGGAAAATTCAGCAATCAAAGCAACGACGTTATCTCGGGAATCGTGAGCAACATGGCCCTGCAGCTGTAAGGTCCCCGCCGGTCCCCGCCCCTCCCTGGAGCACCACGCCCGCACCTAACGGCGGGCTCGCACGCAGACCCGGCGGGAGCCCGCCCTACCCGGCACACCTACCCCGTGCTCCACTCCGTCCCCTCGCTCATTCTCCTCCTCTCTCCTCCTCATCTTCTCCCATGAGGCTATTCTCTCCTCTTTGTTGGGCATTCGCTGATGGGTGTGTATTTTTGTGTGTTTTTCCCACATAATTGCCAAGGTGCAAATGCCAAATGTTTTCTCCCATATTATTCATTGTATACGCACCTTTTCATAAAGCACGCATTTTGTTTTTTTGTCTTCCGTCTTTTTCTCATGCTGAAAATAATTTAACCCGCGGCGGACGGATCTCGCCTTGCTTATTATTGCAGCACAAGTCTGTATTGATGGAGGCCGCGCGGCGGTGCCGCAGAAACGCAAGTGACTGGGAGTGAGAGAGACAAAGAGAAAAAGGGCGGGGAAGAGTAATAGAGGAAGAAAGAAAGAGTGAGAGGTGGGGATGGCTCTGTCGAGGCATTGGATCCCACTATCGTACGGCGCGCTGCGCTCGCCATTTGCGGCCCTGCCTGGACGGACGTGAAAGGGAGGGCCGTAGGAGACAAAAAGTGGCAATCGCCGAGAAGTTGAGAGCGCGACCGCCGGAGGAAAGGGTGTGTGTGTGTGTGTAGGGGGTGGCAGCATCAATTTTGACCAGCAGTCATGAAGTAGGAGACGCGCGGCCCTTGGGAGGAAGAAGAACGGGAAGAATAGGAGGAAGAAGGAGGAGTGGGGGAAGGAGAAGAATTGAGAAATGACCCTTCCCTCTCCCGACGCGTCTGCCGCGGCGCCAGCCAAGTTCCCTCGGCAGCGCCAATTCCAAGATGGCGCCCGCTGCGTCGGCCCCTGTCGCCGCAGCGTGGCGCGGCGGCGCCCCTGCCCTGCCCTGCCCTGCCCTGCCCTGCCCTGCCCTGCCCTGCCCTGCCCTGCCCTGCTGGGCTCGGCTCGGCGGACGCGCAAAAACTGCCCCCTGCGCCGCCGCCTCGCCACAAGGCAAAAGCGCCACATATATTCAGCCTTCCCTCCCTGCTCCCCCCCCCCAGCCCCGCTCAACCTTCTCCCCCTCTCCGTTCCTTTTCTTTTTTATGCCCGTGTGTGTACGTGCTGGTGTAACGTGCAGGTGGACTGCAAAGTACTACACAGTCTTTTAATCGGAGTGAAAGGGAAAGAAAATAATAAGAGCCAGCAAATGCTTCTCGTCATTAGTTTAAAATTAAGTACCCGCCAGAAGAAAAAAAGGGAAAATGCCGTAAAATATTTTCTATGTGAAACATGTTAAAAATAAACACAGTCACGGTTAATGGAAAATCTTGGAAATCATGTCGATGGGAGAGAAGTAGTATCCGTGCTTGGCCCACGTCCAGGAGAGGACACCAAGATGCGTGCTCCCTCCTCCTTCAACGACCTCGGGCTGCTCAATGATGCCAGGCGGGACCTCGGGGGCCGGGGCCGGGGCCGGGGCCGGGGCCGGGGCCGGGGCCGGGGCCGCCGGGCCAGACTCCACACCACACCGCCTAATGGGATGAACGTAAACCGAATCGCTGTGAGCAGGGCGGGGCTACTGCAGCAGGGAGGCTGCGGGGATGATCTGGGATCACATCGAGTGGGACAAGAGCGGCACCCGCGGGACACGAGGGCAGAGCAGGGCCAAACATACACCCTTGTAAGCCGCTATGCCCTCAGGGAGACTAGAGCTCACCCCCCTCCCTGACACCAGGGGGGGGGGGAGAGGAGAGGAAGAGAGAGAGAGAGAGAGAGAGAGAGAGAGAGAGAGAGAGAGAGAGAGAGAGAGAGAGAGAGAGAGAGAGAGAGAGAGAGAGAGAGAGAGAGAGAGAGATGTCAGGTCAGGTCATACGGTACACACACTTTAATTGATATCCTAAGGCATTTATTTCTCTAAATGTCACATTATTTTCTTTACTTTAAAAAAATATTAGTTTTTTCTTTAACATGATGACTTGACGCAAATAATAAAAAAAATTTCCACTAAAGTGGTCTTTACATTACCCTCACTACGGAGCGCAGACGCACACACTCCGTCGCAACCTTTCTTCCCGGAAACTGAAAGCTATGGCGTCCTTCCCCTTCCCCCCAAAACCGTCTTGCCCTGAATTAGATATGGCAATTATAAGAGTGGCGCCAGCGCGGCGCGGATGCGGGGCGCGCGGCCGGGCCGACCTCTAGGAGGCCGTGACGCAGCCGAGCACGGTCCTGTACGACGGCATCCTGTGGCCGGGGCAACACGTGGCCCGGGCCGTGCGGAGGGACAGGGTTGGGCGGGGCGGGGCGGGGCGGGGCGGG
Organism: Frankliniella fusca; assembly: GCA_029379305.1. Lineage (NCBI taxonomy): Eukaryota > Metazoa > Arthropoda > Insecta > Thysanoptera > Thripidae > Frankliniella > Frankliniella fusca. The sequence continues at coordinate 1,751,669 of JAHWGI010001444.1, forward strand.
GCGGGGCGGGGCGGGGCGGGGCGGGGCCCCCCAGACGCCCACAAAGCGAGTAGAGCCCCAGGGCCGGCACGCAGCGGAGCGGGGCGGGGCAGGCCAGAGGTCCGCTCCGCTGCAGGGCGCCGCCCAGCCGCGCCACGTCAGAGTCCAACCCTTTTCACCTCCGCGCCCCACGCCCCACGCTCAACGCCCCGCACCCACTCGGCCATTGTCGGCAAGCGACAAACCCGCCCTCCGGCGCAGCGCCGCCGCCGCGCGTCCTACCCCCTACCCCTAACCCTCGCCAGGGCGATGGCCCCGGACAACTCGCCCCACCACACGACGCCTGCCTTGCGTAGCCTGTTACAAACGTCGACCCTTAGTAAAAATAAAAAAGTAAAAAAAGGCATGCAGAGAAAGGGTCGTTTGTTTTAACAGTTTCGTCTTTTATTGCACGCAGAAAAAAAAAAGAAAAGAAAAGAAAACGTTTGGCCTTAATGCACCGGTACCATACGATGAATTTCATGGTCACCATCATCGCGCATCACTAACTTGTACAGTCTGAGCCATGGGGAAAGTAACCTAAGAGTATTTGTACATCCAAACTACAGATTTTTTTTTTAATTAAAAAAAAAAAGAGAACAAGATAAAATGAAATTTCAAGAGGCTTACAGATATGTATGTAAGAGATTCAAAACATCTCAGCAAAGCGTAAGAAAAAGAACTGAAAACAGTCGTAAAAGGTACGACTGTTGACGAAAATTCTGAGTTGTTTCTGCCTCAGTACTCGGCGCTTTTCCACAACCGCGGCTCAATAACCCGCACCAGCATTAGTACGACAGTATCGTTCGGCAACTCAACGGGGCCCCATAGCCCGCAGCCTTCTACTACCTATTGCTCTATGGGCGGGCGCGGCGCCGCCAGCAGCAGACTGCTTGCTCGCACTTTCACCCCTACAGGACGCCCTCGGGGGGCGGCGCGGGGCGGGGCGGTGAGAGGAATTCCACCCGCGTCGTTTTGTTTGCAGACTGAGTTGGCGCCGAGGCGCCTGAGCTGGCGCCTCGACGCTCCTCCACCTTCTCCTCCTCCTCCTCCACCTCCTCCTCCTCTTCTTCCTCGCCGTGGAGGAGAGGAAAGGCATTCGCGGCGGAAACGTCTGAGCACGCGGCTCCTCGCGTCAGCCCCTCATACCCTCCCCTTCCCTCCCTCACCAGTACATTCACACCCACACAACCCTCCACCTCCCCTCTCACCCACCTGCAATTCTTTGTTTCCTCTTTCTCCCCCCCTCTCTCTCTCTCTCTCTCTCTCTCTCTCTCTCTCTCTCTCTCTCTCTCTCTCTCTCTCGTTTCCTCGTACTCTCCCTGATTAGCTGATTGGCCCAAGCGTTTGCACAGGTTTTCTCGACAAACACACGCACTCTTATCGCGGGCTGAGGGTGGCGGTAGGGGAGGGAGGGGAGGGGAGGGAGGGGGTGGGGGGGGGGTGTCCTCGGCTCGCCCGCGCGGCCCTCCCGCGGGGGGGAGCCGCTCCTCCGAGGAGCTTCTCCGGGGAGTTCCTCCGGGACGAAGAGGTTTACCCGCCCTCTGGCATAACTCGGCAAACTGAATATCCCCCGCTCCCCTTCACGAGAGCCTAGATTAAGTCGATTTGATAGAGGAGTTTGGGTCTGCGGCGGTGTGATGCCGGCTCGAGGCGGCGCAGTGGCCCCTGGGGAGCGGCTGTCCAGGACGGGCGGAAAGGGTTCAGGAGCTGCGAGGGGGTGTAATAAGCCAGCGACTTGGGAGTGAAAACGAGATTTAATCACGAGTTCCAAATTTTTAGTTGACATTTCCTCGGACATTTCCGTATCACTTCCTGGTAAATTATATGTGAATGTCGCAGACCTGAAAGTGTGTGAATTTCACACTCCTTTCCTAATCGCTCTAAACCCAGCTAAATTTTCAACGAAAGTAGACAGCTTTGCGAATTGTTTAAGTGTTTGAATGGGGATTCATACATGCACCTAAACCCTACGCCTTTAGTGCAAAAATACCAATGAACCTAACTTAACCTTACCCAGCTTGTATGAAATAATGAACACCCTCTGCCAGAGGAGCGCGTCGTTGGCCGCGGGACACCCGACCCTACCTCCTGCAAGACAGGGGTCACGGCCCTGAGGAGCACCAGCAGGGCGGGTAGTGGTTGTACCCGTCAAGTGCAGCCCGCCCCACCCCACCCGAGGCGCCGAGCTCTTCCGTGGAGCGACGCTCCGCGGCAAAAGAGTATTTCCCCCAGGCACATATAATTATTTGTCGCCGAGAGAGTAGAAAAAGACGACAGCGACAAGGAGAGAGGGGGGACGAAACGAAGGGAAAAAAAATATATCCGAGTTTCTCAAACAGATTACTCAAAAATGGCTCCGTTACTTTCAAGAGATTATGCCACGCAGTCCTCGTTTTTCATGCCATTCAGCAGCGACACGTTAATTTTCGCGATTCAAGCGCGGCGCCAAGTCATCAAGGCCGTTATATTTTATGCAGAAAGGGCGGCCAGCCAACTCGGTTTTCAGCAACTTTAATTATTTCTTTTTGCAATTGCATCTCTCTCTTGCTTTTCCTTTTCTCTGTCTCGCTCTCTCTCTCTTTCCTCCCTTGCCAATCATCCCCCTTCTCCTTCCACTTCTCTGCTCCCCTCGGCTCTTGAGCAGCCTCCCTGAGCCCTCCATTACAGTACGTGAATATGCATTATTCAGGTGCAGCAGGCACCAGGTGCTTCAGAGAGCGCGAGCGCGCCGACTAGAGAGAGAGAGATGGAGAGGGAGAGAGGCTGCAAAGAAAGAGGCGTTGGGACGAAAGTTAGCGAGACTGTTTCGAAGCGCGACGCCACATCGCTACATACAAATCGGTATACAGTTTTATGTCAATAATTTTTTTTTTTTTTTTTTTTTTTTTCGATTTTTTTTTCAAGGTTAATGCCATTTGAAATAAAAATTTTTTAAAAAATAAGGACGAGCAGTGAACAAATTGTGAAAAACTACAGTACTATATTTCGTTACGAAAAACACAGTGTATTAACAACAGAAAGAATATTAAAACGAAAATTCACTTATAAGAGGAAGTGGTGGCGCACTTGCGGAGTGGCCGTCTTTTCACCTCGCCTCGCGCGCCCCCGCCCCTTCGCTGGTGGAGCACCTCCATCCGTCGCGCGGGGCGCGTGCTCCCGTGCTCCGGGCTCCGGCCAGCGCTATGCCACCTCCAGATTGCAAAGATACACGGGCCACGCGGCCCGCGCCGGACCTCACAAGGGCCACCTTCTTAGAGCCATATGCCTCGCACCGCACAGCCCGCCCAGCACTCGAGGCGTGCGTGCGGAATTAGTACACATTGTCACTGCCAACCTTATCTATGGAAAGTCATCGGCGGTGTGCGAGAGAAGGAGTTACTCGACTCTACAAGAAGAGGCAAGATACAACAGCGCGCGCGCGCGCGCGAGAGAGAGAGAGAGAGAGAGAGAGAGAGAGAGAGAGAGAGAGAGAGAGAGAGAGAGAGAGAGAGAGAGAGAGATGAAGATGTAGGAGCAAACAAAAACCGCACTTTTTGGACAGAGCGGAGTGGAAAGTCACTTCTGTTGACGGTCGCGCGCTCGTACTGATTTAATCACGCCAAAATTGCAACGTGTTTTCACTGAATTTTAAATTTTGTTTTAGTCCCACAAAATGATAGACCCTAACATTCAAAACACACCTGCGAATCCAATCGCGTAATCATCACGCACGCCTAACACCGCACTGAAAATGGAGGAGTCGCCTTTTTCGATCTTGGAAGAGTGACTTTTCTGTACCAAATTTTCATGCTCCTGGGAGAGCGACATGCATGAATATCGCTCTATTAGAGTCACTTTGATGACTCTCTTTGAGTCAAATCATCAAATGTCACTCTTCCGGAGCGATTTTTAAAATTCCAGAAAATACTCGATTTGAGTCGTTTTAGCGAAAGTCACTTTTACTGAGCGATGAAAAAATACTCCGCTCATGACGGGAGAGAAATGTGACTAGTACCTTTCCAGTGCGTGTATACAAAATAATCGTACACTTGGATTTCCCAGTGTTTTCATTGACATGTGGCCCGGGCGTGCCGTGCGGCGCGGCGACGCCAGATATTTTTGTTTGGCGTGTACTCCCGGTCTGCCTGCAGTCGGCCATGCGCGTCTGCTCGGGGCGAGGCGAGCACGGTGTCACCTCTCTGTGCGAATAGCGTGGCACGGCGCGACACAGCGGCGGTGGCAATGAGGAGGGGAGGGGGAGGGAGGGGGAGAGAAAGAGTTGAATACAGGGCGGCAACAGCGAGCATAAGGGCAGGGGGGGGCAGCCATTGTTGGCAGCCATTGTTAGCGACACAGCTCGCTGACACGCACACACATACACACACACACACGTACATATACGCGTAACGTACCGGGGTCGAGTCTGCCTGATGCATACGGGGAGGGCTTTGGCACGCCAAACGGGCCCCGCAGCAGCAGCAGCAGCCAGCCGAGCGATGGCTTTGAAAATTGAAAGTCACCCCGAGTGACACCGCGACCACGCGACGGCGAGCGCGAAGAGTAGAGCGCAGTACATGCAGAGGGGACGGTGCGACAAGGGGACGCTGACAGACTGTACGGTACGGCATGGTGCTGGGTACCCGAAAGTGAGTGAAAAGTGCTTGACATATTACACCCATACTTAGGAACAAGGGCACGCATAGAAATTCACCACAACTACACGCAAAAAAAATATTCGCGTCTGAGAAAGAAAAAAAAAATAGCAGGTGTACTTATGCCTTAGCTGTATAGTAAAGGCGCAGCTAATTTTTAAGCTACATAGTGCTTATTTTCTAGCAAACTCTGCTATTTATTTTACCACTGTTTTAAGTTTTTAACAGTAGAGCTAATTGTACACATCTAATTTCAGCTGAGCGACCTATTTTTTTCCGTGTCTAGTGTGTGAAGAGGAATCAACCACTCCTACAGTGTGGGAATAGGAACTCACACACACTTGTAACGTTTGCAACGGTGACGAAAGTTCCACTGCGAATACCTTTATTGCGACAGATTGTAGCTGCTTTGTGATTGAGAACCAATGCCGAAACATGTTTTTCGTATTGCTAGCTAACTCCTTTCACAGATTTCCTTGAAAGCTTCAGCAGCCCGCAGCAGCCAAAATCTCTACCCGAATCCTACGGGGTGCAAACAAATCATTCGCAAAATGATTCTCAGCGCTCTATAGCTTAGGTTCGGCGCACTCCCGCGGCTCTGGCTGTGTACTACCCGCAGGGCCTCCGGGACTCTCAAGGACTGAGGAAAACCTGCGACAGACTATACACCGCGCGCCACGCCGAGGACACTCTCATTCGCCTCGCACATTTCGGCGAATGACAATGAGCCATGAGCCCCGCTCATTGGCAAGCGCCTCCCTTGATCGTAATGCTGGAGGGAGGAGGAGGAGGTAAGCTATCCGGCCGGCGGGACGCGACGAGAAGCTCCGCGACATCAAAAGAATAATAGAACAACCTGCCCTGCCGCGGCATGCCGTCCCGTCCCGCTGCGCCTCACTGACTCGCCAATGAGACACCACAATCCGGACGGAGACACTCGCCCGTTTATTTAAAATAGAGGTGAGCCCGGGGAAAATATACACAAATTGCGAATTAGGGAGAGAAAAAAAAATCCTTTATCGACTTGATGAATTTAAATAAATATGGGCGTGGTGAGTATGCCTTGCATTGGAGATCTTCTCCCTCCTTCTCTTGAGTTAGAGTCATTGCACAGGTCGCACCACCGAAAAGACTTCCACAGAGGTTTGTACGCTTCAGAATGAAAAGCAAAGCCCACCGATCAATATAGCTACGCTCCTCAGCCTGTTCTCTCGGTTCGCGCCAAACGATTGCGGTCCGCTAGACAGGTCGAGCCATTGACATTGTTGGCCCCGCGGAACAAGAGGTTTGCAGCTCGACATTAAATCAAAAGTGTCCAACTATAAACCACACTTACAAATTTGAGACACATATAACGTTCGACACTTGTAGATTCATTTTCTTAAGTAGCCTTTGTACAGTACTACGTCCAGAATGTGTGCTACTATTCAGTGTAACACTACTTTTGCCTCCAATAAAAACAGGAAGATTTTCAACTACGCATTCAATAAGTATAAACTATTAGGCAGAGTTAAAAGCGAAGTATCAGAAGTCGTTAAGGCGAGTCAGCGTGGCCGCGCGCTCGACGATAATTAAACACGGAATATGGCGGGAGACCGACCGACCAGGTCAGCGTGTAGTGACAGAGAAGGGCGGGAGAGTTCGCATATCCTTCATAACATTAGAACGGAGACACCTAAAAAGCCGCTCAGGGGCGCAGAAGGAGCAAAAAGTATGTATATATTTTCTTTTTTTGTTTTTTTGAAAAAAAAAGAGAGAAAAATAATAGAGAAGTAACAGAAATAGAGAGGCGTAGGGAGGTGCGCGCGCGCGCGCGCGCACACATACACACACACACACACACACACAAACGCCGGTGGCGCGGCACTCCTTCGCTTTGCAAGGGGTAAAAGAAGACGAGAGGCCACGGGGCAAAGGGATCGAGCACGCGCCGTGCGCGCATGTAGCAGGGCGCAAGGTGAAAAGCATAGGGAGTGTGACTCTGAAGACATATGGGCAGCGGGTCGCACAGAGAGAAGGAAGGGTGTACCTAGGCGACGAGCTTCACAGATCACAGATCTAAAGCGGTCCTTCACTCAATAGTCAGTGTGTACACCCTAAAACAAAATCGGTAATCGGTTAAAAAAAAATCAGGAAAAAAATCAGAAAAATCAGAAAAAAATCAGTAAAAATCAAAAACATCAGAAAAGTTGGTAGACGCCCGAAATGATACTGAAGGACACCTTCGTGGCAAGGGTCTATCACTTTGAAAAATCGCGTCCGAGGATCATAATCAGTCACGATTATGGTGATTATCAATGATTATTTGAGTTTATCTTTAACATATTTACTCATTATTGGAGTAATCACGCAACTTTTGGTCAAATTTGATAATATTTCTCCACGTTTGTCAAAATTTGTCAATATTTGGAAATTTTACATGATTATGATACTTTGATGATTATCAATAATTATCTAGAGCGATGTACGAGAGGATTAGAGAAGTGGTAGCAGACCCTTTGCCTCGTATGGAAACCAAACCAAGTGTCGAGTGACTGCTGCTTCAAACACGCCGGCCGAGCCGCCCGCGCCATACAGCACTGCTGCTGCCCGGCCCGGCCCGACGCATCCCCACCCCGAGCTTCACACCTCCTCCTTCCTTCTCACACCCACTCCTCGCGCCTCCATGCCGCCGGCCCAGCCGGCCCGCCCCGCCCGACCAATCAGTGGCGTCTTCCTCTTGACACCCCCTTCCCCCTCCCCCTCCTCTCCTTTCGCCTCTTTTCCCGCCGCGCAGTCAGGCCCCTCTGCCGCCCTGTACCGCGCGCGCGCTCTTATAAAACGACACGCCACAAAGCGTCGATTTTGTCGCCTTCTTCTTATCCCCCGGTATATACGCCCCGCCCCGCCACGCCGTCTTTTGTGCCGCTGAGGCCGCATGTCAACGGGCTTCCCCCGAGGTGGCGGCGTCGAGGGCGCGGGGTGCACAGGGAAAAGAAACACTGTTAGTCTGCTACGGTTTATTTCTGAAATATAGATATTTCCTTTAAGAACGGTGAAAAAAAAATATACTAAGAAGTCAACATTGGGAAAACTAATGTCACACATCATACCATTGTGATGTCCTGAGGAGGTCACAGGTAATGGTGTAATCGAAGTTTCGGTCGCGTTAGTAATGCGGCCTCCTATGAGTAATGCCGCATATCCTGGAACTCGAGTCTTGCATCACGTGGTGAGACCAAAATTGTTCGCACCAACTGACGTGTGACGCATGTCACATCAGTTTTTCCATACACTGTGAAAAACATCTTTCTAGATTTACGATATATATTTTGTAAATGACGACTGAAGAAACATGTTGTAAATTTACGACAACCCATTCTTGTTCATATTCGACTTTTAAGTTCAATTTTACGACTTGAAATTGTTATTTCACAACTTTGCTTCGTGGAAAATTTTCCCGTAAACCTACGATTATTTTGCAGTGTTTAGTGAAATAACATTCCATCTCTAAGTAATGAGCACATGAATTTACGATTCCATGCAAGCCGCGCGCCCTCAACAAGTCGATTGCGTACGTGTCGGGGCGGGACGCAGGTCTGTCTTCCTCCCCTCACTCCATACCATCGATTGGCAGCAGAGGCAAGGTTGCAATCACAAGCACGCAACTTGCGCGCGCGCGGGTGACGAAGAGCCGCGTGTGGAGGGTTTATCCGCGCCAGGCTAGAGAGTGTGACTGCTGGAGCAATACTCCCCGCCGACATGGAGAGCGAGCGAGAGAGAGAGAGAGAGAGAGAGAGAGAGAGAGAGAGAGAGAGAGAGAGAGAGAGGGAGAGGGGGGGAGGTTGTGAGAGGGTCACCTCCGTCATGATCAGCAGCATTTCTTCCTCTTTCTCTCTCTCTGTCCCTCTCCCTCGCAGAGGACCGTGCAGGAGCGAGAAAGAGAGCACGCGCGATGTGAGTCCGAACGCAACCCAGCCAGCCATTCTGAGGCAATCGAACTGCCAATAATGCGGGCTGCTCCCTCATCACCAGGCAGGCCTGCGCTGTGGCCGGGCCGGGCCGGGGCCGGAGCCGGGGCCGGGCCCCCACCGCCCCCTTACCTCCATCAGGACAATGAGACTCAGGAAGTGGAACGCGAAAGAAGTCTGCACAGCCTAGCTCATGTTGCTCCGTTGTGGTCTCGGGTGAAGCGCACAGAAAAAATAAAAAAACAAGAAATAAAGAAGAAGAAGAAAACAGGAGAGTGTAAAACTTCAAACCGCATGGCTGTCAAATATCACAATAAATTTGTTTGCTAACATCAAAATGCGCCACACACGTCAGACCCGACGTAAAATTGTCCCTCTGACGCAAGCTGTGTGTGATATTGACACTGCCACGCGCGCGCGTGAATCACAAACACTCGACAAGGAATTTATTCAAATTAATCACCTCTCCGCGAGGATGGCTGAGATCTACTACAGCAGACGAGTAGAGCTGCCCCCGCCGCCACCCCTGAATGAGGCGCGGGGCGCGCGGGGCGGGGAGCATCCTCACTACGGCGCGGACCAGATAAGGGAGATCCAGTCTAGCGCACATAATTCCACTCCCTCCTCTCTCTCTCTCTCTCACTCACTCACTCACTCACTCACTCACTCACTCCCATTTCTTTTCCTCCCGGATTTTTTTTTCCGTCTCTCTCCCTCACTCAACCACTCGCGTTCTCGCACTCTGTGCATTCACTTAATATTATTAAGGAATCCATTCAATTCGTGAGCGCGCGGAGCAGCTCGTTCAGTGAGACGATTGATCCCCGGGCCGGGGGGAGGAAGCTAGCGGCTCCACAATGCGCTCACACCCTTCCCAAACACCTGGACGGGGCGGGCGCTGAGGCCCGGGCCCGGCCGAGCACTGGAGGGCGGCAGGAATGTCAGAAGAGGGGGATGCGGCGTGAGCCGAGTGAGTCATCTCACGTCCAGCAGCCCTATGCGAATCACTCAACACACTCAATCAGAATCGCATTCGCAAAGTGGGTTTATATTGTCGGTGGAAAAACTTACCAGTCGTCCGAGTACTAAAAGAGCTACAGAAAAAGAACGGCATCGATAACGAAAAGTGTCGCAAGCGAAGGAAGAAAGCTCAATATCCGTTGGGCTGACTCTGTGCGCCTGGGTGCTAGGCATCATGCGAACACCTGTGCGCGCTGGTTGCCTAACCCGCCAAGACGTCCCGCGACCATCCACCGTTACCGTTATATGTTGCGCCTCCTTTTAACACAGAAAACGTCAAACAGCAAATATTTAGTCACACATGTAGGGAGACGCGTCGTCAAGAGGATTCGCCTTCCTTTTCTTTTCCTCCCTCAGGCCTTGCTCAAGGTAAAGGTTACGGTCTGTCCGCTGCTGCCGCTTCAAGCTCATGCACACTGATTTCACGTCGTGGTCGTCGTGGACGGGCGTCGCGTCGTGTCCGCTGCGGCGGCGGCGTGCCGGCCAAAGTGCAGCCGTATCAAATGTCGCCCCCTCCATTCTCTCTCTCTCTCTCTCTCTCTCTCTCTCTCTCTCTCTCTCTCTCTCTCTCTCTCTCTCTCTCCCTTCACTTCCTTGACATGGCGGGCCGCCGCCGCGCCGCCACCGCTCTAATTGGTCCGATATAAATAAAGGAACGCAATGCCGCGCCGCCATTACAACTCTATCAATATTCACAAGTTCATTTAGAATAATGAAACGCCCCCCCCCCTCCCCCCTGCTTTGAGCCGACCGAATAATGCGGGGCTCGCGCGCCGAGCCGGGCGGGCGGGGATATAAAAGATGCGCCGCTCAGCACGAGACGCACGGCGTTCAGCAGCGCGCACGCTCAGCAATGCGGACTCAGCATCGCGCGCTCAGCACCGCGCTAAGCACCAACCCCTTACACTCTTCGACTACACCTCAACTACATCTATTGAATTTTACTAAATCCAAGTTCAGAAAATCATGAGATGCATCGCAGAACGGTTACTAATTTTCTGGGGTCAAAATTGATTCGAAAAGGAAAAGACAGACAATAGGACGAAATAGCTGCGAGTTGACAAATATAGCCCGATTTGCAAAACGTCTCCAAATATCAGCAGGGCCCTCTTGTATCAGTTGCGAACTCGGGCCGTTTCAGGAGAAGAAGAAGAGAACTCACAAAGCTGACAAAGGCTCAGGATACGACCAGGCACGGGGAGAAAGAGACATAGGAATGCTAAAGAGCACGGAGGGAAAAGGGAGTGAGGCACCGGGATCCGGGAGTGAGAGGGAGGATGAGGGAGTGAGGCACGGGATCAGCCGCGGTCTGATATAGAGGGGGTATACGCGGGGGGGATGCTGAGCGAGGGGCAATAATTTCTTTGAAAGGCGGTGAGGATCGGTAGGTTTGAAGTCTTGATTGTGGAGGCGACGCCAGACGCTTGAGCCAGCGCTTTTGTGCCGAGAGGACGCGGGGGAAAACTGCAGGGAAAGAGAGGGAGGAGAGAGGGGGGCACTGCAGAGAGAGAGAGAGAGAGAGAGAGAGAGAGAGAGAGAGAGAGAGAGAGAGAGAGAGAGAGAGAGAGAGAGAGAGAGAGAGAGAGAGAGGTGCAGAAAAAAAGAACTAAAGAGGAATTACATAAGCCGCTAGTCCACAAAAAAATGTTTTCAGAAAAGCGCATTTAAAAGAGCAGTTTTGGGAGCAGTAAAAATGAGTCTTTTCCGACCGCTGAAAAACCACACTGCTCCAACCGCGATACGCGATCCAGCGCGCCGCATCTCCTTCTTTTCAAACTCGCAACATCAAAACCTGGCACTTGCCTTTCAAGTTTTCTGCGACAGAGTGTAGGCCACAGCGCCCCGCGTGGCGCAAGTATATAGAAAAACTCAATTCCACCGTCCCTCCACCCCGCTCCCAATCCCCACCCCCGCGCCCCACCCCCTCCCGTCGCAGCCAGCAGAAAAACCCTTTCCTTCCCCTCCGGCGGCCCCCCGCCCCGCCCCGCCCCACTGCGCCATGCCTGCGCTCGACATTCTTACCCCCTCTAGCCAGACCCCACCCTCCGCAGCCGCCGCAGCCCTTCTCGCCTCGCTGGCTGGCCAGCCGCCGTGGGGGGGCTTGTGGGGGGGCCGCCCCGCCCCGCCCCGCCCGGGGTCTGGCGTCGCTGGGGCCGCCTCGCGGAGTCGCCTGCACGCGCTGCCGCGCCCCACCACGCCCCGCCACGCCCCACCACGCCCCGCTGCGTGGAGCGCGCAGCGACGAGACGAGCCACCCCGGTTGCGTATTGATCTCTTGGCCAGCGGCGGCAGGGCGTGGCGGGGCGCGGCGCGGGGGGGCAGAGCCCTAGCACTTACGCCCTGATGAGGAGGGAGAGAGAGAGAGAGAGAGAGAGAGAGAGAGAGAGAGAGAGAGAGAGAGAGAGAGAGAGAGAGAGAGAAGCAACGACCCATCAGCGAAAGGGAGCAGGCGAGTGCGTGTACTGGCAGGCGCGCTCGCTCGCGTCTATGTGTGTGTGTGTCTGTGTGTGTGGCAGAGACATTTTTGGATGGAACCTGCCATCCAACCCGTCAACCCGTCTCTTGCGACAGCAGAAAGTACCCTTGCTACACTCCTGCTCAATCAGCAGAGAGAGCAGTATCTTTTCTGTCACAGCTCTTTGCATCTCTCACCCTCATTCACTCTCCCAAATCTTCTCCTCCAAAAATGTGCCCAAATCTTCTCTGACAAAAATGTGCTTCACTTGCAACATTGTTCCCAAAACCTAGTATCCTTGAGGAAAATAAATTTCATCTCCATTACCGAAAATATGATATAGTCTTTGCAGAGGTGACAAGATTTCGAATTTGACTCAAGTGAAGATTTGCTCGACTCAAAACATAAAATAATCTTGCTATCAGCGTTCAACGAAAATTTTATCAGACGCAGCAAAGTCGTGTGATTTCGTCTCCAGGAAGGTAAGATTTTCAGAGTGTGGCAGAGTGTGGCGGCAGCCGCGGGTTTGGTGGGGGATGTGAGAGAGAAACAGGCGGGCGGGAGAGTGGGACAGAGAGAGGAGGGAGAGAGAGAGGGGGAGAGAGAGGGGGAGAGAGAGAGAGAGAGAGAGAGAGAGAGAGAGAGAGAGAGAGAGAGAGAGAGAGAGAGAGAGTGCTACGTCGTATCGCGAGGAACTTGGCGCGGCGCGGCGGCGCGGGGGGTAGCAGCGGCGGCGCCTCACAGTGGGGCAAAATCGAAAAAAGAGGGTCAAAAAGGGTACATGACTAAAATGCGTTTTCAGTCCAGGCAGCAGTCGATCTGTGTTCAGGAAGGTTCAGAGCACCTGATGCAGTACGTTTTAGTAATCTCATTGGACGATTTCCGTTTGAAAAAGAGCGGCAAAGATGCCCAAATTCGAGTGTCAACGCGGTGTGTGAGCAAGGGGTTCACATAAATCGATCTTCCGCCTCTGTCCAATGACATAATGTATCAATTATATACATCAATGGAAAGAGGAAGGTCTGAGGCATGTGACACAATAAGCGGATTTGTCGAAATATTCCATGTTCAATTTTTAACAATTTTCGAAAAAGTATGAAAATCAGCGTATGACACACTTTTCCCGAGACAGAAGTTGAGTTGCGCACGTTTGCGTATCATGCCGGCTACGGAAATGAGTTCTACTAATGGGCCTCTTCAAAAGGCATATGGGCCGATTTAGCGAAATTTAGCGATTTTCTTACAAATCGCTCTCAAACATTGAACAAATCGCACAAATTGCGAGATTTAGTGTGAAATCAACCAGATTCACATGGGGGTGGAGCACTGAATATTTGTTCCGCGGGGTTTTCGAGGGCGCCCGATCGATTCCCGGTGTCCTTTTACACCTCCCGGGTCGTCCTGGGGGTGTCATCGGGGACCTCATGAGGTCGCCGATGACGCCCTTCTTGAAAATTTGCATCGTGGGGTTTTCGAGGGCTCCTGGTCGATTCCCGGTGTCCGTTTGCACCTCCCGGGTCATCCTGGGGATGTCATTGAGGACCTAATAAGGCGTCATAAGGTCGCCGATGGCGTGAGGCCACCGATGACGTGAGGTCGCCGATGACGTGAGGTCGCCGATGACACCCCCAGGATGACCCGGGAGGTGCAAACGGTCACCGGGAATCGATCAGGCGCCCTCGAAAACCCCAGGATACAAATTATCAAAAAGGGTGTCATCGGCGACCTCATGAGGTCCCCGATGACACCCCCAGGATGACCCGGGAGGTGCAAATGGACACCGGGAATCAATCAAGCACACTCGAAAACCCCAGGATACAAATTATCAAAAAGGGTGTCATCGGCGACCTCATGAGGTCCCCGATGACACCCCCAGGATGACCCGGGAGGTGCAAATGGACACCGGGAATCAATCAAGCACACTCGAAAACCCCCCTGTACCAATATTTGTGCAATTTCCAGCACTTTGGAATTATGACCCTCTTTTTTCGATTTTGCCCCACTGTGCGCCTCCGCGTGTCTGCCGCAGGATCCCTCTTCTTCCTCTCCACCGACACGTCCTCTGCTCTCCCTGCTCCCCCTTCTCTCTCTCTCTCTCTCTCTCTCTCTCTCTCTCTCTCTCTCTCTCTCTCTCTCTCTCTCTCTGGCTTTTGGCAAACGTGAATACGAAGACAAACACGAGGGGGCGCAAAAGGCGGTAAACAACTCGTAGACTCGCGGGATCATCGGGTGGAGCGGGGCTGGTCGGCGCCATTCAGCAGGGTGAGGGGAGCGTGATCTCGTGTGTGTGTGTGTGTGTGTGTGACTGCGAGGAAAAAGACGCCCCTTTGCTTTCTGCCGTGAAGAGAAGGGCGCGACGACTCAGACGTCGAGAAATAAGGAAAACAACAAGTGGATGACAACGTTATCATAGCGCCAGTCTGCGTTTCACTACATATATTACGGTTGCTTTTACAGAAAGGGAAAGAAACGAGCATAGGGTGTTAAGTGTCTGCGACACGTATATATATTTCCACGCTCACAGTCTTCAAAATCAAGCGTGGTACAGAGACCGTCGGTCCTCCAGTAAAAAGTATCACCTCCCTCCCCCCCCCCCCTTTTAATTTTTTCTTGTAGGACCATTGGTCTTACCGACACTGTGAAAAATACTCGTAAGGGTTACGGGAAAATTTTCCATGATAAAAGTCGTAAAATTACAATTTGAAATTGTAAATTTACAAGCACTCCCTATCGACTTGGAATTGACCGACGAGCAAGAATGGGCTGTCGTAAATTTATGACATATTTTGTAAATGAAAATTACAAAAAATGTCGTAAATTTACGAGGATATTTTTCACAGTGGATTTTTCCGTAGCACTGTTCCACACTTGAGTTTGCAGAGCAGTGAATGAACGTGTATATATATGGAGCTGCGCGGGGCTGCGAAAACTTTTGCGCTACATCGCTTCACGCCTGCGAGGCCAGCAGCGCGGTGAGTACACACACACCCACTCCCAGCCAAGTGTTGTGTTGGTTCCGTAGAAATTCCAACAGGAGCAAAGCACCTGAGGGCCCCGGAGGGCCGGAGGCCCAGGCCAGCCCACCGCCAGCCCGGCCCAGCCCAGGCCGGGCCGGGCGAGGCGCGAGGCGCGGCCTGTGTAGCGTAGCGCCAAGTGCGAACCCCGACACGTAGTATAGCTTGCTTTTGGTTTTCACGCGGGGCGCGGCATAGCGCGGCCAAGTGCTGCTGCTTTTCTCCTCTTTTATTTTTTTCCCCCCTTTTCTCCCACCCGTCTCTTTCTCTCTGTCTCTCTCTCGCTCTAGCTTTCCCTTCCCCCATCTCTCTCTCTCGCGCTCCTTTCATTTCTTGCGCCCGGCGCCGCGCCTCGCCGCTCCACTGCCCCTGCTGCAATTGGCGCATTCATATAAAGAAGAGGGCTAGTACGGCATGGGAGCCTCCCCCGCAGGGTCTGCGTTTCTCTTCCACCGCCCTTCTCTCTCTCTCTCTCTCTCTCTCTCTCTCTCTCTCTCTCTCTCTCTCTCTCTCTCTCTCTCTCCCGTCCGCCCTCTCTTTCGCTGCCAAAAAGTTTGACGTTCGGCCCTTTGGCGAACATTACCAACAGACGAACGCTCAAAGAGCCTGTGTGCGAGACAACGCGAAGCAGGCCTCAGTATACAGCTGTACACATCGAGAATTTTCCATACACCGCCAGGTCGCGGCCATAGCGGGTTTTCATCAATAGAGCACCACGACTGCAAGATCGCGGAGCAAACCGTTGAGCTCTTGACCCTGAACCCCGCCGGACAGAGCGAAGCTCACACGCACACGAGGCTCGGGTGACAGCCACCCACGGAGCAGCCACCAACCCCTAACAACCACCGACCGCGGAAAACGCGGGAAGACAACGTCGTCACACCCCGCTAAAAGCCATTCAAAACGCATTTGGGCTTGCGTCCCTCCCTTCCCGCGTCCGTCCGTCGTCGTGCCTCGTCGCATGTGACACGGCACGCCGACCCAGCCCAACAACCATCATACGAGTTTTATCAGCGAAAACATGTATGACGCGAGAATAAAAGTGCGCGCAGACGACAGAGGGCCGGTATACTGCCGCCAAATAACTGAGCCAGCATCACCGGGGGGGTTGATCTCGCCTTCCCTTTTCCTCCGTCTGGCCGCACCCTGCCTCACCATATCTCACACTCAGCAGCATAACACACAACATAATAAGCCCGGCTGCCTTGCCTGCGCGTCGCACCCCTCCACTTCACTCGCCATGTTCTGAGCCTCGCGGCAGGGAGGGAGAGAGAGAGAGAGAGAGAGAGAGACAGGGAGAAAAAGGAGGGCGGGCTCTCACTTTAGATCGTCCATCTCCCTCACTCACCCCATTTTGCGTGCCACCTCCACCACCACGCCTCCTGCGTGGCCAGCCCCCTTTGCTGACTATCTGCACACACTACTGCACATACTCGACTCGCTACCCTAGTGTAATATTCCTGTATTTCAGTTGGCGCGTGCTAAACAAGATTTTACAGAAGCACACGTAAAGAAATCATGAAAAGAAAAAAAAACTGTCGCTTTCAATTCTAGATGTGACTGACACTGACACACACACACACACACACACACACACACACACACACACACACACACAGTGAAAACAGTCGTAGGTTTAAGGGGAAATGTTCCATGATATGTGAGTCATAAAATTACAATCTGAAATTGTAATTTTACAAGCACTTCCTATCGACCTGGAATTGATCGGCGAGCAAGAATGGGCAGTCGTAGATTTACAACACTTCTCGTGAATCAAAATTACAACAAATGTAGTAAATTTACGAGGACATTTTTTGCAGTGCACACTCACATACATTCGTTATTGCCTCTACTAAAGATTGAATTTCCATGCAAAATTTCCACCTGTACTTGTGCAAATAGCAATCCACACGCGCACAATACGTGTGCAACATTCAAACCGATTTGTGTCCAAGGCAGACTAGAAAAAAGAAACAGTTAGATTTTTATCAAAAAAAAAAAATTTCTATGCTGATTTTTATCTCAAAAAAGGCTAGTATTATTGCTCGCGTTAATCGATTTCTCGTCCCTTTTCTAGCCACGTCGCTGGGTGGTGTCGGGTCATTGCGTGTCGAGAGGGCACGAAAGTGGCGCGCCGGGTGCCAAGGCTGTACCTCAAGGCGTGCCCCGCGAGGGGGAGCGCGCGCGCGCGACAGTGAGAGGGAGAGGGAGAGAGAGAGAGAGAGAGAGAGAGAGAGAGAGAGAGAGAGAGAGAGAGAGAGAGAGAGAGAGAGAGAGAGGTGGTAGGGGCGTTGAGGGTGAAATTGAGAAGGGGTGGGATAGAGGGCTCACGGAATCGCCACCACCCAGTAATTGGGCGTATTTTCATTATTTATGTGTTGTTCGTGTGTTTTGATGGTTTCCCTGCCCACCACTGTTCTCGGCCGCAATTTGGTCGGGGGCCGCAGCCCGGGCTGAGGTTATTCACTTTCGGGCTCGTGTCGACCAGTATTGAGTGCAAACCCCAAAACCGTGCTTGTTTTTCTCCTTCCTGAAACGCGCGCACTGATACATTATAATCCGAAACGATCGATACACTCAAAATAAAAAGTGTTCCCGCTCCGGTGTAAAACGAAAGAGGTGGGAAAAAAATCCGCAGCAAATGTGTTACTTATCAGAAAAACAATGAGGCAGCTGGTAAATCTAATTATAATCAGTGTAGTACATAAAAAAAGTTTCAACGTGAGATGAGGCCAGCAGCACCCTTCATTCCTGCGAGTCGCACAGCGCCGCGCTCGCTGCGTACACACCCGTGTATCGTGTGGGAGTGCGTGCTCCGCTCCGGGGAGTGAGTTTCGGAGAGACAGACAGAATGAGCCAGAGAGAGAGAGAGAGAGAGAGAGAGAGAGAGAGAGAGAGAGAGAGAGAGAGAGAGAGAGAGAGAGAGAGAGAGATTTAGATTTAGATGAGACGTGCGCGTTGCGTGCATGTGAGGGGTACAGTGCACTGAGGGATGGACGTACACAAAAGGCTCACCACCCCTGACAGACAGACAGACATACAGACCGACATTGCCGCGGCACGATGCGCGCGTTCCAGTTCTAAACACGATGAACGCTGTCCTCAAACAGCCGTCTCGAAACTTTTATTTATTTTTGTATTATTTTTTTTTTATCTGCGAGAGGAGATGCGATGTAAAGCATTTCGCCCCACATTTTTTTTTTGTTTTTTGTTGAGCTTTTTAGCTTGTTGTGTGGGCTTGGAACACGGGGCGTTGCGTGGTGCTGGCCACGGCCGCCCGGTCACCTTATTACATTAACGCTGGTGCACTTACGCGAGCGAGCAGGAACGAGAGAGAATGAGAGAGAAAGGTTGAGAAAAAGAAAAGAGAAAGACAGAGAGGGGCAGAGAGAGAGAGAGAGGGAGAGAGAGAGAGAGAGAGGGAGAGAGAGAGAGAGAGAGAGAGAGAGAGGGGGGGAGACTGAGGCGGGCGAGCGAGTGCTTCTGAAGCAGCCTCATCCAAGGCGAAGCGCGGCGGGCGCCAATCGCCCATTTCCTGCGAGAAACAATAGTGCCAACTCCGCCAAGCGAAACGCTTGGCCGGGGAAGACTAGATCAGGCAGCCAAGTCGGCCTCGCGAGCAAACTTATTACGGAAAAACTTTGTCATAGCTTCGCTTTCTGATTCCCTGAAAAATGAAAATTACAGAGGTGAACAGTTTCAAACAAATTAAAAATTAAAAAATTAAATAAAAAATAATAATAATAATAATAATAATAATACAAATTTCCTCGCACGTGGCCGTCAAACTCCCTGTCGGTTTGGTTCTCTCCTACAAGTGCCCTCGCCCTCGCGGCGAGGCTGGCGTAATGAGATGCATGATGACAATGAGCGAGTCTGGCTGGGCCGGGCGGGGTGGGCAGACCCGCACCAGACTGACGCTCGCTTCGACTGGAGGCGAAATAAAATGGAGGCGGGCGCGGGCCGGGCAGGGCCGGCCACAAGGAGGAGGGGTGTGGTGTTGTGCAGGGGTGGAACCGGTTCCGCCTCCGGCCGCTAGGTGTCGCTGCGAGTCGCGGCCGCATAGCCATGCCGAGACCGACACCGCCGGCACGCACACGACACGGCCGCCGCCCTGGCCCTGTACATCCCTCCGCCTCCGGGCTGCCCGGCCCACGTCTGCGCGGCGGAGAAAAGATGAAACAAAAACAATTGTCGTCAACGCATAGGTGAAAATTATTTGAAAGAGTTACGGGAAATTTTCCATCATAAAAGTCGTACGGGCACAACACTGGTAAAACAAATGTATAGTTCTAAACATCAAATGATGTTTAGCTGTTAATGTTTAATAATTAAACACTATATCATGTTTAGTTCATACTATACATCAGCAGATGTTTGTTTTCTAAACACTTTACAAGTGTTCAGTTGGCTATACACTTGGCGCAGCGTGGTATCCCTATTCTTTTCCATGTGCAGCTTCGCCCAAGTGTATACTTCTAAACATCACAAAATGTTTAACCTCTAAACATTTGCGAAGTGTATAGGTGTTAAACATCTTGTCATGTTTAGTCCCTGCTATACATCATGTCATGTATAGAATTGCCAACTACACACCATGATGTATAGAAACTAAACATCTGTTTTACCAGTGAATATCCAGATGTACTGTTACGATAAATATTTTACACCATGTGTCGACTTAGTTTCCTTCGACGAGTGAGAATTTACTGTCGTAAATTTACGACTGCGCTCGTTAATTTTCAACTCGTAATCATAACTTTACGAAAGAAAAAATCACAGATAACCGATGTAGTGTGTGTGTGTGTCCACAACTGCCAGCAAAACAATGATTTTAATTAATTTTTAAGAGTAAATTATGCTATTTTTTTTAGTTTTTATTTTTATTAAAATATTGAAAAACTTCGTTCGCAGCACAGGAGCTGATAAGGATTTTCATCAAGGAGTTGTTCTCCTTCGTAAGTACAACAACACACACACAAAAAGGAAGTCACCCGTTTCGCCCGGTGTGCAGCGACGCCGGCGGCGCCGCACTCACCCCTTCTGCCAACAAAGCTTTAGGGCGGGGCCAAGAGAACTTGGGCGGGCGAGTCGTGTCAGTGAACATGACCCGGCCCGAAAACAAACCCCCCGCGCCAAAGCGCAAACGGAAAGTGTGCGGCTGTAAACTTCGGGCGAGGCGCCAGGCTAGCGCGCCGGGCTAGCGCCACCGCGGGCGGCAGACCTGCGCCACCTGACCACACCAAAGATCAATAGTTTCCACGAAGAGCAGAATAAAAAGAAAATCCCCTGGTGGTACATGCAATTCCCATTATTTGCGAAAACGAAGAGTCACATTTACTGTAAAAAATAGATTTGTAGTTTTGCGATTTATTTTGTAAATATTGTTTTTTTTTAAAAAAAAATATTACGACAACCCTTTCTTACTGGTAATTGAATTTTAAGTCGATACGTAGTGCTGGTATATTTTACAATTTGTAATTGTAATTTTACATCTTGACGCCGTGGAAAATTTTCCCGTCAACCTACATGACACATAGAAAAACCTACAGGTTTTGTGTAACTTTGGGGACACGTCACGTCGTCTCAATTTTCTTAACTTCAACTTATTTCCCCTGCGGCGATGCAGGTGAACTACCCCGCCAGGCTGCTCGGGGCGTATTGTGAGGGCGCAGCCCGCCCCATTGAGCGAGAACACTGCGGCCAGGAAGCATAGTGCGGCAGCAGCGCGCCTATTGGCAGCAGCATGACAGGTGTATTCGCAGAGCGCGCGAGTAACAAAGGAAGGTGAAGTTGCGGAAGGCAGTTTAGCAGCGAGAGAGCGCCCGTTGCAGCGCGAGTTACGTTGCGCGGGTGAGGAGAGCTGCCCGAGAGGCTCCTCATGTACTGGCGGGCGGGGCGGGGTGGGGCGGGGCGAGGTAGGGCGGGGCGAGGTAGGGCGGGGCGGGGCGGGGCGGGACCCGGCTCGAACCTCGCTCCAAGTGTCTGCCGGGCTGAGAGGTGGCGCCTAGCCTCTACACGGCACTTCCTGTCAGCCCGTTCCGTTCAAATACCTCACGAAGGAAGAAAGGAAGACTGACTGGCTGCTTGATGGGCTGGAGGAGAAGGGCGTGGCGGGGCGCGGCGGGGCGCGGCGGGGCGCGGCGGGGTGTCGTGGCTCGTGCACGAGTGAGTGAGTGAGTGCGTTTGGGGCCCAACTACTCCTACCCACTGGCCCAATCACAGCGCGCCGGAAGTCCCACGCCGTGAGTGCGTTATGTATGCGTACGCCGTACGCCCAAAATACCTTTCAATTTCCTTTCAGGAAAAGAACAACATGAAAAGATTAATGCTTTCTATCCTTCATAGAGCCAATTTCAATTTTATTTCATACTTGTGAAAACAACCATTTTTTTTCCCCCAGCGTGCATACAGGATGTGTCGCTTATTGCCACCGCGTAGCGCCTGGCGAACTTTACGACGAAATCATGTCAATAACGCGCCGTGTTTATGTCGAGTGGTCTGCTGCATGGCGAATGGGACCACTAAACTTTTGTAATTATCATCTCTGCCCCACCCCCGGCCTCTCTTGCTACCCTCACCCTCCCCCTCTCTCTCTCTCTCTCTCTCTCTCTCTCTCTCTCTCTCTCTCTCTCTCTCTCCCCGCCCTCCTCATCACGAACCCAGCAATCCTCAGCTGCTGCTGCTGCTATGTATGTGTGTGTAAGTGTGAGTAGGTGCGTGAGTGTGTGAGAATGTGTGTGTGTGTGATGAATAAATGGCTCAATCAGACCCCAGCGCGCCGGCTGCGGAACCAATCAGGTGTTAGGAGCTCTGCCGCCCGCCCCTCGGCCTCGGCTCGGCCCCTGCCCAGCCGACTGATTCCGAAGAGCGCTCCCCTCACCCTGTCTCACTCGCACCTGAACGGCGCACATCAGGAGTGCGAGAGAGACAGAGCAGGAGGAATAAGTCCACATTACTTGGTCAGTGGGTGCGTGCGCGGGCCTGCGGGCCTGCCCTGCCCATGCCCCAGCTGCCCCGTGCTCCTCCCCCACACCTGCCTCATGCACCCCCTGCTCTGCGCCCCATGCCCGTGGCACGCCCCTTTCTACCGTGAAAAATGACCCCACCTATGCTGGCGATTAAATGTTGTAAATTTTAAGAGTGTTGACATAGTTTAATAACTACATCAAAAATATGTAACTATATTGTTGTTATTTTTTTTTTCTTCAATAATGCCGCTACAAAATTGCCAGAACCATTTTTTTCTCAAAAAATGTCTCGAAAAAATTGTAACATCTTTTTTTATTTTCCTTTTCTTTTTTTTCTAAAGAAAATCGCCACAAAATTGTCACAACATTTTGCCAATCAAAAGTGTACGATAGACATCGTCACTTAATGCGACGGATTGTGAGTTTACAACATCGTTTGTACATCGTCAGGTATGAAAATCGCGGTAAATAAAGGAGAGATATTTTTCACGGAGTCCCCAGCGCGATGATGATGCCCCTTTCCGTGACTGATCCACAACGGCAAACCTTCTCTCGCCTCGCGTGTCTGCAGAGGGGGGTAACAACACGGGGGCCGCCCCGCCCCGCCCCGCTGAGGGGTAGTTAACGAGGGCGAGTGAGATGGGAAACCACTCCGCCAACAAACAGACAAAGCCAGGAAATTTTTTAAACCCGTATTCGATACAGAGAACGATACATGAACCACGGCATAAATGTCATAGCATTTTTTTTCTGCGAAAATTCAATAAAAACGAAACAGTGTCAACGCCCATATAACAAATTTTGTAGTTAGTCAACAACATTAGTCTAACTACATTAGAAGCAACGCATGTGTTTTGATTGAACAGTTTACTCATACTCACTGCTCGTATAATCATTACAGGGGTGGGCTTATACATTTTTTTCGTTAGTTAAACTTTGGGCCGCGCAGCCAATCAGAGACCATTAACTACTCTGTTTCAGAGGATCACAATAAATTTCCCTGACAGGTAGGGCTGGGTGGGCGCAGTGCGGCAGAGTGCGGTCGGGTAGATATTTGCATTTTTGTTCTATAGGTCTCGTCTGGTTGGGGGGTGGGCCAAACATAAATGCATCGGGCCCAACACACACAAGCACACATACAAAAACCACACACCATCCATGTTTTTACTACTTTCAAAATATCATTATGATTCAATTAAGTCAAATCAGATCCCTCATTTCAATAGGTACACACCGCAAATGAAAATTGTTAAACAAAACGTACATACAGTTTCTATAGAGAATTATCTTCGCGAACGCTTTTCTCGCTCCCTTCGGCTGCGCGAAATTTCAACACTGCCACTGCTCCGGCTTTCAAAACTACCCGCCAATTACATGCGCTTCAGTAAAGCGCGCCTGGGCTTGTTGTCCGTGCGCGTTCCCTCCCTTCTTCCCCCAGACCACCTCACCTCACCTCTCACACTTAACACGGCCGCTAAACAACCGACGAGCGTCCCGCCGCGGCGATCGAAGCGGCTCGGCTCAGGCCATACGTGATAAATAACGGAGCCAACGACACCCGGGCATTGACACAACACGCCAGACTCATAATTACTGCCAATACAAACATCCGCTGAGCCGGGGCGGCGTCATCTGTTCACCGATATGCCTGAGCGGAGGCCGCCATAGGACGACCAGGGTGGCCGCGTGTGAGAGTGTGTGCGTGTGTCTGCGCGCGCACGGCATATGGAAGGCGGGTTTGGACTTTATTGTTATGATTGCGACTATGAGTGAGTGAGTGCGTGCGTGTGTATGTGAGTGAGTGTGTCATCCGCAAACGAGCAAAGACAAAACGACTTGGAGTGCGCGACAACTTACCGGAAGGAAACGCGGCAACGAGGAGGCGCCCAGGCAGGATACTCCGCCCCGCCGGACACTCCACGATTCTAAAAAGTGAGCCATCAGCAGGAGAAACAACAAGAGACAAGGCAGGGAGGAGGAAAAGGGACGACGACCCAGCAATTTTTGACACCACGCCACCCACACATCGACTGACTGGCCGAACCCTCCTTTGCCCGTTCCTTCTCTCTCTCTCTCTCTCTCTCTCTCTCTCTCTCTCTCTCTCTCTCTCTCTCTCTCTCTCTCTCGGCGAAGGTCGGGCCGAGCACGCGTAATAACGCCTATTTGAGCGGGCGGAAGCTGGTTGCCCTTTAGCTGTAACAAGAAAAACAAACACAGGCAGGCGCTCACACACACACACACACACACACACACACACACACTCGCAGGCGCGCGCTGCAGCAGGTGAGCGGACCGAACAGCAGCAGCAGCTGCACCCCCGGAGGCAACACACGTTCGAGGCGAGTCATCCACGCCGCGCAGCGGCGCAGCCCGGCCGCAGTTTATGCAGTTGGTCCACTTGAGCAGTTGTCCAATCTGATACACCGGTGGTCCATTCAATCATCTTTGAGCCGAAAGCGTTCAATGGCCCGCGGAAAAAAAAAAGCGTGAATGGGAAGGCGTGGCGACGGAGGAGGTATAAAAAAAGGTTTCGTAATCATTATTACTACAACCACTCACAACAAGTTCTTTTTTGTTTTTAGGCAGATTTATGCAAACAGTTTACGCGGAAAGGTATACACCGGGAGAAGAGGAAGTATTTAGATCCTCATACTCTTTTTTTTCGCCTCGCGATAGACATAAGGTGTTTGACAACAAATCGCGCGACTCGATACATACATGGTGAAATAATTAAGGAGGAGGAGGAAATGGAGGAGGCGCCGCGAGGAGACCACCTGTCGCGCGTCCGTGAGGTGTGCGTGTCACCCGTGGCCCCGGCACTCAGAAGAATACTCCTATAGGTTTACGGGACAATTTTCCATGATGTGATTTGTAACAATACAACATTAAATTGTTATCTTACAAGCACGTCCTACATCGACCTGGAATTGATCGACGACCAGGTGAATGGGCAGTCGCAGATTGATAACATTTATCGTACATAAAAAATTACAACAAATGTTGTTAACTTACGAGGATATTTTTTACAGTGCGGTCAGAGAAATCACACACACACACACACACACACAACCCCCCCCCCTCTCCCATACACACGACAGCAGTTACGAGGAGACATTGCGGCGGGCAGACATCATCTCTCCTGCAGCATCCTCCTCCTTCCTCCTGCTGTACAGAACCGCCGAGATGAGGCCTTTGCACCTCTCCGCGCCACACGGCACGGCACGACGACGCCGTACGACAGTCATCACATCCAGTTTATCTCGAAATCAAGAGGTATCGTCTCTCTCTCTCTCTCTCTCTCTCTCTCTCTCTCTCTCTCTCGTCGTCAGATGAGAGCCCCGCCTGCTGATGATATTATGATGATGCCGCGCTATGCCGACCACCCCGTGAGGCATATCGCTCGCAGGACGGTGCGGGGGGAGGTCGAGGAGGAGGAGGAGGAGGAGGAGGAGGGTCTTGGTGTGGGCGGGGAGCCACCAGCGCGGAGCCCCTACGACGACGACGAGGGCCGCCAGTTTTATCAATTCTAATCCGTGAGCCAGTGTCAGTCATCAATCACCGGCGGAGGCTACGACGACGCGCCTTGCGGCGGCCTGCTCGGGAGGGGGTGCGGCGCAGCCCCGCACGTCAGAAGGGGGTGTGGCGTCGCCGTCAGCGGTTGTAGATATATATTAAAATAAAATATTTAAACAAACATAAGAAAATGGGGAAAAGGAGCGGTGAAAAAAAAATTGTCGAGGACGATTATGACTAAAAGTCCCCGCCTTCCGCACGTAATACTCAATGACCATCGCGTCATCCTCATCATCACCATCACGACACGATCATCATTATCATCATCATCATCTCCAAAACGAGCCGTTTAAAATTCACGCAGGCGAGGCTGCCGCCGCCGCTGGTGGGAACAAGCATGGGGAAAAATGTAGCCATTATATCCGGCGCGGTAGACATGCTGCGTGCGTGCCTCTGTGTGTGTGTGTGTGTGTGTGTGTGTGTGTGTGTGTGTGTGTGTGAGTGTGTGAGTGTGTGTGTCCAGTCCACGCCTTCCCGTGGCGCGCATGCCCCTCCAGGGTGGGCCTAATGCAGGGTTATGGGAGCCTCGTGTGTGGCATCCAACGCCTGACGAAGCCTTCCCCCTCGGGCCCCCCGCCACGCCCCGCCACGCCCCGCCACGCCCCGCCACGCCCCGCCACGCCACACAGGATCACGTGAACCCGGCCGGCCATTGGGCAGCCGGGCCGCCGGGGGGAAGCGGAGCAGCGCCGAGAAGGACAGACGGACTCACGGCCAGCAGCGGGGAGGAGGGAGACAGACAGACGTTCCGAATAAATGGAGAGATACGGGCGAGCGGTGGTGAAAACATTGGAAATTAATGGTCTGGAGAGACTGCCCGGGAGAAGTGATGGCCACCCCCACCGCACCCCACCCCCCGCAGCTCAGCCCCTAGCAGCAGCAGCAAGACGTCAGACGTCTAGCCCCCTGATGGCCACACACCCACAAACGCGCAACGCAGACTATTTGCCGTTTTACGTGTTTTTCTTGTTATAGAGCGTTAGTTTAGCGGCATTGGAAGCGCCACACCACAGAGTTTTTCAGCGAAACGTGAACAAGAAGGAGGATCCCCCGGCAAGCAGCAGCGCGGTTACGGATCAGGGGGAAAGGAAATGGAGAAGGGAAGGGAGCCCGAGGAGGATGGGGAGAGAGGCAGAGAGACAGAGAGAGAGAGAGAGAGAGAGAGAGAGAGAGAGAGAGAGAGAGAGAGAGAGAGAGAGAGAGAGAGAGAGACGCATCGCACGGGGTTTGCGCTCTCTGCCGGGGGAAGCGCTCGGGGGAGGAAAGTAGTTTCGCCCGGCGAGATGGCGAGCGGAAAGCGTGGCGTGGCGCGCGGGAGGGGGGGGGGGGACAAAAAATAAGTTCCGATCTAAACACACATACACACAGAGACGCGCTCACGCGCGCGCACACACACACACAGACGCATTTTCGCTCACTCCGCACTTCCCCCCACCCCTCTCTCCCCCTCTCTCTCTCTCTGACCGGGGCAGGAGGGGGCTTGAATTTCGATTGGAGAGAAGAAGAGGGTCGCGCAGGATGGTGTAGGCTTGTGCTGCTCGCGGCAGAGGCGGCGGGTTTCGCGCGCTGCTTGCTGCAGGAACAGATCGCCGGCCCCGGGGCCCCGCCGGATCCCCCTCCGCACAATCGAATGCTCTGTTTATAATGCCACACCGCAAAATCCCGAGGGTAAACTTCCCTCCGCCTCGCCACGCCGGTCCAGGAGGGGTTTGTCGAGAAATTTGATATAGGACTACATACGTGCGGCCAGCTGCACTCTGCGTGCGTGTGTGTGCGTGTGTGTGTTAGCTCAGAGTGCAGGCGATCGAGTTTGCGCTCTCACTCTCACACACATGCGCGATTTCACAATGCGCGAACTTTTACGTAGTTTTGTTCATACAGCAAAATCAAAAATGTTGCGTATTCCCGAGGGGAATCACTCACACAAAATGTGTTGAATTTTTGGATAGGATTTTTCTTTTGCCTTTGTCACGTTTTGGTTAACTTTGGTCTTTTACGAAAGTGTCTGAATTTTCTCCCACTTTATTTCGGGTTTTTATTCCCATTTCCTCGATTATTCGGATTTTTCTTTATCTTACTTTATTTTGATTTTTTTATTTTTATTTTTTTAAATTAAAATAATTTTTTAAAATTTAATCGATTTTTTTTAAAAGCCGTTAAATGATTCTTCGAAATGAGCCCACCCCCCACCCTCGCGTACAACCTGCAAACTATACCGCATAACTTTTATTTTTGTGAAGACACAGAGAACACAAGACATAAGTGTCGCTCCTCCACACGCGCGCGCCTTATCTGCACGAGTCACCCGCAGCAAAAGTTTCGCGGACGACACTCGCGCAAACAAAACCACGACGCGCGCGCTGCCTGGCGGGTGGGGCGGGGCATCCTATACGTTTCGCGCGCGTCCCACAGAGAAAGGAGCGGGCGGGCGCGGCGCGCGGCCTGTAGTGTGTGTATGTGTGTGTATATATATATATAAAGGGGCTCCGCTGATAACAGTGGCGGAATTGCTCACTCTCCCATCCATCGGCGAGGTCATAACTCAGACTCCCCTTCTCGCTTCCTCCCTCTCCAAAACAACCGCCACGGCCACCACCGCGACCGAGGGCGCAAAAACAGCGCAGCAGAGGGGCCATGGCCGGCCGGCCACTGACTGACGCAGCCCTGCGCAGCCCTGCGCAGCCCCCAACGACTGCCGGCCTATACGACGCCCCTCTCCGCCAGCTCCCGCGGCTCACACCAGCAGAGGGCAGGGTGCCGCCGCTGGACAATTACTGCCATAAAACCGGGCGCCCCAACTCCTCTCTCCTCCTTCTTCCTCCTTTCCCTTCCCCCCTCTCTCTCTCTCTCTCTCTCTCTCTCTCTCTCTCTCTCTCTCTCTCTCTCTCTTTCCCTGTTGTGAAAGAATTTCTGAACGCCGCGTCGATATAGTTTCCTCCCCTACACGCACGTCTTTATTCCACATTCTCTTTCGCCCCCCGGCGGGCTGCATGCGGCTGCGGACGGTGGCAAGTCCTCTAAAAACTATATATTTCTGAAATCATCCGAAGTCATCCGTTCTATACACTTAAGATTTGTTGTAAAACAACGAGAAGCAAATTGACAGGTTTCGCTGTTAAATCGGTAAACGTAATTTTCCTGTAGTTTTATGAAAAACTTAATGAAGATTAACGAGAAAATTAGCGAAACAACATACAAAGTTTGTAAAGATACGGAGAAATTCTTTTGAAAAGTTACAGTATTGTAAATGAACACAAATGAAAAGTAAAATCACAGTCAGGTTGTTCAACAAAATTTATATATATTTCTGTTCATTTCCTCTTTTTTTCTTCTTTTTTTTTGCAGTAGTAATTCCATTTTTTGCTGCAGAAAGGGTTTTGTGTCGCTGCTGGTCTGCAGAGCCAACGTCAAATGCAGTAGCGCCCATGGTGAGGCAGCCGAGCATCACCATTCAAAACAACGCCCACCATGTAACACAATGAGACACACACACACGCACCCATACGGGCCGCCACCCCCTTCGCGCTGCATTTGGCACCCCAGCGTGTGAGCGCGTCCAATGGCGGCACATCGACCTGCCAGTCAACTGTTCGCCCAGCGGCACCACGGCGAAATAACGCCATTCAAAGGGACAGGTTGATATTTTGGTTCCTTTAAAGTTTACTAGTATATATACCAGAAATATTAGTATTCTCCAAAAGTATAAAAAGAGTAAAGGCGTTGTCTGCTGTATGATATAGGGTCCAAATGGAGAAGTTAACCAAGGCAAATGAAGCCCAGGGTTTTATTTCCCCGTCACTCGATATCGTTTCGTTTCCTCATGAGTGGGCCCGCGGGCCGGGGACTCATCCGTGGTCATCATCAGCGGGCAATTAGGCAAGTTTAACGACTTTTAACGACGTTGGACCGACATGTCACAGAGCAGCAGCGTCCCGCATCGTCAGACATGGAGGCAGCTTTAGTGTCATGAGTGCCGCTATTACGGTATACAGCGTGTGCGGGGTGCCATCACACTGTGAAAAAAGAGGACCCCGAATCTGACCCTGGTGCCATGCTCCCGAAAGGGTCCTTAGAGGACCAAGGAACTCCCAGCACTCAGCCTTTTTCCTTTTCTCGCTCTTCGTCTGGGAATTAACTTCCCAACCGCAGACCTGCAAGATTCATTTCATCTCGTTTAATCACCTTCAGATCTCCTCTTTCAATGAAAACATTATTTTTGCTCCATTACAGAGTGTGACGTCTGATGAAAGGGTTGAGAGAGAGAGAGAGAGAGAGAGAGAGAGAGAGAGAGAGAGAGAGAGAGAGAGAGGTGAGGGTTTAGGAGGCAAAGGCAGCGGGATGAGTTTTCGGCAAGGGCGATCGCGCCCCTTCCGCCGGCAGCCACGCCTTCTGTGTCTGAGAAAGTTTCCATACAGCGAGAGGCAAGGGGATGAGCGTTGAGGCATTCAACCCCTCTCCAACTGCGGAGCACGATGCGGGCGATCTGGCGTGGCGGGGTCAACCAGACTGGGGGCGTAAGGGAAAGGATTGTTTTAATTAGAGGGAGAGTGAGAGAAAGTGGCAGGGGAGGAAGAGAGATAGAGAAAGAGAGTGATGGAGATGGATGCGACCCCTCAGTGTTTGTTTCCCACCCCATTGTGGAAGGGTGGTGCGGGGCGTATAACTCGCCAACGTGTAATTGACGGGCGGAGATTTAACCATTTTAATCAGAGGGATTATTCAGAAGAAGCGGCGGAACCCGGAGGGTTACTTTTCTGGCTGCGGCATTCCTCTAAACTGCACAGCAGCAGGATTCGCCGCTCGTTCTACGAAAGAAGGGTGGCGGGCTAGACAGGATTAACGGAAGCAAAGTTTCGCCCTCTCCAATATGTATTGTAAAGGAGCCCCATTATCTGAAGCCCCTTCCACGTCTAGCAGATCTAGTTCTGCAAGGGCCCGAGAAAAGCCTGTGCTTCGTAAACTCGGTCGTCCAAGTTCCAAGGGCTGCCATTCACTTCCACGCAGACGCCCACAGAGGGGCCCGCAGCGCCGTCCACAGCGAGTGCGAAACTCAACTGCCAGAAAATAAATATAACAACAAACACACGCGGGCCCGCCCGCAGAAATGGCCGTGAATAGCGAAACAGGCCCCATTCAACAGGAGTCGAGAACCACTGCTGGCAGCAGGTCGGTTCTGTTTTGGTGCGGCGCCCCGGTAGCGGATTACTTTAAACGCGGAGATACACAAGTGTGCGTAGCTAATCCTGACGGTGAGCGTGGCAAGGCGTGGCGGGGCGTGGCGGGGCGTCGCGCGGGGCGTTCGCGTTGCGGCGGCAGCAGCGGGCGGAGGCGTCAGGCATTGAACCGGACCCCGCCGGCTCCAGCGTCGCGCCGCGGCGCTGCCCGCCGACACCCCGCGCGCCGTCCTCCTCGCACCCTAGGCGCGGCCGGCTCGCGCCCTCTCTGTCCGACAGCCGGGCGAGTGCCGGGCGCGGCGCCGCCGCCTTGTCGCGCGGGCCGCGCCCGGCTCGCCACGGCCGGCTCACCACGCCTCCGCTGCCGCTGCTCCCCCCACCCGTCGGCTCCCCCCACCCCGGGCGCGCCGGCCCCCACCAGCCCGCCGGCCGCTGCGCGCGGCTGCGCGCCCGCCCTCCCCTCCCGGCGCGCGCGCTGCGCTCCCCCACCACCGGCCGGCGCGCGTCACCTACCGCCCTCTGGCGGCCGGCGGCGCCGCCGAGCGGAGCCGAGCGGAGCCGGGCGGAGAGGGGAAGCCGGCCAAGTGTCGGAGGCGTCAAGTGTGATCCTGCTGGTGTGTGAATGTGCGGTCGCGGCGAGGCGGGCGCGCTGCCAGCTCCGCCAGCTCCGCCGGGCGGCGCGCCGGAGGAGGGGAGGGGCGGCGGCGGCGGGAGGCGTGCCCCGCCATTGGCTGGCCGTGTGTTGACCAATCGCGGCGCTCGAGGATGCGAGTCATTATCACTGCAGGGTGTCAAGCGGAGTGGGGGAGCGAGACGGCGCGCGCGGCCGGGCGGCGGGTGCGAGAGAGAGCGCGGGCGCGCGCGCGCGCGCCAGCAGCGGAGGAGGGGAGTGTTAAGGCACCGAGGCGTCAGAGTTTTGGGCGCGCTTGGTGGGGCGGGCGGCCCCGGCCGGGCCCGGCGACGGAGGCGGCAGCTCGGCGTGCGAAGAGGAGGGGATGGCTTCACACTCCGGCTCGCTCGGCTCGGCTCGGGTGCGAGGTGGGGAGGCGACAGCTAGCGCCAAGCCTTGCGGCCGGAGCGGGCCTGCAGTGGGGATCCGAGCACGACGCGAGCAAGGTGTCGACGAGCGCGCCACGAGCGCACCCGGCCTCTCCCGCGTCTCCCGCGCGCGTCCACAAAGTGCATCAAGCCTGTCGCGAGTGTCAGTGTGTGAGTGTGCGAGTGAGAGTGTGCGAGTGCCGCCGACCGAGAGGATAGATTGGATTCACACAGTGAGGCTTTTGTAACAGTGGGCCACCGTGCCGAAGACCAAGAAGACCCACGTCACCCAACCCGGCGTGCGACACCTCACCGTCCACGACCGCCCCCTCCCCTCCCCCTACCCAACCACCCCCTCCCCCTGTCGGGTGACGCTACCCCCACAGGGCGTAACTTCAGGGGCTCCTACTTTTCGCCACCTCCAGTCGGAAGGCGACCGCGGCTGCTGCCGCTTTCAGCACCTCCGCGCACACCCGTGGGGCCCTCGTCCCCGACCCCCACCCCCTCACCAGCCAGCGCCACCCCCTACCCCCACCCCCTCCTCCTACACGGGCGGAGACGTCACTCCGAGTCCGACCCTTGACCGCGCCGGTGCGTGCGTGCGTGTGCGTGAAAGCATATATCCCAGTGGAGTGCAGTGCGATATGAAAGAGCGACGTGCTTGGTGATGATGATGACGATGGTGCTGGAGGCGTCGCGGCCGGCAGCGGAGACGCTCTAGAGGACCAGGACATCCTCCACCACGGCAGTCTCGTGCTGGCCGCTCACCAGTCCCCCGCCGGCCGACCCCATGAGGTTTGAACAGTCCCACGTGATCCCCGTGTCTCCGCCGCCCGCGTGTGTCGACACAGTGATGACTTCGGCGTCGCCACCGCCGCAGCCGCACCACCCCATGGCGTACCATCCCTTCCTGCAGCAGCGGCCCACCGACTTCAGGTACGTCATCTCACTCGAACACACATGATGCGTACACTCACACACATACACAATTATTACACGCCGCAGCAGAGCAAAATCTTATGGTCCCGTTATGCGTTGCGCTTCGCGAACATTGAGAGAATGCGACGCACGGACGCGTACGCTCAGAGGTTTTTCGCTTCCTCCGCGATGGGCATGCCGTGTCTCCGGCGTACAATGCTTTGTCGGCGACGAAGCGTCTGCGAGATCGGCGGTGCCGCAAAAGTAAAATGAAAAGGGGGTCCTTATACATACACAAAGGGACGCTTTGGGATTAATTATTCGACAGAAAGGGGCCGTTCATTCCGCTAATTACCTGAAATAGTCCCGACTCACGGTCCGCGCGCGGTTGGAAGGGTTTTCACTGCTTCACATCGGATTATTCTTTCTCCGGTTCCCAATAAAAATTGCAGACGGTTTCTCATCAACAAAGTATCTACACCTCACCCGAATGCAAAGATTCTGTAAAATGGAGCAATTTTTCATTCATAGGAAAAGCAAGCAGGCGTAAACTGCGTGCAAGAAGTAACCATTCAGAAATTTAACGTTCATTTAGCCCAGAACCTCCAATGAAACGGTTCAAATTGTCCCTATTACCTTTATAACACGGTTATGCACTCTTGTTCTTGATGCCCGTGGTTGACGTCATTCTGTTAATGCCTCTGTTGACTAAATACAAATACGAGGGCCCTCTTGCTTCGTATTTTATTTTTACTCCTTTTCGTTGCACCTCCTCATTGTCTAGTACGGCCAGAAAATGATAGCTCTCCGAACCGCACAATTACGGTACTCGATGGAGGTGCGCAATTACGATGCGTTTTGGACCACCACCGCCCAGGTGATCTCGTCGAAAGGAAGTCCGGCCCCGGGGATCCTTTCCCTCCGCATGAATGGCTTCCACGGCGCCGTGGCCGTCGTACAACAAGGGAGCGAGTGGAGTAACAATCTCACTTGAAAAAGTTCACTAAATTTACGACGGGATGAATGAAATAATGGCGATGAAACCGTTTCGTCGGCGCTGCTGCTCGGCGAAGGCGTTGCGGTGCTCGGTTAAAACCCGCGGCGGCGAACGATAATGATGTCCGCTCGCGACTCTTGTGACGTTCTTTTACGGGTCGCGTGCATTACTTGTTTCTTCACCTGTACCCGACATTATGTACCCGAAATAATGGATAATGTTTTCCACCATTATTTATATTTTTTTTTACTGTTAAAAAAAGGAGATAACTTATTGAATCTTTCTGAATTCCGTCCATATCTACCACTGGCAACGGAGCCAAAAGCAAAAACAAAATAATAAAAAAACATTTATAGTTAACAAAAAACCATATTTAAATGTGGTCGCACAGAAACCATATACGCTCCTGGGTGCACGTCATGCTCGGATAGAGTAGTGCCGCCTTGGTACAAACACACTGACACACACATACACTCACACACACACTCGAGGCCAGGTGATGTCGGCACCACAAGGCTTATCTTCCTGCCTTAGTAGCTAACTAGAAGGAGCCCGTCCCGGCCCGGCGGGGAGCAAACAGACTATGTGTGGCCTCCGAAAGCTTTTTGGAGCCGTTGCGAGAGGCTGCTTTAGCTTCCCATGCCAGCCAGCCAGCCGCTTGGCTCCGGCCCGGCCGACAAGGACTCCTGCGGCTGACTCCGCGCACCTCTGCGCCTGAAATGGAAGGATGTCCGAGGAATGTCGGCGACACGGAACGAATCGGGGAGACACGTCTCCCGGGCCGGACTGCGGGCTTCCCCCCCAGACCCCGGACGGGCCTCGCCGACCGAACGACTTATTTTCCCATAGAAATTATGTCGTCAAACGAACGTTTTCCCTGCTTGCCCGATAAAATACAGAGATCGAAAAAGAATTCTCAACAAGAAAAAGAACAACAACCTCCGCCAAATATTGGGAGGAGTAACCGCAGTCGTTGTTTTTTTTTTTCCCCCTGCGCGGAACCAAGAGCTACATTACCTCTTTGCAGAGCAGAGGAGTAAGAAATACATGTATGCCTGCGGCTGAAATGGCGGCCGCCAACAAGATTACAAAGTTTTGGGTTTCCACCGGGATGGCCGTGACGGTGAGGCGGCGCGCTGCTGTCTGCGGTCGGCTGGCGCCGGCCGCCACTCGCCACCTCCGGCCACGTCTCGCATTTGCGCCCGTTCTGGTGGACGCGTCAAAATCATGTTTAGAAATGGGGACGGATAAGAAAAGTATACAAGACGAAGAGAGAAATTGACAAGAAGGGGAAACATACGGGGCGTTCTTCCAATCGTGACGAAAAAGAGGGGGCCAATGTGACACGACCGTCACGCACCACCGTCCGCCCGTGCCATGCGTGGCACGCACTCATACATATTCGTTTCGAGTGCACTCCACCACCCCCAGGATCCCCCTGCCCTTTCTCTATTTCTCTCACACGCTCTCGCTCTCTCTCTCTCTCTCTCTCTCTCTCTCTCTCTCTCTCTCTCTCTCTCTCCCTCCCTCCCTTCGTCTCTCTTCCCCTTCACGTGTGCCGCCGGCACTTTTCCGCTGTTTTGTGCCGATACATAACATTCTTAGCTCAGTCAAAGGGCGCGCGGGCTGGTCCGGGCCAGCGAGGGAGAGCAACGGAGAGAGAGGGAGGGAGCGAGAGAGAGCAAAAGAGAGAGGCAGAGGGGCGTGCCAGGGCTCCTTTCGAGAGCGCAGGGATGCGAGAGAAGGGCCTTCCTCCTACTCCTCCGCCAAGCACGCACGCACTGGTGCCAATTCAACAAAAAGAGGAACTATATATATATATATATATATATATTACAGTCAAAACTAGGTGCCCGGTCAAAACGCGTATTGACCGGTAAAAACGCGTTTTAACCAGGGATTTGGTCAAAACCGATAATATTAAAATTATTAGCAGAATATTCGGGTTTTGTCCAGGTGCTGGTGGACAAAACGCGAATTAACCAGACAGGACTGAACAGGCCTGGTCAAAACCGATAATATATTAAAATAAAAAAGGCAAATTCGGGTTTTGTCCGGGTGCTGGTGGACAAAACGCAAATTAACCGGGCAGGATTGGGCAGATCTGAATTTTTTTTTTAGGTGGTGATTTTGAACGGCTGTTAACCGGGAGAGGGGTGTGGTGTTTATTTGTTGCTGCATGATAAACTGCTGTGGCATTTTGAGTTGCAAAGTATCCCAGCTGACCGGCACTTGCACTTGCTGGATACTTTGCAACCCTTCCTGCACTGGCACCTTGTGTAGCCCTGGCCTCCGGTCAGGCTCTGGGCCGTTGCCATGGAGCGCAGGGGCAAGTCCTTATCCGGCACTTAGTCTGTCTGGATGAAAAAAAAATTTCAGATCTGACCAATCCTGCCCGGTTAATTCGCGTTTTGTCCACCAGCACCCGGACAAAACCCGAATTTGCCTTTTTTATTTTAATATTATCGGTTTTGACCAGGCCTGTTCAGTCCTGTCTGGTTAATTCGCGTTTTGTCCACCAGCACCTGGACAAAACCCGAATATTCTGCTAATAATTTTAATATTATCGGTTTTGACCAAATCCCTGGTTAAAACGCGTTTTTACCGGTCAATACGCGTTTTGACCGGGCACCTAGTTTTGACAGTAACATATATATATATATATATATATATATATATATATATATATATATATATATATATATATATATATATGGGGGGAGCGGGGGGGAGCGGGGGGGGAGCCTAGTCTGCTGAAAACAATTTCTCTGGCTTTCTTTAAAATCAAAGTTTAAGCCATGTATTGCCAGTACATCCCCAGACGTTTTTAGATCAAACCCTCCTGGACTGGAACTACTTATGCTCTTAGACATATTGGTTTTACCATCACCTCTCTGAGGAATGGGCGGAATAGGATTTTTACCCTCTTCGTCCGGCTGGGGGCAGTGCGGGGCAGTACGGGGCAGTGCGTTGCGTATGAAGCACACCGTCCCCAGGGCATGGAGCGCATTCATCGGAAATGAATGCCAAAGAACGAACGGCTCGCGGAACGAACGAAGAACGAACCAATAAATGAATGAACGAGGAGGGCGACTAATGAAATGAATGGGCGGCACTACGACACCGCGCCCGCGTAACACATCGATCCCCGCGTAGTATCTCCGGCAGCGTAACGTCCGCGACTCCGGCGCGCCCGCACAAAAGCACGCGCCTATATCGCAGCGCTGTGGGGAGCGCCAGCAGCAGCAGCGGCAGCGAAAGGAAATCTGAATTGATGCGATTAACCGCGCGGGCAAATCAACATCCTCCTGCTACTGCACCCCACTCGCTCCGCCCCGCCCCGAGAGCGAGCAAATTTCAATCAACGTCTGTGTGTCCCTGCTGCTGCCTCCCGCGCACCTTGTGGGGTGAGATCTTTATTTATTTGCACGGGCTGAGAGAGAGGGAGAGAGAGGGAGAAAGAGCGAATAAGAGAGCACGAGAGAGAACGAAAGAGAGAGAGAGAAACATTGGGCACTCCGTCACTATGCCACCTTTACGTTGCCCTTTCTTCTCCTCTTGCGCCACTGCCACCACGTCCGTTAGCGGGGGAGGGGAGAGACACTCAGAGAGAGGGGGAGAGAGAGAGAGAGAGAGAGAGAGAGAGAGAGAGAGAGGGGGGGGGGGAGAGACAGGCGGATATCCGGAAAACATCTCTCGCCTTTGAGCTCGTGCGCTGGGGCCGGGGCGACGCGCAGAGCCGGAACGGGGAAGGTAACGATATGTCTGCGCACCGCGCCTCAGACACACACAACAGGCTCTTACGTGTCGCCAAATTGTACCATTGCGGTTGCTGGCGCGGCAGAAAAAGAGAGGCGCTGCGCAGCTCGATTGCACAAATCACACAACAATATTTGAATCGGGGTAGAAATCCTTAGACGTTATCCTTGCTTTTCATTTCTCACCCGGTGCAGCGCCTGCTGCTGTCTTGTCAAGACCGTGTTCTTTCGACCTTTCGTAAGGCAACGCAATCCAGACATTTCAATTTTCAGCGAGAAAAATTTATATAAAAAAAGGGGGGGGGGGAAACTCATTAAGGTAAACGAACACACCTTTTCCTGCTGCTATCGTGCTTCATTTGTTGCCGCTCATGACTTATCGGGCGCGCTGCTGCGGCGCTGCCATAGGCGCCGCCATGCCACGCCATGAGCTCTGCTGGCGTGGCCGGGCGGGCGGGCCTTTTATAATGGCGGGGTGGGGGTCAGGGGGGGCATACCTGGGGAGAGGAGAGAGGGAGGGGGGGAGAGAGGAAGGCGGGGAGGGACCACACACGCGTCATGGGAATTCGGCCCCTCCAGCTGCTAGCTAGAACAGCTAACCCTTCCTCCTCCCCCCCCCCCCTCTCTCTCCCCTGGAGTTATACCTCGACCGCGCGGAGCGCACACAGAGCCACACCGCGGGCCACACCGGCCAATCAACAGCGAGCTCGCCTCGCGGCCCGCGGGCCATTAGTGTCCGCCGTGAGCGGCGCAGCGACGGATCGCACTCCGAGGCGTGGCGTGGCGCGGCGGGTTCGTGGCCGACTGTGAGGGGTCGTTCATAAAGTACGTGCCCTCCTAGAGGATTATTGGACAAACTACCCCCACGTGAGAGAAGGGGAGGGGGGAACAAATATCATGAGTGCGATCCCATATAAACTCCTTTCCAGCCTCGCTCGCCCCGCCACGATATTTTGCAGTAGTAGCGTTCATGAGAAGGGCGTTCAGTAAATTCTGCTGTCACTTCCAGCTGTCGAAAATTTACTGTACTGTTCAGTAAAATTTACTGTTATGACAGTACATTTTACTGACCTTTTTTTTCAGTGCGCTGAGCCCTCCGCTCCTCAAGCGTCTCCAGTCCAGCGTTTGGCACTCGAGGGGGAAACAACTCCAAGATACTTGTTCACCTCGTAATTCAGAAAAAAACAGAGAAATTCAGAAAAAAAAATTAATAGAAAAACATCACCAAAAAAATCAGAGGAAAAAATCCGAAGGATTCGAAAAATTTATAGTTGTAGAAAAAAATAAGGAAAAAAAACCTTAAGCAAAAAAATCACAAAAATTCAAAACCTTTGCAGACTAAAATTCAGATTTGTTTCTCCCTCGTTGGCACCACACCGTTGGTGCGGACAGCGTCCAACCCCCCCTCTCTCTCCCTCTCCCTCTCTCTCTCTCTCTTTCTCTCTCTCTCTCTCTCTCTCTCTCTCTCTCTCTCTCTCTCTGGCACACAAGCAGACAGACTACTCGCCCGCTCATGAGAGTGAGCGCACGAGCCCCCTCGTGCTAGACGTGTGTGCTGCTCCGTACCGCAAGGCCTATCCCCGCCCCGCCCAACGACGCACGACGCGACGCCGGTACTAAATAAACCCCTCAAATTATAATAATCCCAATTAACTCGGTAAACGGGCGGGGGTATAGCGGCCAAGCGCGGGAGGAGCAGGCGGCTCGTAAACAGTATCGCGGCGCGCGGACCCACACAGTCTGTAGTCTAGCTAGCGTGTGTCTCGCACGGTCAAAGAAGAAACGGAATCTTCATCAGCATCATGCTAAAAGTAAAAATAAAACCAGATCATTTCTGTGCGCGCAGGTTTAACACGTACATGTTTCGTCGCGTCATTCATAAATGAGCGACGACGGCGTTATGCGGCGTTCTACACCGTATATAGCGCGGTTGAAAAGGGCTTATTCTTCTTCTGTTTTCCACGGTCGTGGTGGGTGATTTTTCCATCCGCTCCGGCGCGCAGCAGTGGTGGGGCGGGGCGAGGCGGGGTGGGGTCGTCTCACGGGAGCGCGAGCGCGCGCGGCGGCGGCGGCGGAGGCCCGCTAGCTGTCGCGTTGCGCCCCCGCGAGCGCGCTCTTGTCTCGCTTGAGGTGCGAAACATGAAGAAGAGCACTCTCCCTCCCTCCCGCCTGGCCTCTGCCCCCCACCCACCCCCTGTCCCCGCCCCCCAGGAGTTACGTCCGGAGAAGCATCAAGATACTCAACGAGGTCGCGTAGTGAGAGAGAGGCGCCCCCCGTGTCATTTAAAAACAATCACGACAGCCCCAAAGAGGAGCAGTACGTGGATTCAACGTTGATTCTACGTGCATTCGTGGATATCTCGTGGAGGTCGAATATCCACGTTATTTCAACTTATTGTCCTCCTGGACTTATCCTCTCTTTATTGCTTTTAAATGGATACCGATAACATATTTTACTCAGATATGAAACTAATTTTGCATTTTATTATATTTGTTCCTTTTGAACTTGAGTTCGAAGATATCACGTGGATTCCACGATTTTTCCCCTACTGTGCAGCAAACATACAGAACGCAGGCAGAAGATGCAAGGCGGGTCTTCAATGCTGTACTTAGACATACTTTGCCATTTTCGCAAATAGATGCATTTTGTTCTGGTTTTGGACGTCTCATTTCACGCTGTGGTGATGACGTGGAATCCACGTGGTTTCCACGTTTCTGCCTAGTGAGTTTAGCGTTAAACATTAAAAATAGAGTTAGAATTTGAGCTTCTGTTCTTGAAGAATGTCATTGACAAATTAAACTATCAAATAATCGGGTTATTTTTATTGACGTGTAACGCACAACGCACTTAAAGGGAGTAGTCTATAAGCCGACTGAGTTGAGCTTTGGAATGGGATCGGTAGCTGACGTTGCACCGTCAACCGTCTTGCGGTAGCGTAATGAGTAAGGTACGAGACTTCTACCTCCAAGGTTCCAGGTTCAATTCCACACAAGGATCGAAAAAAAAATATATATTTTCGTTGACAGAACGTAGAATCCACGCAACTTCCACGTTGAAACTTCGAGGAAAAAGGAGTCAAATCCACGTGGCTAGAATGTGGATACTCGTCGTGGACACCACGTCACAAGTCCACGTAGAATCCACGTTCCATCCACTAAAATTCCTCTTTGGGAGCGCGGCTCGTGTATGTGCGAGAACGGACCGCGCGCGGTGCAACAAAAACAAAAATAAAAATTTACTCTATTAAAAAGAAGACGGAGGGAAAAAACAGAGCACTGCACGCTAGCATGCATGTCCGTCGCAATAAACCGCACCCGGGCCGTCGCGGCGTGTGGGGTTCGCGAGGTGATGTTCGCCCGCGATTGGCTCTACTACCCAACTACCCCCACCCCCACCACACGCTAAAAACAAAAAAATATATATCTGTCCTTTTTTTAAAAAAAAAGAAAAATGGGAAACTTTGCGTAACTTCCTGATTTTGAGGAGAACTCGTAAGAACAGATGTTTATTAAAAAAAAAATAAAAAAAAATAGCGAATTTCCCACAGCTATGAAGGGAACTTTCTTGAAATTAGGGGATTTTTTTTTCCAAAATAAGAGAGATTTTAAGAAAGTCATCTCCAAAAGATTAGGGAAATTCTTTTCCTTTTTAAAAAGGAAAAATCCTCAAAATTTATGGCGTTTTCCTTAAATTTAAACAAGAGGGTTCCCAAAAATTTTCTCTTTTCCCTCAAATTGTCTGTACCGTGCGGAGGCACGGCGCGCCACACTAGCCACAGAGGCGGGCAACTATCATCGCCAGCCGCAAAGTGACAATCGGTCACGTCAGAGCCGACACTGTCGACATGGCAGTCCTATCAGCTATGTATCTTGCCGCCATATATATATACGCTCGGCAGGCCGGATGCAACGTTATATTGTTTTGTGGACGGCAATACTCCCAATAGTGTATACCACCACGAAGACCAGATGCGAACTATGCTCGCAATAAGGTATCGATTGCAGTCGGAATGGAACAATTTACCCAAGTTCATTTAAGATTTTCCATGCATCAGGCATGTTCATTTGTCCTCCAGACTTGGATGCGCAACGAGTCAATATTTCTTTCCAGCCTCCAAATACTGTCGTTATACAAGTAGATCAAATCGCATCAATTCCATAGTTCCCCACCTTGCCACTGCCGCTAGAAGAGTACCACGAGGTGACACTACTGTGTAGAGCTGTGCGCATTCGCCGACCGGTCACAATCGTGTGACAATTGGTGACAATCAGAGGGCCGTTTGCTTTTCCCGCGTTCTGCGCCGTCGATATGACGGGCTGATAATGTGACAAGGTCCGCTTCGTGACTGCGAGCGTGGCGTGAGTGCAGCCACGATGAGCTAGAGAGGGACCCTGACAGGCCCGAGCCCAACTGCCACCCAATTACCGACCTCAATTTCTATGTCCAAAAAAAAAAAAAATGTTATTACAGAAAAACAGTGGTATAAAGGCACGGTATATATGTCAGTGTTGCCAGGAAAGTAGGCAATAAGTCAACTGACAGAGGAGGAAAGCTGCCTACTATAGACAACATTCAGGTGCTGCTTAGTTGGTTTGACTCCATTTCGTATGGGTTACTCATTGCTTTATTTCCTGGTCACACCGCACAGTGGGGTGCGGTGCGGACGGCACTCTCCCGAGAGTAAAACAACGCTGAAATTTGTGTACACCTCGTAGTTCAGAAAAAAATCAGCAAATTTCAGGAAAATTCCCCGATATTTTCGGAAAATTCTTGCAAAAATTCGCAAAATAATAAGTGAAATTCTTTAAAAATCGCTAAAATTCACAAAACTTGTGCACAAAAATTCAAGTTGTTTCCCCGCCCTCACTCTCACCTCCTCCTCCTGTCTAATGAGCCCCCCCGTTGTCGTGTGATTGCAGCGTGAGCTCCCTGCTGACGGCGCCCAGCACGACGCCGCCGGGCGCCGACTCGGCCGGCTCGGAGCCGCGGGACGGGCGCGAGTCGGGCTCGGCGTCGGTCGGCAACGGCGGCCGGCCCGAGTCGTCCTCGTCGACGACGCACCTCGCCTCGCCGCAGACGTCGCCCGTGCCCCCGGGCGGGGCGCCGGGGCCGGCGCCGGGGCTGCCGCTGTCGCCGCTGGCGGGCCGGCCGGCGGGGCCGCACGCCGCGGGCCACACGCCGCCGGGCATGCCGCCGTACAACTTCCTGGCGGCGCTCGCGGCCAACGGCTCCCCGCCCTGCTAC
Source organism: Frankliniella fusca (assembly GCA_029379305.1). Taxonomy (NCBI): domain Eukaryota; kingdom Metazoa; phylum Arthropoda; class Insecta; order Thysanoptera; family Thripidae; genus Frankliniella; species Frankliniella fusca. The sequence continues at coordinate 1,794,434 of JAHWGI010001444.1, forward strand.
CCGTTCCTGCCGCGGCTGCCTCACGCGCACGCCCCCCACAGCGTGCCGCCCAATGGCCTGCCGCCGGGACACCCCTACCCGCTGGCCGACGACGTCGTGCTCGCGGCCGCCATCGCCGCCCACTACCACGGCCACCACCCCGCCATGGTGCCGCGGCCCATGCGGCCCATCCCGCTCGAGGACGACGGCGTCGTCGACGACCCCAAGGTCACCCTCGAGAGCAAGGAGCTGTGGGACAAGTTCCACAAGCTGGGCACCGAGATGGTCATCACCAAGAGCGGCAGGTGAGTTTATATCTGCTCTCAACTTTTTTCGACGCTTCTCTCATCTGTACCGCCCCTGTCCGTCCGCCCCCTCCCCCCTCCCTGCTGCTCGCGTGACGCCCAAAACCGGGCGAGATAGCAGCAAATGAATGAATAAGTCCGAATGAGTTCTGCGTGCGTGCGTGCCGCGGCCAAGACTACGGGCGCCGCGGCGCCTGACACCCCTTGGACGCCACGGTGAGGAGGGGGAGCGAGGCAAGGAACACTGAAAGGGAGTGGGGGAAAAAAAAAGAAGTTTCTCCGCGTCCTCACAAATAGGAGCTGCTCAGAGAGGGTCAGAGGCCAACTACTTTGGTAACCGATCGCGTCGCGCGCACGAGACTCGCGACACGAAATCGTATTGACCGATACGAGGAAGCAGCAGGGCGCGGATCAGGCGGGACAGAGAAATACGGAAAGAAAGTCGCGTGAAACGGAAAAGTGGAGCGGTGCGACGACGACGCGCGGTCATTGGACGCGATGGCGTCGCGACGCTGAGGTGGGCGTCGAGTCCGCGGCGGCGTGTGTCGCGTGTCCCCGCGCTCTCCTTATTCGCGTCCCCCGCGCGCGGCCTGGTGGGCGTCCAATGGGTGTCGTTGTTTCACGCCGCGCAAGCAGGTCAACCCCTTCCCTCTCCCGCTTCGATATACGGAGCGGATCGATCACTCTCCCCTCTCTCTCTCTTTATCTATCTCTTTCTCTCTCGCTCGCTCACGTCCCCTCCCGGACGTAGACGAACGCAATAGTGCACACGGTATACACCTCTCGATATTGCACGCGCGCGTTGGCGGAGAAGGGTCTCCTCGCCTCCTCCCCTTCCGCGCGTGTGTGTGTGTGTGTGTGAGAAAGAGAGAGAGGGAGAGAGCGCACACGACGAGTCACGCATCGATCTGACGCGGTCTATACACCGCTCGCTCGACGCCATGTGACTTGTGTCTCCGAACGAAGAATAGCCTTCCCCACCCCCACCCCCGCCCTGTCCTTTCACCTTTCTTTTTACCTACACACTCACTCCGTTCCTCCCTGGAGTGGCAACTGTATAAACCAGCGTCGGGGCGCCTATGGCTCCCCGGCCCCTGGCGCCCCCTGTAGGCCACCCCCTCGCAGCCGCCTATACAGACACGTCCTTGGGGCCGGCAGCAGTGTCACGCCCAGTCGGGAAGCACGCACTCCACTCGCAATCACGCACGCGACACTTCGTGGGGACGCCATGTGTGACGCGGACGTATACTTCTGTTTCCTTCTTTTATTTTTCTCATATAATATTTTCTTTTTAAATACTGAATTTTAGCTGGTTTGTGTGTTTTTTTCACGAGGAAAAACATCAGACCGGGCTAACCGCACACAACTAGTGTTGGTGTCATTCTTTTCTATTTCATTTTCAGAGGGTAAAATACAAGTATTGAAATTAAATTTACTCCCGTTCCAACATAGACACTACATATAGTCTACCCGAATGGGAAGGGCGGGAGGAGGTGAGAGAGTGAGATGTCCGAACGAGAGAAAGAGGGAGAGGGAGAAAGAGACGGAGAGAGAGGGAGGGAGAGAGAGAGAGAGAGAGGCGACGTGTCATTTTGATGTTGATGGACAAGCGGCGGGGGCCATAGTGTGAGCCGAACCGCGGCGTCGGCGCGCGGGTAAGAGAGAGCGAACGATCGCGGGAGAGTGAGACAGACGCTTGCTGAACATGCAAGCGCTTCCGCCCTGCTAGCTCTCGCTCGCTCTCGTCTCTCTCTCTCTCTCTCTCTCTCTCTCTCTCTCTCTCTCTTTTTTTCTCTCTCTCTCTTTCTTTCTCTCTCTCTCACTCACTCACTCACTCCAGCCTGGCCAACCAATCATGTGCAGCGCGCGGACATCCTGTGCCCCCCTCTTCCCATTCCGAAATCGAAATCGGACAGCGGCAGAGAGGGGGGAGGTGCAAAAAATGATACGGAGCTTGCCGGCCGCACAATGGGCATAACCCCCACGCCCCGTCCGGAACCTCAAAGCTCGACCACCATAATGTCTTTCTGCGCAAAACTGCGCGCGCAATGGCCGGCCATTTCACGCAGAAAAAAAAGAGGAGAGGGAAAACGGCGAAACAAAAGGATAACAATCCTCCCGCTGCGGTCAAGTGATTTCGCATATTTATTTTTCGAGCTCCGCCGGCCGACCCGCCGACGGGCAGCGGCGTCGGCGCCCAACAGATTTTGTCTGTCTTCGTGTATGGCCACTTTGCAACACACAAAAGACTGGACCGAAAATTTATCTTCTTGTTTTTGAAAAAATAATTTTTTTTTTTCATTAAAATATTACAAAAAACGGACCGAGGCAAGGAACGGGGACTGCGGCGTGTGGCGCGGGTCGGAGAGAGAGAGAGAGAGACAGTCAGACAGGCCGAGGGTGGGTGGGTGCTGACTCGAGATTGGACTTAACGAAGCGGAGGGTGGAGGAAGGACGTCTGCTATTGCCGTGACCACCTTACTAACGTCCGCAGCCCCCCGCCTCGCCACGCCTCGCCCCGCCCCGCCCCGCCCCGCCCCGCCTCGCCACGCCTCACCCCGCCCCCGCCCGGCTACACGTCTGGACGACGCTGCTGAATGGACACTTGATTCGGACCCGCCGAGACGCCGGGACGTCGTCGCCTTGATGACGGGTCTGCCGTCTGATTCCGAAGATCGCTCTCCTGCCTCCGTCCTTGTCGCACTCACGGGGCGCTTGACTTGGGAGAACCCACAACATGGGGCACCGCCATAGGTGCGACAAGGAGGGAGCGATCTTCGGAATCAGACGGCTGGTCTGCAGAAAGAGGCGAGGCAAGGCGGGGCAGAGAATAGTCCCGGCGGATGATCTGATACAAATTACCCACTACTCCAAATAACGTGACGCTTGCTCACTGCTGCTATGTTCGCTTCTTTTTTTTTTTTTTGTGATTGTTTCAAGAATTATTGCTCCTCTATTTCAAAGAAGTCTTTAGAGAATCGAAACTCTACCTTAGCTTCTATAAAACTTTGCAATCAATCTGGTTATAACGATTCAGTATGGGGCACAAGCAGAACTGAGATCTCCAAACACACACACACACACACACACACCAGAAGCGGCAACAACGCCGCAATAACTCATTGGCAGTAATAATGCGACTACTGGAGCTCAATGTGAGACAGCTCGGCCCCTGCCTGCAACCCCGGCCCCACCCCTGCGCAAACCACCGGCAATCTGCGTGTCGGGGGAAATGAACGGCCTCGGTCGTGTCAGGGTTGGACCCCCCCCCCCCTTTTCACCTCTCCCTCTCCCTCCCCCTCGCTTCCCATCCCCTCCACCCTGCCCCCTCGGATCCGATCCATAAGCAGAGCGCGCTGAATTGATTACATCGGAATCACTTTGGTGCTGCGTGATTTTCCAGCCCCAGCGACCACCCCCGGAACAATATCGGCGCTGCCTATTTCACAAGTATACTTGAAACGGGTAAAAAATTTAACGCCAGTTGTTTGCTTTTTCATTGCATATACCCAGTTATTGTCTGCTTTTTTTCTTCTTTCCAATCACTGTGAAAAATATGTTCGTCGATTGACGATTTATTTTGTAAATTACGATTTACGAAAAATGTTGTAAATTTACGACATCCCATTCTTGATTGAAATTGAATCTCAAGTCGATAGGTACTGCTTGTAATTTTACGATAAGTAATCGTAATTTTACAACTCCACTTCGTGGAAAATTTTCCCGTAAACCTACGACAATTTTTCACAGTGATACTGACAAGGTGATGCGCGGTTTGCGCTCTGTCATGACGTTATAGTGCCTCACGATGGTTGAGGGGGTGGTTGAGGGGGCGGCGGAGGGCACCACTAGCAGCACTAGCACCCCATGCAAACCAGGCCTGGCGCCATTAATGCAGCGTAAGCTCACGCCCGCCCCCACCCGCCCCTTCTGCGGACACAGAAAAAAAGAAATCCCGCAGAAAAGTTAAAAGCCTTTCGCGTCTTCTCTCCTTTACTCGGGCAACGAACTATTCCGCGTGACTAGAGAGAGAGGGGGGGGGGGGCGGTGGTGGTGGGGAGGAGGAGATAGGGGCAGCAGCCCCCTGGAGCAGCGCTAGAGCAGAATCGACGATCAGGACGCGTCACACCATTCCCAACCCCTCTGCCAACTCCTTCCCTCCCTCTCCCTCCCTCTCTCTCTCTCTCTCCCTCTGGTTCGAGCACTACGGTGCCGACTTGGGCCCCGCCCAGGGTACGGAGCAGAGCGTGTGTAAGGAATTAACTAGGCAGCACGGTGGAGAGAGCAATGGGAGCAGAGGACAGCCAGCTCGCCACTCCAGGCACCTCTCAACTGTCACCCTGCAGCGACCCTCCCACACCCTCACACGCGCACACACACACGCACACACACACACACAACGCTCACACATACTTACATACACACACACGCGCGCACTGTCAGGCATAGAGAGACCCACCGAAGGACGGGTGGACCCTCGCAGGAGCCAGCCGGCAAAGATACGATGGTTTCTCTCGCTGCAGACGAGCGCTTACGACCTGATCGCCCGCGGCCAAAGCCCGGGTCTCTCTCTCTCTCTCTCTCTCTCTCTCTCTCTCTCTCTCTCTCTCTCTCTCTCTCTCTCTCTCTGGCACACCACTTAGACGCAATCACGGGCTAAGGTGTATGTGCAGGTGCAGAGGGTACCTGTCGGGGGCGGGCAGCCGGCAGACTCGTCTGCTTAAACGGCTCTCTTAAACAAACAAAGGCTTAAGGACGAAGGGCAAAAACGCTATACTCTCCAATACACCGAGCGCCCTTTTCAAACAACCACGCCCGCATTTACACTCTCCAATTTTCCTTTCCTCAACCGCTGCACACACTTTACGCTTCGCCCCGCGCACAAATTAAGTGCTTTGGACTAAACACCGATACGACAACGAGTGCGTCAGCGCACCACGCAGCTAAGTAGTTTTTCTTATTTTTTTCTTTTTGCGTGGTCACACGCACAAAGAAGAAGTACGAAACAATCAGTACACTCACACACGTACGCGAAAATACAGAGAGAGAGAGAGAGAGAGAGCGCACGCTTGTTGAGGCCATCGAGTGAGCTAATCCGGACCACCGCCGCGCCGCAGTCGCTGCGCTTTCAAAAAGCCGCCGGCCGACCGGCGTCTCGCCTTGGATTGGGCCCAATGGGCGTCTTTCTCTCTCTCTTCCTCTCCCTCTCTCTAATGCTATACAGTCGGACCACTCGCACGGAGAAATAATTATTCGTTTTCGGCGGCTCCCCTGCTGTAGAGCCCTGGCGGCCGCGCGCCCCGCCCCGCCCCGCCCCGCCCCGCCCCGCCCCGCCCCGCCCCGCCCCGCCCCGCCCCGCCTCACCACGCTGGACGGGTCAGACTTCGCAGTGTTAGTTTACTCCTCTAGTCAAGTTTCCGGCCCGACTCGACTAATTTCCCCGCAGAGCCGTGGCGGAGCGCAGGGGCCGTTTTATTTATTTTTTGGGATGGGATAAAATATTCACGCGCGGACAGCGACCCTGCTGCCGCTGACTGCGCGAGTGGGACAGAGACAGAGTACGAGTGTGTGTGTGTGTGTGAGCAGCAGAGCCGGATCAGGACTAGTTACGACCTTGTAATTGCACACACACGCTTGCTCACCGGCCGCGTGAGCAAGGGGCGCGAGAGAAAGGAGAAAAAAAAAGAAGCTTAATCTGATTGGCAGATAGCCACACCACCACACCGCCGCTCGCGTTTTACACCGCGGCCGCAGCCAGAGACTCCTTCGTGCTTATTGCCTACCTTCTCGGGGGCGCGCCTGGAATCGCGACGCTGCAACAGAACAAGAAAAAGGGAATTATTGAAGTTCGGGAGAATTTCCTCCAAGCCAAGGATAAGGGAAAACACTCTAAATCTTCTACAAAGATTATTTTTCGCAAAATAGAATTTATTATGTGCGACGTGCGTAATATACACGAAATTCCCTTGTATTACAAAAAACAGTTTCATTGTACTACAAAGATTTTTCTTTGCTCTACAAAGAGAATTTGGCTTTGTATTACGATTGCACAGAATTCATAGTAATACAAGAATTTTCTTTGAGAATTTAACAGTGAAAGAGGTAAGGGAGGGGATGAGGGAGGGGGGGGGGGAGAATTGAGAAGTCAAAGTGAGTGTGCGTTTGAACCATGACTGTGAGCCGCGCGCGAGGTCTTGCCGGAAGGGTCAGAGCGTGGCCCGCGGGGCGGGGCGGGTCACCGCGCCCCACCACGCCACACCACGCCACGCCGCGACGCCCCAGTGGAAGTGCAACGCCCCGTGGCCGGCAGCGGCGACGGGCCCCGACGGGCGTCGCGCGCGACGCGCCCAGCAGGACTGATGAACGGACGCGACGGCCGGACGGACGTACCGACGAGTCAGGAGTGATGAAGTCAACAAGTGACGGGCCTGTGGCGTGGCGGGGCGTGGCGCGCGGCCTGGCGCGGCGTATGGCGAGAGGGAGCGAAGGGGGAAACAAAACTGTGAAATTTTTGTACTCCCCGTAATTGGGGAAAATTCAGAGAAATTCAGGAAAATTCAGAAAGTATAAAAAAATTTCAGAAAAAATAAAAACAAAAATTTAGAAAAAAAATCACAAAAACAAAAAAAAATCTAGGAAAAAAATCGCTACAAAAATCAGTAAAAATGCAAAATATTTCACAAAAATTCACGAAATTTTACAAAATTTGCACGCCAAAATACAGAGCTAATTCCTCCTCGAGGGACACACACACACACACATGGCCTGGCCAGGAGGGCGCTGCTCGCAGCTCAGCTCCCAGGTCCACCAGGCGGGGCGCACAGGAAGTCAGCTCGCCCCGCCGCGCCGCGCCACGCCGCAGCCTGCTCAATTACAGCACACGGCTGAAGTGTCAGCGCGCGGCCGTTCAAAATGGCCGCCGCGCCAGCGGCGTAGAGGAGGACCATCAGTCACGCCATCTTGGAAAACAACAAAATGGCCCCCCTCCTGCTTTTCTCTCTTTCTCTCTCTCTCTCTCTCTCTCTCTCTCTCTCTCTCTCTCTCTCTCTCTCTCTCCTGTGCTGCTGAAACTGCATACCGACCGCGCCGGCGGCGTCACACCGGGCCTGTCAGGGGCGAACGGTGGCGGCGCTAAGGCGCCCGCCCTCCTTCGTAACCCCTCCTCCCCAGGGGGAAACAACTCTGATATTGTTTGTACTTCTCGCAATTCAGAAAAATTCGCCCGAAAAAATTCAGAAAATTTCAAGTAAAAATTCAGAAAAATTCTATTAAAAAATCACAAACATTCATGGAAAGTTACAAAATGTGTATACGAAAATACAGATAGTAGTTTCCCACTTGCCTCCTCCGCTATAACTCTGCCCGCCCGCCTCACCACGTGAAGATCGGAGCCCCACCGGCAGGTGCGGCAAAGGGTGTGGCGGGGTGTGGCGGGGCGAGGCGGGGCGTGGCGGGGCGTGGCGGACCTCCCTTTTATGAGCAGTGGGAACGCCGGCGCCGCCGACGTGCCCGCTGCACTCGGCTGCACCGCCCGCGCCGACCCGGGCGGCGACTTCCTTAGCGGACGGACAGCTAGCCCGCTGCCCGAGGGGTTTTAGAATACGAGTCTCCTTCTCTCCCTCTCTCTTTCTCTCCCTCTTCCTCTCTGCTCTGGGCAAATTAATATCCCGTCGAGAGAAAGAAGCGCGAAAGAGAAAGAGAGACACCCGAGAGGGGCACATATATGCATGATACACGGCGATATTTATCTACTAGGCGCAGCGCGCGAGCGAGCGTCTTGTACGAGAGCAGCGAGTACGCGCGGCACTTTTATATGCAGAGTCGGCCCGCGGGGATACGGAACAGACGTATACTACTTCTCGCTTTATTTCCTTTTTATTTTTTATCCAGTGCTTTCTGTCTTTCTCGGACTAGTGACGAGACGTGAGAGACATTAGGAAGGAAAAAGAGCCGGCGAGCTGCACAGTGTTTAGAGGGACTGTCGGTTTCGCTCCGTTCCGCGCGCGCGGCGCCCCCCTAGAGCAGAGCGGCTTCCTCTAATGCATATCAGATTCTAGGATGTGGCTGTTCGAGAGAGAGAGAGAGAGAGAGAGAGAGAGAGAGAGAGAGAGAGAGAGAGAGAGAGAGAGAGGGAGGGAGAGGGAGGGAGAGGGAGGGAGGGAGTAGGGTAGGACAGCGTGTTGAGGGGCGTGTCCGAGGTGTCCGCCGCCCGCCCCGCCCCTACGTGGTACTATAACTGACCACCAGGCGCTATCGCCCAGCCACCCTCTCGGCACGCCTCTCGGTGGGCATAACTTGTCCCTCCCCCTGTGGGTGCCTGTTCGTGTGCGTGTGTGTGTGTGTGAGCGCGCGCGCGTGTGTGTGTGTCTGGATGGAGACCGCACTCGCCGGAAGTGGCCCCGACCACACCTCATGTGCGTTGTGTTCCTTATGTTACTCCCGCAAACAAGATTTCTTGCATTTATTTTTTGCAAACAATTTTTATTTTTCCTCCAGGAAATGAAAACCAAAACAAAAAGAATTAACCTCTCAAAATTGCAAGTATAATACTTTTTTTGTTGTTGTTTGTTTGCTGGGTAAACATTAATGCGTCAGGTTGGTGGACCGGGTCGTCCTGGCCACCACCACCACCACCACCACCACCACCACCACCACCACCACCACCACCACCACCACCACCACCACCACCACCACCACCACCGCCACCGCCACCGCCACCACCACCACATGGCATGGCGTGATGCGGAGAACAGTGCGAGCAGAGCAGCGCCAGCAAACCGTTCTGCTTCTGTCCGCGCCACGCCACGCCTCGCCTCGCCACGCCGCGCAGCTCCGCGCAGCGCGCTAGATTCCTCAAATTGCGGTGGAACGCCTTCACGTCACACGTGCGCCTAGATTGCTGCTAATTGCCGCCGCCGCGCGGTATGACCTCACCGCAAGTGCGTCGAGTCATATGTGAGATGATCGCAGCCGCGCAGCCAGCGCGCCGGTCATATAAAACCCTGCTGATGGCGCCTTGTTGATGGTAAACTTAAGGGGGGAAAATTCCGTAGAAATGCTTAATATTATTAAATTCCATTCGTCAGTTCATTTTTTGCGGTAAGGGGCCATATGAAACAAAACACGGACGTTTTCCGAGGATTTAAAAAGGAATCTCCACTTCCTATAAATAAAATACAAGTCAAGACGTTCTAAAAAAAGTTAAATTTAGTCGAAATTCCTCTCCTCTTCCCCCTCTCTCCTAGGAGGTGCCGCCTCTCATTTTCGGGAGTAGTGTGAGCATGGGAGGGGGGAGCGGCCCGCGGGCCCGGGTCGTACGCCCACGCCTCTTGGCGTCGTTATCTTGGGCCTCCTGATAAGGACTCGCGTGAAGTAGGGGACGGGGAGAGGGGGGGGGGGGCAGAGAGAGGATGGGGAGGAGGAGGGGGAGGGGGAGCGAGACGATAAACGCGATAGCAGGCGCAGGTGAGGTTACGGCATGGCGGCCCGCACACACACACACACGCACACACACACACACACACACACACACACTCACTCACTCACTCACTCACTCACTCACTCACTCACTCACCCACTAGGGCCATGCGGGAGGGAAGCGGCCTGCTCGCCCGCGCGGGCGCCTGGGCGGTCGGCCTCCATGACCATCGGCGGCGTGGCGGCGTCGGCTCGGCAGCGGCGGCGCGGGGGGGAAGTTTTTACGATTTTCGGAAACGGAAAATTAGCGGCGTGTTTTGACACACGGGCGCGACCCGCTTATTCAAAAAAGAGCGGATAACGACGTGAGCAACGGGGCTGGTCGTTATAGGTGGGCGATAGCCCGCTGCACCGGTGTGGGTGGCCGAACGTGCTCACGTCCTGGTCAGTCGAACTGTCGGGGGGAAACCCCCCCAAACGCCAAGCTTTTCGCGTTAATGTTTCTTCGCATTCCTTCCATCTTTCGCTCTTTCTTTCCATTGCCTTGCAATATTTGTTTTGCGACCTTCAGAGGACAAGCAGAGAGGAAATTGAACCCCCGATGGACAGAATCCGAGAAAGACTCGTTCTACAGCTCAACTCACTCCAGCGCGTTTGGGCTTAGGGTACTCAGTACTCATTGTCTACTTTTCTGGCAGAGCCGCGGCGCGCGCAAGCGGTAGCAGCAGCAGCCCCACCCCACCCAATTCACACAATATAATCAGAAGCGCAGCCCAGGCCCCTATACTGCCGCTGCAGCAGCAGCAGCCAGTCCGAGAGAGAAAGAGAGAGGGAGAGGGAGAGAGAGAGAGAGAGAGAGAGAGAGAGAGAGAGAGAGAGAGAGAGAGAGAGAGACGATATAACGAGGAGCCAAAACTCCCAAGCTCGCCGGCCGGCGGTCTGGCAGGCAGGCAGGCAGGCCAGTCTGAAGGCAACCAGTTCCGATCCCCGTCGTCGTACCCGCCTGCTCCCCGCTAACCTCTCTCTCCTCCGCCCTTCTCTCTCTCCCTCCCTCTCACTCTCTCTCACTCCTGCGGCCGGTTCACGTATTGGTCAGGTTTCAGGCGGCCTGGTGGCGGCGGCGCCAGGGGCCGGCGGCGGCGGCGGCTGCCCAGGGCCCCTGCCCTGCCCTGCCCTGCCCTGCCCTGCCCTGCCCTGCCCTGCCCTGCCCTGCCCCGCCGGACTCCCCAGGGGGGACGGACGGGCCAGGGCAGGACAGACCAGCCCGGCCCGTCAGACTGAACGGAGTGAGCTTCCTCCGAACGGCGCCGAAGCCGCCGCGGCCGCCGCCGTTGCCGTGGGAAATCAAATATGAAAAATTAAACGATCTCTCTCTCTCTCTCTCTCTCTCTCTCTCTCTCTCTCTCTCTCTCTCTCTCTCTCTCTCTCTCTCACTCACTCTGTCTCTTCCTCTCCGCGCGCCGACACCACCGCGCCGGCAGGCTCCTACTCTCGCGTCCTTCAGGGCCTTATAGATTGAATCAAAAGTTGCCGCGCGCGTCGGATGGGCCCACAGTCCATTAATATTTTTCATACCCTGCGCCAAGATTTATAATGGTATTTTTTTTCTCAACATGATGGCCTGTTACAGAAACATGCTTTAGATAAAGCATTTTTTTTTCTTAAATTTGCTGCAACTGTTGCACGCGCATCGTACTTGGGGGTGTGTTGGCGGTGTTATGAGAGCAGCAGCAGCAGCAGCAACGGCAGCTTATTCGGAAAACCACAAAGCAGAAGGCAGCGGCAGGTGCGGCCAACAGCTGTGAGTGCGCCGCCGCCTCAATATGATGAGCTTCACGTTGGATCTGCCGGCCCGCGCGTCGGCCGCTCAATTCTCTTTCTCTCTCGTACACGCTGCTCCACATAGGGTACACACACTCACACACGCACACACGCGCGGAGCCACGCAAGACACGCGATCACCTGGCTGAGCGTCGTCGTCTGGGTGGGACCCCCTGTCGGACGGCTGCTCTAAGAGAATCGAGTGAGCGAAAGAGTGAGTAAGTGCGTGAGTGAATGGGAGTTGGACAAGGAGAGACATACGGACGATTTCCCTCGCAAGAGAAGGGCACCCGCAGCGTCACCTGGCCCGGGGCACTCCTGACGTGCCTGCCGCAAGGACGAACACCACGACCACCACCACCACCAGCAGCAACAGCACGAGGGGGAAACAACTCTGAATTTTTGTATACAAATTTGATGTATTTGTATTGAATTTTTGTTTAAAGTTTTCCCTGAAATTCTGTGAGTTGTAGCGATTTCTTTTGTAATTTTTCTGATTTTTTAAAAAGATTTTCTGATATTTTTGCCGGAATTTTTTCTGGATTACGTACGAGGTGCACAATAAAAATTTCAGACTTGTTTTCCCCTCGCATAACAGCAGCGGCGGCGAGCTGAGTCGTTTGGAGAAAATACGCTTTTGAAAACCTGGTCGATGTTAACGCGGCCATCGTCGTCGCAGCTATTAGTGCAGCGCCTAATGGTAACCACCAAACCCGCGCGCGAGTCGAGCCTGCTCGGCCCGGCCCGGCCCGGCCCCAGTAGTAGTATAAGTGGCAGTGCCGGCAATAAGTGGGTCACCGCGCGGGGCAGTGGCAGGGACTTCAGGGCCTTCACTGAGACATAAAGACGACGGCCGGCCGGGCTGGCGGGCGGGCAAAGCACCGCCGGGACTGACCCGAAAAATCTACACACCCAATCTTACGCCACGCCACGCCACGCCACGCCTCCACTTGCACCACGGCCGACCCGCGCGGTCAGTGCATGGGGTCCGCGCAGCAAAGCGGCGTTGCCCGCTTCGATTTAGTCATAAAATGGAAATTGGAGGGGGCCTAACGCGCGCGGCGCGCAGCCGGTCAGCCCGGTCAGCGCGCAGAAAATAAAAGAACAGTATCGTAACTTCAAGGTTTGATCCCGCGCGCAGGCTCTGGCAAGAGGTTTATAGTTCGTTTCTGTTCTTATTATAATGGTTTTCTCTTCGATGCGGCAAGCAGAACAAGTATCGCCGTCGTGCGATAATTACATACAAACACGAAGTACGAAGTGCTACCCCTAATCAACTTGTCACTTTAGCGTCGCACGCAGAAGTAAGGGGTGGTGGTGGTGGGCGCGCTTGGCCATGCTTGTAAGCCCCTGCCCTGCTGTGTGTGTGTGTGTGTGTGTGTGTGTGTGTGTGCGCGCGAGCGATGAAGTCATCGACTCGATGACTGGCGCCGGGTACCTGTGCTGGCTGCCAGCCGGTGGGAGGTACCCGTCCGTATACCTCATTCATCCCAAGCACCCATTCATGCCCTGCCAGACTAGATTACATACACGCACTGAAACAAACACACACAAACGCGCGTGCGCGCGCGCACACACACGTACATGGGGGGAATGTTGTACCTGATGCCACCTCGAACTAGAACACAACAATGCAGGGCTAATAACACCCCGAGGCAATCCCATGTTAGTAATCGCCGCCAGGCAATCCCGCTTATTTCCGTCAATCTACTTTCTTCATCTCTCTCTCTCTCTCTCTCTCTCTCTCTCTCTCTCTTTCTCTCTCTCTCTCTCTCTCTCTCTCTCTCTCTCTCTCTCTTTCCGCCGCAGCCTCTCTCCTGCTCCCCCCCCACCTTTCCCCCTTACTTCCCGTCTGCGAATCACGTCGCCGGTCGTCGTGAGTCTGTGCAGTGTTGCCAACGTGTGCAAGGTACCTGCCCTCCATACTCAGGTTGGTAGTACCGGGCGGCCGTGAGCCCTCGACGAGCCCTGCGCCCGGCGGCGCCGGCGCCGAGCGCTGCTCGCCAAAGACACAAATCAACAAAAACAAACAACAGCAACAAAAAACGGCCCGCGCACCACTAGAGCCTTTTTTTTCTCTCGGCTTTTTGCAACGTTTTAAAACATGCGGCCAACCAACCAAGCCGCCTACAACTCTGCCACCGCGTTTGGCCGTTGCATGCTGCAAATAGCGCTGCCAAACCAAACCAAACAACACCACACACACACACACACACATATATACACATACATACAGACACACAACACTGGGAGAAAAAAGACAGGAAAAAAGCAACACCTTGTAGTTAACAGGTATTTACCCGGAGCAGAGGCAGGGACCTACGTCCGCGCCCCGTCAGCGTGCGTGTGTGTGTATGTGTGTGTGTGCGTGATTAGCCTGGACGGACCCAAAGGGGTAATCACCCTGGCTAGTTTCTTCATTACTCTGCGTGGGGTCCAGTCAAGACCGTCGTGCGAGGAAGGCGTGGAGGGGAAGGTGAGGAGGCGAAGAAAAAAACGGAAAAAAAACATGATCACATGCACACACACACACACACACATCTAAAGAGGGTATCGCTCTGAGTAATTGGTGAAAAATGACGTCACACCATGTCTCAAGGGGAAAATCTCATTTCGGCAGCGCTGGGTGGCAGGAGGCGGTTTCACTTCTGGAAAACATTCGAACTCACTCACTCACTCACATGTCAGTCATTGCTCGTTTCTAGCTGTCGCTACCTTGCGCGAAGCAGGCAAAGACACAAGGCAGGGCAAGGAAGAGAGGAGAGGATAGAGAAGATTGGAAGAGAGAGGAGATAGGGGCACAGAGGAGAGGACGATAATATTGAGGAGGAGGAGGATGATATAGGAAGAGAGAGAGAGAGAGAGAGAGAGAGAGAGAGAGAGAGAGAGAGAGAGAGAGAGAGAGAGAGAGGTCCTTGGGATCTCCTCAATGGGTGCGCAGACGCTCTTAACCTAATCGCAGATCGGCTGGGCTGCCCTTCCCTCTTATTCATTCACGAGATTCCATCTCGCTGCCCGCTAGCCCCGCTAGCCCGCGGCCCTGTGGTCCACGCCTCGGATGCTGGAAGGGCGTGATCCCTTCCTTCCTGCACCTCGCCTGCAAACAACAGATAAACTCCGGAGGTGGGGAGGGGAAGGGGAGGGGGGGGGGCATGGAAGGCGCCTGTGGGGTAAACCTCATCCACACCTCCTTAACCAGCCTCCAATTTTCGGTGAAGGTGGGAGGGGAGGAAGGGGGAGATAGGTGTCAGTGAGAGGGAGGGGAGGGGGGAGGGGACGTCGTGCTCATTGGAATCCGTCAAAACTCTGGGTCCGAATAATATGACCACCCCCTTGCCCCGATTGCGGGTGGGCACCGACAACACCTCGGACGCGTCCCCGGAGCATTTCTCGATAATCACACGGGCCCGGAGCCCGGAGGCCCCGGAGGCAGGCGTGAGGTGGTGGTGCCCGCCGGAGGTGACGAGGGGCGCCCCTGAGGATAACAAAAACAAAAACCATCACTCCACCCCCTCCTCCTCACCTTAAAAAAGGTGTTGAGCGAGGATAATAGATATGTGATAGATATATTTATGTACGGAGGAGGAGGGAGTGGTGGGTGCGTCTACGGGCCGACCTCCGTGCGGCGCCCCACCCCGCCCCGCCCCGCGACTGTGCCCCCCTTGTTTGTACAAGGCGCTCCCAGGTCGGACGCGCGCTGCACGACACTGTGCGCGGCACGCATACGCTCGCTGACCGCTGCTGGAAATAGCTCATTTCCCCGATATTTTTTTTTTTCCACTTTAACTTTTCTGGTTTTCCTCCTCCTCCCCCGCACCCCTGCTTCCTCTCTCTTCCACTTTCCCCACCCTTTTTCCTGGCCGTGTACCGCGCCCGTCATTATTATATGGTTTTGTTTAGTTTTGTAATATCGTGTGCTGCTTCCTGGAAGAAATTATAGGTTTCAGCAAAGTGGCTTGTATATACGTATCTGTGTGCGAGCATGTGTGTGTGTGTGTGTGTGTGTGTGTGTGTGTGTGTGTGTGTGTGTGTGTGTGTGTGTGTGTGTGTGTGTGTGTGTGACTGTGAGGCGGGAGGTGTGGCATGTCTCTATTATATAGAGTGCTGGCCAGCCCGTTTAAGAGGCGCACATGTGTCAAATAAACATAAATATAACGTAACGATCATGAGTCTCCACCACTCTCTGTTTCTCTGCTGGCTTTCGCACCTGTTCGGTGGGAGGAGTGGACGCTCCGCTCGCCACCCGCTCCTCCCCCTCCGCCCGACTAATTTATTGAGAATCAAGACTCAAGGCTAAGACATGAGGGATCCGCCCGCACCACCCTCTCCACCGGATGGCACCACCAGAGAGAGAGAGAGAGAGAGAGAGAGAGAGAGAGAGAGAGAGAGAGAGAGAGAGAGAGAGAGAGACGTTGGATCTACGGAAACATTTTCTAGGTATTACACAAATAACGAGTCAGTATGGCAGAGACGGGGTATAAGTGGAACCTGGCGCTGACGACTGAACATCGGCAGATTTTCTCTAAAAATGCGTCGCGTCTAAATAACCTCCGATCCCCTCGCCCATACCCATCCACAGGGGAACCATCAATAAGGGATCATCATGATGTGATAAAAGCGAGATCCCCCCGGGGATCACCCTTTGCCCTCTGCGTGCGAGTGTGCGCGTGTGTGGAAGGGTACGTAAGTATCTCGCTGAGGTGATGAACTCTATGATTAATGGACGCGACACCGTCACCCCCTCATCCCCCCCCCCCCTGCTCTCTTGACTACGCCTTGTAAAATGTCAAATCTAATGTCTGTTTTATGAGCTCATCCTCCGCGGCACGGCGTAGAAACGTTTTGGTGGAAGAGAAACAGCAGGGAGAAGTGGAGAGTTAAATAAGAGCCAGGTACACACCACACGGTGGAGGCAGACAGGGCAGGCCTGTCGCCGCCGTCGTCACCTCACGTCACCGCCGCCGCCGAAAAACCTTATTCTTAAAATAATTGAAGCAAATTCCTCTTTTGGTTTCCACTCGCGACGCTGCCCCCCCCCTCCCCCTATTTCTTTCTAATCCCTTTTGTGCTCAGCAGACAGGCGAAAGGATGGGAAGGAGTGGGGTTGCAGGGTAGGGCAGGAGGGCACGGACTCGGCAGCAGCGGGCGTCTGAAAAGAAACTCCGCGCCTCGGTGAACTCCACCCTGCCGTCAGATTCAGAAGGTCGTTTTGTATAGTGCCCTCTCACTTACTCCTAGTGGCCGAGATCCATGCGTGTGACAAGGACGGAGATACGAAATGGCTCTTCGGAATCTGACGGCTGGGCCAGAGCTCCCTATGGGCCGGGCCAGGCGGGGTGGAGTAAGTACACCAGGGGTTTTCACTTAGCAGGGACCGCCGCGCGCTGCACGGCCGCCACGCCCCAGGTTCCCCGCGCTCCTGGTCGGTCATTAAGATTATACCCCCCCCCCCCCTTCCCACCCTCCACCACCAGCTACCTACTCACTAGAGCGTTGATGTGTCGACAACGCGGTAGCCAACGAGCAAACGTGTGCGTGCACTGTCATAAACACCTCTAAGACCGAGGTGGGTTCACTTCGAAAAAGCATTGGACAAAGAAATAAACTAAACATTTTTTTTTAAATCTAACAAATAATCAAGAAGAAGGATTAGGAAAAATCAAGAACAAAGTAAACAAAAAAATGAAATAAAAATCGGAAAAGTCAGAAATAGGGGGAAACGGATCAAAATTGATCAAAAAGTAAAATTTTTCTTGAAAATTCAAAAGGAAAATGAAAAAAAAATGAATCAAAAGTCACAAAAATTATTATTCACATTTTGTACTAGTGATTCCCCTTTTCCATCGTCACAGACTTTCGAAAAGAAAAAAAAAAAAAAAGAATGAAAGATCAGCAAATAAGTCAAGATTGACGATGAATTGATGGCTGATTTGGTTAACAAGACACTTTTTCTTCATCTCGACCTTCCTAGCTTATCCAACTCAATCTGAGGACGGGAAACGACATCATATAGAGAGTTAAACGGACAAGATTTGTGAAAATAATAATGATAAACTGGAAACGTTCTGACCGGGCGAGGTGGGAGACAACTGCTGAGGGGGGGGGGGGGGGGGGGGGGGAGAAGGGGAGCTGACCAAACAGGGTCTGGCGCCGCCTGAGGCGCGCAGGGCGCCGAGCACAGAGAGAAAGAGAGAGGCACGACGAACAGAGAGAGGAGCGAAAGAGAGAGGCACGACGAACAGAGAGAGGAGCGAAAGAGACAGACAGCGATCAGGAGATGCATGATCAGCAAGTGTTTATAATCCTTGTTTACGCTTACGCCCTCCCACCCATGAAGCCTTCGTATCCATCCTCTCCGTCTCTCTCTCTCTCTTCTCCTGTCTCATCTCTCTCTTTCTCTCTCCCTGAACAGTCTCTTGGTTTTATGCACCGGCCACCACCATTTTCCGACTCGGAATGTTCGTAATCCCTCCGCGACTTCCACCACCACCACCACCACCACCACTACGGCGGCGCGATTGAGCAGGAGCAGGGCGCCACGGAGGCGCCGCCGCCGCCGCCGGCCTCCAGGGTGCTCGCCTACCACCTCGCTCATGTACTCTTTGGTGTCCGCCGTGCCGCCGCCAAGCAGGGCGGAGACCCAGCTTATTTGAATGATTGAGCCGGGAGAAAAGGAAGCACCACGAGAGGACTCTGGCTGGGGAGATCAGGTGTGAACGTCCAGCTACGTTACACTCACTATCTCTCTCACTCACACACACGAAGGACTTCGTTTCGAGAGAGAAAAAAAGGGCCACGCCACGCTGGCCGGCTTCCCCCTGTGCAGTCACAAAGAAAGAATGAGAATGGTCAAATTATATAAAATTACAATAAAATTAAAACGAATATATAAAAGCCGCCTAGGAATATAGTAGTAGGGGGAGAGAGCGGCGCGGCGGCAGGTGTCTCTTGGTGACGTGCGGCCGAAACGGAGCGGCACTGGAGAAGGGGAGGGGGGGGGGGGTGTACAGTCGCCACCGAAAATAAGGCACTCGTGTGTGTGAGTCTGTGTCGGTGAGTGAGTGAGTGAGTGAGTGTGTGTGTGTGTGTGTGTGTGTGTGTCTTTGAGTCTGTGTGTGTCACCCTGCGCGTGAGGGACCCACTGGAGAGCACCGACAATGTGTTTGCGTGTATGCGAGCAGCTCCCTCACCGCCCTGCGACACACACACACACACACACACACACACACACACAACCCCCTCTTTAGAGAGCCCGCCGCAGGCAAGCCACCTAACACACGGGCCATAAGACGTGTCAACGTGCTCACAATACCAGGGCCGTCGGAAGTGGGGTGCAGGGGGGGCGCGGCGCCCCCCCCAGGAATAATCTGGGAGGGGCGAAGCCCCCCCCCAGAATTTTAGACAGGGAACGCAACGCGGCGTCGGGGGCAGGCCTCAGCCTCAGGCCTAAGGCGCGTGTGAGAGATCATTTAGTGTGTTGAGCCGCATCAAAACGTGGTTGCGGTCAACCAAGTCACAGAAGCGTCGTACACACTTTATGCTCCTTCATGTACACAAAAAACGTGCACTGAAACTGTCAAGAGAGTCTGTTTTGAAAGAATTTGTTTCTAAAACAAGCGAACGACGAAGGGTTTTTGGATGTGTTAACTAGTTAACTGATACACTTTGGTGAGAACTATACTATAAAAGTATAAAAGTATCTCTAAATAATGTAATTTGATATATGTGCCAAAGAGTGCCAAAGAATTTTTTTTTACTGATAAAAAATTGAATGTTTGAACATCGAGAAAAAAATCTCCCCCCCCCCCCCCCCGTCCAAGCCTGAGTTTCGCCCCTCCCAGCCAAAACCACTTCCGACGGCCCTGCACAATACGATGTGGTGCTCACGTAATGAGAGAGAGGGGAAGAGGGAAGATCCAGGAGAGCGGGAGAGAGACGGAGAGAAAGAGAGAGAGAGAGAGAGAGAGAGAGAGAGAGAGAGAGAGAGATGTAAAGAGAAAGAGGCGTCAGTCACTATACTAGTGCCCCGACCCGGGTGTCGACAAGCTGCGCATCATTGCGACGATGGTCTCTCTTCCTCTCTCTCTCTCTCTCTCTTTCTCCCTTCACCGCGCAAGCAGCTTGTCATCGTCCACGAACAGACGACACGACCCACCCCCCTTACCTCCCCCAAATTATTGCGTAGGCGGGTCGTTAGTCCGGCGTTGCGCATTTGCTCAAAAAGATGGTGACACCTGCGCGAGTTTCCATAAATACGTCTGCGACAACGGCTTTCGGCGGCGGGGAGAGCCCGGAGGAGGGGGAGGGGGGCCGTGAAGGGGTTGCCGGCGCCGCAGCGTGCTGTCCGTGGTCAAGTGCGCCGTCGCGGAGGACGGCGGCTCGGCGGCGCGGCGGCACCGGCCCGGGGAGGCGAAGCGCGCTGGCTGGGGGGAGGGGAGGTGTTAACACCGTCTGGCAACCCCCGCCCCGCCCCAGCCCGCCGCGCCAGGACCCACAGTGTGCGCAGAGGATTGAGGGGCTTCGTGTACAACATGTGGCGCCTATACTTCCCCGTCTCTCTACCTCTCCTGCCTCCTCTCTCTGTCTCTCTCTCTCTCTCTCTGTCTCTCTCTCTCTCTCTCTCTCTCTCTCTCTGTCTCTCTCTCTCTCTCACTCTCTCTATGCCTCTCCGTTTCTCTTGCTCTTCTTCATTGTCTGTCTCTCTCTCTCTCTTGAGGTGTATAGAGGAGGATCGGAGCAAGAGGGAGCGAAAGAGGGAGGGGGGGGGGAGTTAAGGGTGACGCTTTTGCCGCGGCCGACTCCAACCGAGTCACATTCCCATATACCGCCCAAGAGCGAGCGAGAAACAAAGAGGGGGAGAAAGGGACGGGCAAGGGAGAGGGAGAGAGAGGGAGAGAGGCGCTCACCGCCGGCCCGGGTCACCACTATACGATCCCCCACCCCTTCCGGTCGTATGGGGCATCGGGAAAGGCAATCTGCCTGAAACTGGGCCCCGCGCCAGGACTGGGGCTGGGGGCTCGTGGCCTGGCCCCGGGGGCCGCCACCCTACCTGGGCGACACGGGGCACCGCGCCGGTGACATTTTGGAGGACAGCAGCAGTGCGCTGCCATTACGATATGTGAAGGGTTCGAGTAAAATTAAAGAAGGGGGAAAAAATAAAGTTTCCTGACTGCTAAAAACGAGAAAGAAAGTACAAGGAACAACGGTGCGGCGATTAAATGAGATATCAAACTCCCCTCTGTCCGGCGGCAGCAGCGGGGCGGCAGGCATGGCGCACCTCCTTGCTGCGAGAAAGGTCGGACAAAAATCGAGTTTATGCGAGTCGCACAAGAATGGCAAACTGTGTATATGTAACAGCAGGGCGAAGGGGTCCCGCCCGCCCCGCCAGTTTGCCTTGACGCTGCTGGTGCACCTCAAGAAAGGGGGTTTATGAGGGGGTCTGGGAGGCGGGGGAAGGGAGGCGGCACATGGCGAAGGAAGGGGAAGAAGAGTCGTACGAGTGTGTGTGTGTGTGTGTGTATGTGTGTGTTGGTGTGCGCCCGTTGCACTACTGTTTGCGCCGTGCGCGCCGCCACAGACTATAATCCCTGGTTATTATCACTGCGGCGGGGCGGCGGCGACTATAGGCAGAGATTGTGCGCATGCCATTAGAGCGCATTGCTCTGCCAACTCACTTTGTGAGTGTGTGTGTGTGTCGCTGCAGGAGTCGCGCGTCCAAATGTTTGGGTAGGCACTGCTACATTACTTCGCAGCCATTCGTAATAACGGCTTTGGGAGGGGGGGGGGGGGGAAATCGTCGAGGTTTTCAAGAGGTCGCATAGGAATTTCTTGCACGGCAGCGTATTTAGGTTTTTTTGCTCATAACAAAGGCGTGTATAATTTTTACCGCAACAATTGCGCGAGAGTTTTGCACACTACACTTGTCGCACGGCCAAGGGGTACAATTATTTTTGTAACTTGTGATTTTATTTTTCAATGAAAATGTGTATCACTTTTTGATAAATTTTGATCTTTTACCCCCACTTCTGATTTTTTTTTTTACAATTTTATTTCGGTTTGTTGTTTATTTTTTAAATGAATTTTTAATTTTTCTGAATTTTGCCTGTTAGTTTTATTTTGACTTAATTTTGTTTAATGATATTTTTTTAGGCCGCATAATAATTTTTCGAAGTGCCCCCCCTCCCCCCTTTCCTCCCTCGCGCACGACGAACCATCATAGCAGCAGTAGAGGCGTCGTCGTCATAACACGGCGCAAAAGGTGTATACGCGCGGCAGCGCAACGGAGCAGCAGATAGGAGAAGCAGGCAGAGAGGAGAGAAGGAATCCGGTTCAAAATGGTGGCGCCATTTACTCCATTTCTCGGCCATAACCGGCGGCGCGCTGCGGGGCCCGGCGCGGCGCCCGCATCATGCACCACACACCACACTCCGCGAGGCATGCCTGTTCTTCTCACACCTCTAAGTGCCTCGGCGGCGCGGCGGCAGCGTGGCGTCTCTCTCTATCTGCCGTCCATCGCGGCAGCCAGCGGCCGCAGCGGCAGCAGCGGCGAGCGCAAGGTGGCAAAAGTTGCACGCGCGCGTGTTGGAGCCGCCCCGCCCCGCCCCGCCCCGCCCCGCCCCGCCCCGCCCCGCGGCCCAACACGTGTACACGTCACGACAGCGGCGCGGGTGCGGCGGCCAATGTCGTGGGAAGGAAACGGAAGAAGGATGGCGCGGCACACACGCAGAGCCCGCCCGCACAGATAGCGTCGCATCGTCTGCTCCGAAACCTTCTTATTTCTCATTATTATAATTGCGTTGCATGACATTTCAATTTTATTTTTTATTTAATTTTGTATATATTTTTTTTTCATGCGACAAAATGCTGCGGCTTCTGATCCTGCTGCTACGGTTTTTTAAAAATTGAGAATTTCTGATATGTATTTTTTTTTTTTTTTTGCGCCGTGTATTGGGTAAAGAAAAAGCGTATGTAGTGTATGACCTACCTATATCACACTACGTATTCACTATCGATCAATCATCGCCTGCTGCCTTATACGACCTGCTCTCTTTCTCGCTCTTACACTCTTTATCTCTCTCTCTCTTTCTCGCGTTCGCTGCCGTTCGGGCGACGTCGCGGCTCTGTTTGTTCTTACAATTTTCAGACCGCCACTAAAAAAGAGAAGGGCACAAGCACACATCCACACACGCATGGGGGGAGGGGTGGGGGCAGGCGAGCGAAGGGCGTGTCGATGTCTCGCCGACACGTGGCAACAACAGCCTTTAATAGACTTAAGTGGTTTACCTTCTTCACGGGTAAAAAAAAGAAACAAACTAAAAGACAAATGTTTTTTAACCATATGCATTCTCCCTTCCTCTGTTCCAGACAAATATTCCCGCAGATGAAGTTCAGACTGACCGGCCTGGACCCCAAGTCAAAGTACATCCTCCTCCTGGACATCGTCGCCAAGGACGACTACCGGTACAAGTTCCACAACAGGTAAGCCCGGCCGCCAGCAGCTGCTCATCAAAATATATTCAATTTCATCATAATTACCGGGCGACAGTGATGGGTGGTGGGTGGTTTAGCGGGAAGCTATCCATCTCCTTTGATAATCAGGCCGGTGCCCGGGGAGGCCGCCGCCCGCTGTCCCGACCCCCCGACCCGAAAGATCCTAACTCGACCGGATGTGTTGCTTTTGCAGTCGGTGGCTCGTCGCTGGCAAGGCGGACCCGGAAATGCCCAAACGCATGTACATCCACCCGGACTCGCCGTGCACGGGGGAAACGTGGATGCAGAAGCTCGTCAGCTTCCACAAGCTCAAGCTCACCAATAACATCTCCGATAAGCACGGATTTGTAAGTACCGGGGTTGTAAGTATCGCGATTTTACACCAATCGCGCGGAGCTTACCACTGTCGGGGGAGGATTTGAATTTCTTCTCATTTTTTATACCTATTCATATCTTTATTTTGACTTTTCAAGATTATTTTTTTTTGCTATTAAAAAAAAAGAAAGAAATATATATTGCTTCAGCCCCACCGTTGTAAATGAGAACTTACGACGATTTCCCTGACAGTGTACGCAAAGCGAGAATACCTCTAATCTAATGTAACACTCCCCGCTGTACTTGATTCCCCTCCCGAGTCGTAGTGAGTAGTCGTAAGAAAGAGAAAGGGAGAAATCCCTCGCGAAAACGTGCCTGGACTTAAAACCGCGAAGGAGCAGCTAATGACGAGATCGGGTCATAAAAGCGACGTACGAAAACTCTGCTTCTCCCTTCCTCCCTCTTACTCTCCCCTCCCCCCCCCCCCCCTCCACGTCCTCATCTTGACTGTATGTCCGCAGGCGAAACGGTGCTAATGCCTGAATCAACTTGTAACGAGTGTTAAAACCTCGGGAAGAAGAAGTTCGTTTCGCAAATTAAACTGTCTCCAAGTTGTAAAGAATTTTGCGATTTTGCAAAAGCTAAGAATCTTTTTTGCAGCTAACACACTGCTCATTTTGCTAGGTGGAAAAAGTTCTTACGCGTGCAAACTGTTACCAACTATTTTGTTCGTAATACGATCAAAGGCTACGAAAAGCGAAGCTTTGAAACGTGTGTTCGCATCGCACCATACGGTGGTTCGCAAGACGGATCACATCCGAGTAGCGGTGGGTCTCTCTCTCTCCCTCTCTCTCAATCCCTCTCATACTCTCTCTATCTCTCCCGTGGCGCCAGGCTGACAGAACCCTTCTCTCATACAGCTGCCGTGTTTGCAGTCGATCCCCACCTTGGCGCCAAACCTCGGGAAGGCGTCGTAACCGTATCTGGACAGAAGCAGAGAGAGACGAACATGATCGGCTCCGGTCTCAGGGCGCGATACAGAGAGAGAGGGGGGAATACAGGGAGGGGGTGGGAGGGGGCTACGCCATTCAGGCGCGTTAAATGCGTTGCCTACCTCTGCGGGGTGGCCCTCGAAGTTACGTGTGTCTGACTCGCCTCTACCCCCTCCCCCCCCCCTTTTCCACCTCGCGTGCGTGCGTGTCCGACCGTCTCGCGTCAATTCACTTGCTGCCCTTCGAGAGGGCCGCTTCCGAAAGGTTCCGTCGTCTTCGACGGCGGACGCCGAAGGAGGCCCGGCGGTTGGATGTGTCTGCCGCCGCGGACGCAGCCGATATAGCTTGAGGACGCGACACACACGGAATCAGCCCGGCAACGGCGTCGGCGGCGGGAAGCTCAGTGAACCGATTCAAAAACAAAACTTGAGGAATATAAGGAGAATGAGAGGACGAGGTGGGGGGAGGGGGGGGCAGCTCCCTTTCACCCGCCCATGCCCTGCCGCCCGCACCTGCCCTGCCCCGCCCTGCCCCGCCCTGCCCCGCCCTGCCCCGCCCTGCCCCGCCCCACCGGCCGCGCGTCTCGAGGAATATGCGAAGGGACACTGCATTTCGTACACCAGAAACGTGATCATTGTGGAACTCGATCTCCCCCAACGCCCGCACTACAGTATATGCAGACGACCGTCAACGGGAAAAATTAAAAGCCGAAAGCAGAGAGGGAGAGAGATGAGTGGATAGAGAGAGAGAGAGAGAGAGAGAGAGAGAGAGAGAGAGAGAGAGAGAGAGAGAGAGAGCGAGAAAGGGAGTCGAGGGGTACGTGAGGAGGAGGAGGAGGAGGAGGACCACAACACGAACAAAAGCTGTCGATTGTTGGGAGCTATACGCACGCTGGATTATTTTACCGGAGGGCAGAGGGGAGAAGGGAAACAGGTTAGGTGGCGTCGATTTGTAAGATCGTGCACGCCTCGACGACTTCTTATCCGGGGCTGCCCATCTGCCCCCTCTCGCCTCCTCTCCGCTCCAGCCTAAAGCTCACACTCCTGCCTGCTGCTCGTCCCTCTTCGCGGAGGGAAAAATATGACAGGCCAAGGAAAAGGGCGAGAGAGAGAGAGAGAGAGAGAGAGAGAGAGAGAGAGAGAGAGAGAGAGAGAGAGAGAGAGGCAGAAAGAGAGAGAGAGAGGCAGAGAGAGAGAGAGGCAGAGAGAAAGGGAGAGAGAAAGAGAAGGGGAGAGAGAGGGCGGGTGGGGGGGGGGGCATTCGCTGGTCGCGGGTGAGGTTAGTTTGGAGGGCGGTGGGTCAGATGGCGTGTACAGTCGCGCGCGGGTAACGGCAGGGGGGCGTGCCACTGTGCCAGCTACGCCACGCGGATAAGAGAGATGAGCAGCTGGAAGAGGTTTACCCGCGGGAAAGGGGGATGGATCATCACCACCACGCTATCCGCAGCGGCAGCAGAAGCGCACATGCGCACCTGCGCACAGCGGCAACATGTGTGCGCACACCTGTTTGACGAGAGAAAGTTTACCATTTTCATAAATCTTTTGACGCCTGATAAGAAATGTGTGTGTGTGTGTGAGCGAGAGAGAGGGAGAGGAGGGACAAAAGAGGCGTATCTCTTGCACTCGCGCGCGTGTGTGTGTGTGTGGGGGGCTACCTCGAGCTCGCGCTCGCAGCCGCGCAAGGAACATGGCGCCCTCTGTTTATCCTCGGCCGCGAGTTGCCATGACAACGCCACTTATGTGTCTCTCTAGTGTTTCCCAAACGTGCGCGGCCATGATGGACTGCATACAAACTGCCGCGCGGCGGTCGCGAGCCGCACGCCCCGCCGCGCCCCACCCCGCCGCGCACACGTCACGTTCCACAGAATTTCCGAGGGGGCCACCACTTCGGCTTAGGATGTACACAGGATTACGTGATTACAAGGATTACACCTGAATTTTGTGGGATTACACATGAATTCCTGGGACTAAAACCACTACATAAGAACAATTAGGTGAAATTTAGTGATAATTCTTCAAAATTTAGTTAAGGATTACACGGATTACACAGGGATTACACTGACAACTGTACACAGGATTACAGGAGTGGTGGCCCCCTCGAGAATTTCGCAGGTGTTTCTGCCATTCCTCCGACATTCCCGGCCGACAGCTATGAGAGCGTGTGTGCTGCTATATATGAGTCCGGCCGCGCCTATGCCACGCCCCTGACGCGACGGGGAGCGTCCCTAAAGCAGGCCTTCTCCGTGTGAGCTAGTGTTTGTGAGAGTGTGTGAGTGTGGGTTAGCGCCTGTCTGTGGGTGACCTCCTGCAGGCTGCCGTGCCCTATCGCACCCCCGGGCTGTCTTAAAACTTCGGTTACCTTTGTCAAAGTCCCCCTGTCCCGTCATCGAGTTATTGGGGTTCACGCGGGAAGGTCCTGTATGCTGGGAGAGCTAATGTGTGAGAGAGAAAGAAATCTAAAGAGGGAAATACAGAGAGAGAGAGAGAGAGAGAGAGAGAGAGAGAGAGAGAGAGAGAGAGAGAGAGAGGCGATAAAAAGGGGGCGTACCCGGTCCTACTCGCACTCACGCGGCGGGGCCTGCAGCGCCGCGAGGTATGATGGACGTATACGATGTCTGGAAGAAAGGGAGAGAGAGAGGGGGGGGGGAGGGAAGGTGCCCTAAACAAACAGGAGAACGTGTCTGAGAGAGAGAGAGAGAGAGAGAGAGAGAGAGAGAGAGAGAGAGAGAGAGAGAGAGAGAGAGAGAGAGAGCGACGAGCAGCAGGGCGAGGCAGCGGACGCGTGAGCGAGAGAGCGTGAGAGGGTCAGGCAGAAGGGAACAAGAAAGAGAGCGAGAGAGAGAGAGGAGGCCAGGCTTGTTGTCAGCTCGTAATAATTGTTATTTAAGGAGGATCCCGGTGTGGCGCCCGGCTGGCCCGGCCGGGGCGTGGCGCGGCGGGGCGGGGAGGCGCCCTGGGGAGCACTGGCGCCCCTGTGCCCGGAGCCCCGGAGCCGGCCCGGCCCGGGCCCGGAGCCCCCCTCAGTGCTTGGTGTTATGGATAAATTGAAAACTTATCGCCGGGTCGAGGAATGCGGAGGGCAAAGCAAGCGTCGGCTGCTCTCGTTAGACCCCCGCCCCGCCCCGCCCCGCCCCGCCCCGCCCCGCCCCGCCCCGCCCCGCACGTCCGACGCACGTCGGGGGCACATCAATGGGGCGCTTGGAGGCGCGCAGCGCGCAGCACGGGTTGAAATAAGAGACGTGCCGCCGCGCCGCCGCGCCGCCGCGTTGCGAAAACCCGTAAGTGCCGCGCGGCTATGAGTGTGTGTGTACGTCGCGAGTAGTAGCATGTGAGTGTGTGTGTGTGTGTGAGCGCGCGCTCGTAAGAGCAAAAGCCCCGCGGTTCGGCCCTGGGCTTGGTCTAGCACACATACACACACATACTCACTAACTCTCTAGCACACATACACACACACAGACGAGCAGTAGGCGACACCACTAATGACCCCGTCAAACTGTCAGTCGGGAGATAATTGCTCATTTCGTGTTACGGTAGCCAGTCGTTGGCGCCACGTCTGGTGCGCGCAGCACTCGCTGCGGCCTAGCGCCGTAGTTGTTGACCCGCGCGCACAGGTGCGTCGACCGCCCCGCCCCGACCTACGCCGCCCCGCCCCGCCCGACCACACCCCGCCACGCCCGACCAGGCCAACGTGCAATGCCTACACACAGAACGAGCCGCCAGAGCGCCGGCGCGCACCGCGTATGAAAGGCGCGCGATTCAAAGCAAAGAAAAACAAGAGGAGAAAGGGGTAGGGTAGGCTGAGCCAGGACTGCAGTTCGCAACCATGTTGCATCGTTCATATCATCCTTCTTCTCCATACCTGTCAGGTCAGACCGCGCTGCAATTTTTCATGCAGCTGGCGCCAGCGGCCGAGAGAATCACCATGTGCCGCTCAGGTTGCAGGAGAGACGATGAAAAAAAATTTTAAAAAATGCCGGAATAAGTAGCGTCGGTATCTGGCTGACTGGCTACTCCAGAAGGACAAATATATTTTTTTTCCCTAGAGCAGAGATTTAATCTGTAAGACTGTCCTCATCTCGGTGTGGCCCTTTTGTCTTCAATGCCATGTGCAGCTTTGCCAGAGTAGTAGTTGGCAACAAACAGTCCACACAAAGTAGCGCAAAGCGCGCGGTATCTTCCTCTGCCTACTAGGCAATACCTTAGCACAGGTGAGTGCATGTTGCCTAGTAGGATGGTGCAGATGTTCTCCACCGTGTTTGGCTACTAGTTGCCTACTTTTCTAGCATCGCTAACCAAGCTCCTCCAAGGCCTCCCCCTCTTATGCTCTCTCTCTCTCTCTCTCTCCCTCTCAGCAGCACGGTTACAGCAGGAATGCCTGTCTCTATCGCGACCCATCATACGCCTCGTTCCGTCAATTTCACACCTCCACCGTCTCCGACAAAGCAGGCACCAAGAACGAGCGAGCGAGAAGGAAAAAAAAACTAATCTCTCTCGGGGGCGCCTGGCTGCCTGCTTTGAATAAAATGATTCCCGTGTATCGTTTCACGCTTTGTTCGACGGGGACCCTTCCCTTTTACGGTCGCTCCTCGGGGTGCCACCTTAAAACCCACAAGCGTGAGGTACCCCACCTCTGGGTACCCTCCTCAGCCGCGGGGCCAGCAGCGGGTACACTGCTCGAAACGAGGCAGATAGCCACCAGATGAGGGAGGGGGGGGGGGGGGGGGGGAGATCATCACTCATATAAAGCGCTGTTTTGATTTTTCGTTCGATTTTTCAAGGAAAATTTCTGTAACTGTATGATAAATTTTGATATTTTTCCCGTATTTCTATATTTCGATTTTTGGTTTTTGATTTTTCCCCACACTTTTTTTGTTCATTTGTTCTCGATTTTGAGAATTTTTCTATATCTTTCATGACTTTTTTTTTATTATTATTTTAAAATAATGTTTTGGGGGCCGTACAATAATCTTTCCAAGTGACTTCCCCCTCGCCACCAGGCGGCGCCGGATTCCCAGCCGACAAAAGCACAGGAGAGAGAGAGACAGAGAGACAGGAAGAGAGAGAGAGAGACAGGTAGAGACGGGCAGAAAAAGAGCCAACTTTGGCGTCAAAACAAGGCGAATATTCACCGCACGGTGCGGATCCCACAGGAGAGGTGTGACCGGCGGGGCACGTATATCTGGAGGCGCGCGGCGCGGCGGCCGAAAAGAGAACAAGCTTCTGAATGTAAATGACAGAGAATAAAGAAAGGGACCCCTCTCGTTTTGGGGACGACAGCGCAATCTCTCTCTGTCTCTCTCTCTCATCGCAGTACTCATCCCTGTCTCTTCTCCTGGGCTATACGGCGCCCGGCGGGGGTCCCCCTTCGAAAAGAAATGACCAATCCCCATACATCTGCGCTGATGCGCCGCTGACGGCGTGTTCCCATGTCGCGCCCGGCCCGGCCCGGCCCGGCCCGGCCCCTACACGCATACCTCCAACGACGTGGCTGGCAAAAGCATAGGCGCACCCCGACCCCATAAAAAAACAACAGCTTCGAGATACGCTCTTCCTGCATTCTCCTAACCTGAACTTGTTTTTTGTTGCAGACGATCCTCAACTCGATGCACAAGTACCAGCCGAGGTTCCACCTGGTGCGGGGCAGCGACGTGAGCGCGCTCGCCTACAAGCTCTTCCGGACGTACGTGTTCGAGGAGACGGCCTTCGTCGCGGTGACGGCCTACCAGAACGAGAAGATCACCCAGCTCAAGATCGACAACAACCCGTTCGCCAAGGGCTTCCGCGACACTGGCGCCGGCAAGCGCGAAAAGAAGTAAGCTGGTTGAAGTTGAAGAAGCCGGGCCTCCGGGGCCCTGCCCTCGGGTGTTCCGTGTCCGTCACGTAGGAGCTCCGCCACTAACCCCCGCGACTTTCTCCCACCAGACAAGCCATGCTCGCCGCCCAGAGACAGACCCAGTCCGACGACCACAAGTCGACGCCGTCGCGGCCCGAGTCGGCGGCGTCCTCGCAGCCCAGCAGCGGCGGCGGCGCGCCCTACACGCCGTCGTCGGCGTCCTCGCGGCCCGTGGGCGCCAGCCCGCCGGCGTCGCACCACGCGTCGCGGTCGGACCGGGACGACGACGAGAAGATGAACGTGGACGTGGTGGGCTGCGGGCCCGACAGCCTCCTGGGCTACTCGTTCGCCCACCGGCCCTTCCTCGGCGGCCCCGGCCATCCCGCTTCAGGTGAGAACTGATTTACAATCGTCTGGCCCCGGCCGGCGCCGGCCTGCCCCGCCCGACTGATGGTGTACTGACCCCGCGCCCTTTACGCCCCCATGCAGAGTCCGTCGTCGAGGAGGCCATGCGCGTCCGCATCGACCAGATCACCCTGGCGCAGAAGCACCACCTGTACGACGCCAAGCACGGCGAGGACGGCGACAGCGACCGCGACGGCAGCGAGTCCTCGGCAGAGTCGCACTGCGAGAGCGAGCCCGGCGAGCGGGCCACCGCCTTCCAGCCCATCGCCAGGTCGCCGGACAAGCCGAGCGGCGAGCCCGGCGGCCTGTCCAGCCTCGACAACCCGGCGCCCAGGATGTCCATGGGGCCGCCCATCCAGCCGCCGCCGCAGCTCTTCCCCTACCTGTACCCCCCGAGCCTGTACGGCGGGGCGGCCGCCTTCCAGGCGCCGTCGCCGCTGTCGCTGTTCGGGCCCGGCGGCGCGGCGGGCGCGGGCCTGGGCGCCTCCGGCATGAACCCGGGCCTCCTGTTCAACGCGCAGCTCGCCATGGCCGCGCAGCACTTCGGCCACTACCCCCACCTCGGCCAGCCCGGAGGTATGTCCTGGTCCTGGTAAACGCAATCGGGCGCGCGCGCGCCTCGCCCCGCATACCACGTGCTCCACCCCAACACACACACCGACAAGCATCTCTAACAAGCCCCCTCGTCCTATCCTGCTTGCAGGCGCGCTCCAGCACCAGCTCAAGGCGGCCGCCGCGCTCGCCAACAACCACCGGTTCTCGCCGTACCAGCTGACGCCGCCCGTCGCGCCGCCGGTCACCAGCCCGCCCGGCGCGCCCTACCCGGTGTCCGTGGGCGCCGAGTCCCCCACGGGCTCCGCCTTCGAGACGGTCACCCCGCGCAGTGCGTGCGGGTCGCCGCCGACGCGGTCGCCGCCCCAGGTCTCCCCCTCGCTGCCGCTCAAGAGGCCGGCGTCGAGGGAGCTCCCGTCCGCGCCGCCGCCGTCGAGGAGTAAACCGTCCACGCCCCCGCCGCCGTCGTCGTCGCCGACGCCGCCCAGCAGCATGCCGCTGCAGGTGCCGTCGCCGAGCTCGACCTCCACGACGTCGGCGTCCGTCGAGCTCAAGAGCATCGAGAAGATGCTCAACGGGCTTCAGCAGCAGCAGGAGAAGCGCAACGGGGACGTGCCCACCAACACAAGCAGCACCTTTGCGACCTAGTCCCGTCTGGAGGAAGAACTTTGTGAATATTCTTCCGGACACACCTCAAGCACAAAGCTCAGAGAAAATATGATGTAGCTTATGTAATTTATGATATTATTTATGAATCTCATTGTAAATACTATACTCTTCTCGCGAGTCTACTTTTTGCCATTCTGGAGAATAATCTTTTTCCTCGTCTGTTGGAAGGATTGTCGCTTTCCCCCATGTAAAAAAAAAATTATAAAGTTTAGTCTGATTCTATTTGTTCACTTAGGGTTTTCCTGCTGTCAATGTTAACTATAACGGAACAAAATAGTACTTTTAACTCTCAATTTATTCTTCTTTCTCCTGACGCTGTTAAGAAACTGTGTAAGTCTTGTAGGAAAATAGTGATTGTATTTAGAATCAAACAAGCTCTCTCTTTATGGTTGCGTTGCATAGAGCTAACTCAGACCTATATTACTCAATCGTTAGAGAGGTTTTCACCTGGCCTGAGTACAAATTGAGCCTCAGAGAAAGAAGCGCACGCCGTGGTCTACAGATATACGTGACAACTAGGAAGAAGATGGCTTCAGTCTGGAGTTGAGACTCTCCCGACCCGACCTACCCCCAGAGTGTGTCTCGCGGCGTTCCACGTCGCTCGCACCATGTGATCGTGTAAAGGGTGCGCCTTCTGCACAAAATAGGGGAGGACGCTACGGTTTGGTACCCTTCGAGGGGAACCTACCTCTATTCGGTTAACTACAAATGACCACAAAAGACTAAGGTGCGGATTTCTCTGAATGTATCGAAACGAGCTTGGAAGCTTAATTTGATCTGGGAAATTAACTGACTTGTCGCTGTTAATTGTCGCACTAAAAATGCTTTGTATTTGCCTTTGTTACGGCAAGGGCTGTGTTGAATGAAATGTTGTATCAAGATTTCATTTTCGGGTATAATGTTGATGAGATATGAGGACAAGGGGGTTTGCGCTGGCTTGTTTTAAGTTACCTTCTGTCTCAAACCCTCTGTACTCCTAAGGATATTTCAGAACCAAAGTGCTAATGGTTTCAATGTACATCGCACATGACTGCTTTTCGTGTGTGTAGAACGCTTCTTCCTGAACGCCTACGTTGGCCTATGGTGATAATTATTGGAACATAAATTCATTTCTTCGAGGCATATAATGTAGGCATTCAGATAAGGCGTTTTATTTTGTTTTCATTTGTTTATTAGTGTGGATCAAAGTCTGTTTTAACAATGTGTCATGCAGTCTCTTTGGATGTATTACAGTGTCTGAAGCCCCTTTGTCTTTTTTGGGTGTTTATATTCCCAATTTAATTCAGTTGTTTTGTTTGTTTCATTTCAAATTCTAAGCAATAATGGTTTTGAGAACTTAAGGAGACAATATATATATTTGAAAGTATATATTATATAAAGTGATGAACGTTGTGTGCTGCCATGTATGGTCAAGCAAAAGCATCTATGCCTCATCTTTCGTGAATGTAGATGATTTGTGCAATATGTCTGTGATAGTAGAGTTCCCATGTTAGTAAAATAGAACATTCATATCAAGACACTGATTAAACCAATTCTAAACAGTGGAATCGATGCCTGTTTCCTCACCGGCCCCTATCCTCACCACATAATAATAACCACCTCAGAGAATTACCAAGCGCTGGAGGCGATTCACTCTGGACCCCGATAATCTTTGATTTTCGCAAAGCTAGACCCGACGATTCATTAGCTGGAAGAGCAACGACCTTCTGCACCACGCGAGACAGAGACAGCGCACTGCAGATGGAGCGGAAAATGGAGGAAGAGAAGAGGAAGAGAGGGAGGGAGAAAGAAGAGAAAGAGAACATGAGGAAGAAAGACGCGCGGAGAAGGGGAGACTGGGGAGGAAGTGACGGGAAGAGGAGAGAGAGAGAAAGGTGAAGAGCGAGGGGAAGGGGACTCGAGACTCGGTATGGAGGGGGTAAGCAACAGTGGCGCCAGTGTCGCGGGGTTTCTCCGTCGGAGTGCAGCACCGTGCACTGCCGCCGGCGCGGCCTGTATCAGATGACGCGGCCTAATGGCGAGATGCCGCGGCGTCTTTCAAACGCAAGACCTTCCTCTCCTCGCTGAGAATCGCCGCTGCCAACCACACGGGACGCCCAGCTGTATATGAATGCTGAACACTTATCGTACGGGTGCAAAACCCCTTTCGAGCACTTGAACACGTAAAAGGTATGATATTCCGAAGAATTCCTCACACTAAGCACACGAATGGACATCGAGGGGGGAACACATCTGAAACTTTTGTTCACCTCGTAACTCAGAAAGGAGGAAAAACAGGAAAAATTCAGAGGAATTCGGACGAAATTTGCAAAAATTTTCGGAAGATTCGCAGAATTTCACAAAATTTTAGGAAAAAATTCAAGCAAAACTTGCAAATAATAAAAATATTCAAAAAAATTATTACATAGTTATAAAACTTCAAAAAAAATCATAAACAATCATAAGGCTTCAGAAAAAAATCGGTGCACCAAAATTCAACGGGTTGATAATCTTCCTCGATGGACATCAACTGTCCTCAGATCGTCTCACTCTCCGGAGGTGTAAGAGCTGGAAGGCCCAAAGACAGCAGCAGCCTGAGACCTTCCCGCCGCCGGCTGCTCAAGAGCGACGGCAAACAGGCGTCGGCCGGCCGCCTGGCCCCGGCCCGGCCCAGGCGGTGCTACCGGCCGCGCCGCCACAGCGAGCCAAGCCGAGCGCCGAGCCGAGCCGGCCACTTTCCCACGATTCAATCAAGACGCGGCGCTCGCGGAAAAATAAATAATAAAAGTCAACCATAAAAAAACGGAAAATATGTCCCGCGCCCGCAATGCGTCCTCCTGCTCCTGCAGGGCCCCGGCGGCGCCGCGCCACAAGCGAGCAGCAGCGGCGCCGCCGCTGGCGCCGGCCGAACGGCATAAAGTGGCAGGAGGCATTGGCACGGGCCGCGGTCCAATCGGCTACTTCAAGACCGCAGCGAAAGACCCGCGTATCTCCGCGCCGAGGTCCGCACAGATACACGTAACGCGCGCGCTCCTCCCGCAGCTATCTCGCAGCCATATCTCCAGCCCCCGCGGCTGCTCGTTGGACCCGATCAGGATCACGGACAGAGTGTCCACCACGCCACCGCCGCGCTCCCCCCCAATAACTTCATGATCCCGACGGGGCCGTCACTGACCCCAATCCACCGCCCCGGGGGAAGCACACAGCAGGAGAGCATGGGCAGGGCGGCCCAAAGCGATAGCCGCCCGCCGCAAGGTCCGGCTTATATTTTTCATACATTATCAACTTTTTTTTCCCTCCCACACAACACAGCGCGCGCGCGCGCGCGCGCGCACACACACACACACACACACACACACACACACACACACGAAGCTCGAATCCCGAACATGTCCAGCCCCGGTGCCGCCGCGGCCGCCCCGCGTGTCCAGTGTCCAGCAGGCAGCAGGCCGGCAGGCAGAGCGGGAGCGGGAAACAGAAGGAAAAGGGAAAGGGGGGGGGGGGGGGGGGGGGGGGCAGCGCCACCGTGGCGTCCCCAGGGAGCGACCGGACGTTAAAAGGAACGGGGCACTTAACGGTATTGTTTCGGGACCTCCTCAGACTCATAGGGCAGCAGGCGGCTTGGGCGGCTGGGGCGCCTGCGCCTGCCTGGGCCCTTTGCCCTTGTCTGATACTTATTTCCAGGTCCGCAAGAGCGAGCGGCGGGGGGCTAAACAACTCTGAATTTTGGTGTACAAATTATGAGAATGTTTGTGAATTTTTGTTTGAGGTTTTTAGGCAACGGAGTTGCCTTCTAAAATCGCTGGAAAACGTGCGTGTTTTGTTTCATATGGCCCCTTACGACAGAAAAAAATCTGCTGAAGGGAATTCGATGATATTAAGCATACATTTAGAATGCAATCTAGTACATTCGATTCTGAAGTCTAGTTGAAATCTGTATTGCAGAAATTTTGTAAATTTGAATTGAAATTCGAGTTTCTATGGTAATGCTCGACTCGTCAGGCAAAATGAACAGGGGAAGGGGATATTTTTTCGTGGAGGGGGTAGGCCGAGACGAGCCAACACGGAGCGAAAGAGAAACCTCTAAAGTCTGCGTTCAAACAAAGCCAGCCTTTAGTTTCGAGCGCAAGAATGAGATAACACCACTGAAATTCGCACGTGACCACCGTACTGCCTTCTTTAAAACTACTTCAGTTTTACTGAAACTTGCCCCGGTTCTGCCAACTAAATGTGTGCCTCAAAGAATGAGTTCCAATCGTAACGTTATGAGAGCAGTGATTTTTTTCATTTTATTTGGTTGGCATGTTGTGTCAACAACGCGAAAGCAGGCCAAGCATGTCCGCCATTGCCGGTGGCTGATGTGCCCACCTCACGACTTTAAATCATTTTTTAAAGTTATCGAAACGTTGACAAGGCGAACTGAATGCGTAAATAGTAGTTTTATACCTGCGGAAAACGGTTTGGTAAGTTTGACTTCGATCTGGTGAGCAGAATTCTTGAAATGATGTACATTTACGTGTACCATTTTGTGTAAACAACGCCTTAACTCCGCGTTTTCCCAATAGATAGCGCACCCCCGTCGCGGCCGCGGCGCGCTTGCCCGCTGGTCCTTCGCGTACCAGCGGTATTAGGTAGGGCCCCGGTTCGCCCCTCCCGTGTGCCCGGTGGAGGGGAGGTTATTGTTGTCGTTCCTTTCCGGCCGTGACCTCGCCGCCCAATTTTTGCCGTCAGAAGGAGAGCTCTGCTCTTATCTCCTGCTCCTGTCGATCACATGTCGGCCGAACTGTCGGAGAGTATTCATTACTTGAAACCCGCCTTATCAATTCAAACTTAAAATTTTTTAGCCCCTATCTTGACTATCGTAAACCAAACAAAACCAGTCGGTCTTCTTACAGCCTTATTCAACACTCACAATATTTTATTTTAGTTATAGAAACTCCGTTGTCTACCAGGATTTCGTGAAATCGTATTTTTTTTTCTCTAGAATTCTGTTAATTTTTAGACTTTTTCTCTGAATTTTTCCTAACATTTGCTGATTTTTCCCCCACTTTACGAGGTGTACGAAAATTTCAGTATTGTTTTCCCCTCTACTCCTGTAACTTTGCATGGCGGTGGCCGTGGGCGCGCGCGGGTGTCACTGCGTAGATAAGAGCCCCATGAGAACGAAAAGGAGCACTTCTATAAGATCGGCCGAAGAGGGTCTTCAACAACTTATGACAAAACATCACCCACACACATGTTCATACATTCTCGGCACAAAGTCGCAGAATCAAACAACACGCAGAATCCTTTTTATCATTTTAATTTTCGTTTTTTTTTCCCTTTTTTTTCGCCGTTTCCTGCTTGGACTTTACGACACACAAAATTCACGCCAATTTTTCTTTTCGCTTCCTTCCTCTCCCTTTCCCTCGCGCGCGCGGCGCGGTGCACAAGCCGCCCCGCCCCGCCCCGCCCCGCCTCACCCCGCCTCCCCAGCGGCCAGCTTGGCATGCGCGTCACGGGCGTACGCGGTCGGCATCCCACATTCTCCAGCCTCGCCCCGCCCCACCCCTCCCCGCCCGGTATCAGCTCCCAAACCGCTGGAAAACGCAGCCGTGGTGCAGAATAGGCCGCGCCGCTCTATGCCTTGTGACATACGGCTACTTTGCGCTCAATTTGAGCAGCACGCGCGCGCGCGCCACCAGCAGCACGGCAGACCAACTTTTTTTTTCCCTCCTTATTCCTTCCTTATACTATTCTCCGTCTTCCTTATTTTACCGCGGCAAAACGTGTGTGTATGTGTGTGTGTGGGGGGGAGGGAGGGGGGTCCCTGGAGGTCATTTGTGTCCGCTCGCCTCGCAGGACACGTGGCCGCCGTTACCTTCATGTGCAGCAGCAGCACCGGGCGGATGATTGAGCGCGCAGAGCGGGCCTAAGTGGTGCGGCGGGAGCTGCGGGGCAAAGGGTCAAATCTAGGGGAAAACGCTGCATACTGACGAAAACGTACAGGGGGACACGAATGTCGCCGCTCACTTCCAGAGAAGTGAAATCTCTCTCACACACTATTTTTGTGAGAATGCGCTTAAATTTAGATTACTCGGTCGGTACCCTATACGTTGGTACGACGTGCCGAGGAGGAAGCAACTCTGAAATTTTTGTTTACCACGCGGATCAAAAAAAAAATCAGAAAAATGCATACAATTCGGAAAAGTTCAGAAAAATTGAGAGAAAAAAATCAGAAGATTGAGAAAATTTATAAAATTTAAAAATTAACAGAATTTAACAAAAATTTTAGAAAAAAAATTGAACAAAAATTTCAAAAAAAAATTAATTAAAAAATTCAACAATAAGACTAGAACACTTCAGAAGAATTCACAATCTTCGTATACCAAAATTCAGAGTTGTTTCCCCCTCGGTACGCGCTTGCAGTAATTTTCGGCAAAGTCTAGAGAAATTTTCGCTGAAAAGTTTATCCAGCACACGTTCTAAGGCTATCGCAATGTATAAGCGCTTCCATTTCGCTGCCTCTCGGCGCCGGGCGTCGCGGCGCCTCCTCCTTCGGAACGCACAATGCCGGGGGGCTGATGGATCGCCGGTGACTGCCTCCCGCGGCACGCCTGTATAAGACCAGAGCGACCTCAATATTTACGGTCACTACACGCTAAATGATTATGAACTTCTGTGTGCATGCTATTGTTGCGTATAATTTCAATACGTAACTGTGCACAATTTTGTCTGTAGTTGTGAACAATTTTACTGTTTTTGTTTGTAATTATGAACAAAAATTATACGCAAGAGCAGCATGCACACAGAAGTTTATAACTAAGTATAACTGAATTAAAAAATTGTACATAAGAATTTAGTGTGTAGATACCGTCATATGTATACATGTCACACACCTGTAGATGTGAGACCTTCCCATCTATTTACTAACCATACGTGATGGCATGAATTCCCGTTATAAACGTTTTCGCACTTACGGCAAGGGTTCGAATTAAACTTTCACACCCCAGCAAGAACACGTCGATGCTCACAAACAACTGGAAAACGTGTCAGTCAGTCGAAATGAAATTGTAGTGGTCAAATGTACCAGGATATAGGAATAAAACGGTCGAAAAAAAAATATTGTTACTAAATCATAAATCATCAACGAAATGCACCAGTGTTTTTCTAGTGTGAAAAGCCGTTTGAACCCGCGCAGCGCCGCGGCGCGGTGGCACCCGATACCCGTCCGATTACGTATGCCGATGCTTATCGAAGCGCGCGCTGGCCGGGGGCAGGGCGTGGTGAAGTGTGGCGGGGCGTGGCGGGGCGTGGTGGGGCGTGGCGGGGCGTGGCGGGGTGCGGCGGGGTGCGGCGGGGCGACTGTCGTCCAACCCCCGGCCGGGCCGTAAGCTAAGGTGACGTTCCGGTCCCTGGCAAGGCAAGGCCGGGCGGCAACTCCGCCACCTGAGGGGCGAACCTTCGCCAACACCACCACACCGGCGAGACCCTAACTCCGCAGCGACTACCGTCGACTTACGGGGTTCTACACTTACACGCCGGGTCCGGCCACCGCCACCGGGTCCAAGCGCTACACGGTCTCGCCCGGGGTGTCGCGCACAAACCCAACCATGTCCCTGTCAGACGCACCCACCCCGCACGGCACGGCCGGCTGCACGTATGTGGCTGAGGGAGACGGATGGACGTGGGGGTGAGAGAGGGAGAGGGACGGCCGGAGAGAGAAGGATAGAGATAGAATGGGAGACGGACAGAAAGAGAATAGGAGATAGACAGAGGGGGAGACTCGCAATGATATCCATCAGTCGCCAATAAAGACAGTCGCCGTGTTTAACGCTCCTTGACGCTCAGCCCCCCTGTGAGCAGCACTCCTCCACCAACAAACGTTTTGCGATCAATCGATTTAAGTAAAGTATACCAACCAGCTCAGCTGACTGCTGCAAAGCTCTCTCAAATACACTGAGAAAAAAAGAAATGAAAAAAAAACATACCTCTTGTTTCGTGCTGCAGAAAAACAAAACAGTACAGCAGTGTCGTTAGCCAGCGGCCAAAGACTAACGCGACGGGCACAAATACGACTGCCCTTATCAACCCTCTGCGGCTTGACCACTTTCAGCCCCCATTTCCCCGGAGTGCAACAACTAACACGTCGTTCCATCACCCAGCACCCTCCCCCCCCCCCCCACTTTTCGTCTTCTCTTCGTTCTCTCTCTCTCTCTCTCTCTCTCTCTCTCTCTCTCTCTCTCTCTCTCTCTCTCTCTCTCTCTCTCTCTCTCTCTCGCTCTTTCTCTCTCCCTCTCGCACTGGACCACCCGACGTCAGTGGCAGGCAGACTGAATCGCCGATTGATGAGACGATAGCGCCCCATCCGCCAATTGGCTATGGGGAGTGTGGACTACATATCTCAGAAGGAGAGAAGGGGGATGGGGCAGGAGGGAAGAGAGAGATAACAATTCGTAATGACTTTCGGACTCGACTTGACGTTCTTTTTCGCCATGCAGTATCCAAGGCCGTCGATCGAAGGGACTTGGGAGGGACAAACTCTCGCGCCGACAGCTTTGCTCCGAAGCTCTTGATGCGAACGCGAATGCAACATTGCACAAAATCAGTAAAACAGTAAAAATCATTTTAAAAATCAAGGAAAGATCAGGAAAAAAACGAGAGAAAAATCAGAAAAAATCTGATCAATAAATCAGTCAAAACTAAGAAAAATCACGAAAAAAAAAACACACAAAAATTTAGAAAAATCGGCGTTGAATTTATAGTAAAGGACCCCTCGGATGCAGCCTGCCTGACTCCTCCGTGATGTGCCACTTATTGCCCATTTTTCTGTCAATACTGGCTCGGAGCAGGGTGCGGGTGGTGCGGGGTGGGTCCAGACGTGTCGACTTGGAGGCGGGCATGACGGACGGCGCTCGGGGCCGACACCAAAGGGAACAGATAATCGGAGGGCCGCATCGACGTCGTCGACTGCAAGAAGACAAGAGACACGAGCAGGAGAAACTGACACCGCAGAGACAAAAGACAATCAAACCAAGATGGATGAGAGCGAGATGGCGATCGCCATACGCCGGCCGCGCCCTCCTACAAGTCTTATATACATATATATATGTATGACAAGTATTTGTCGTCTCTGCGCGACGCGGGGCGCGCAGCATGTCGGGCTGGGCAGGGCTATCGGTGCATCGCGCTGTGTTGTACAAAATGGATGACACGCCGGAAGGGGTTTTTGGTTCTCATGGAGCTCGCACTGATGAAGCCAGGCTCAGATCACGTCAGAAAAAAATTAACTTATTTTTTTTTTTTCACTTTCAAATTTTGAAGCAAATTATGCAAATGTAAAAACTTGTTTTGTGCCAAGAAGTTACTAGAGTTCCGCATTATGATCACGCGATAAAAGGCGTCAGTAACCATTATTTTGACTGTATAGGCGTTTCTTTTAACTCCGATTGAAAAAGGGAAAAAAAAAGTCACTGACTTTCGGCGTCCAGACCTTCCCGCACTACTGGCGCCATCCCCACCGCGCGGCGCGCCCCATGAGTCAAATCCATCCGGGATTGATAGCTCTCCACGCTCGGTTTGGCACCCGTCGTTAGTTACGGTTTTGGTGTGGTGTCTGCCTGTCTCGCCTCTCCCATCAGCCC
Source organism: Frankliniella fusca (assembly GCA_029379305.1). Taxonomy (NCBI): domain Eukaryota; kingdom Metazoa; phylum Arthropoda; class Insecta; order Thysanoptera; family Thripidae; genus Frankliniella; species Frankliniella fusca. The sequence goes on from JAHWGI010001444.1 coordinate 1,835,813, forward strand.
CGGACACGGACATCCCCGCGACTGACACCTCTCTGATCCGTAGACAGCAGGTACCAGTTGGGCGCGGCCGAAACGACACAGTATTGGAATTGAACACTGATAGATCATGGAGAGGGAAGCAGCACACTGGAGAAAAAAGTTTTTTTTTTTTTCTTCCAATATATCAAAACCGCCCTAAACGGCTACCTCCTGATAGCGTACACGTGTGCACACACGGCTCAGAGAAGTTCCTATGCGCCTGGTGTACATAGATCTCAATCAGATTCCACTCGTATCAGTCGATCTCCGGCTGCGGTGCGGTGCACATTGCTTTCGCCCGGGCGCGAGGACAGCAGAGCGGAATTGAAATTTTATGGGTTTTTCGGCCCGCTGCACCAGATGGTGCCCACATGACTGGAAAAAAAAACTATCGGTTTATTTAAAACCCATTATTGCGGCTTTCGGTTGCCTGTCGCACGCGTCGTGTCACATCGCCGGCGGTACTCTCCCTGCTCCAGGCACCCACACCCACCCGGGAGAGGCAGAAGCGACGAAACACCCTAGCCGGCACTAAAACAAACTTTCGTCCAAAGACTTGGTCGACTCGTCTCGACTCCATGAGGTCCAAGGCCCCGGACGGCCTGGGGGGTGGGGTGGGGTGGAGCGGGGCGGAGTGGGGTGGGGCGCGCGGCAGCACCCGCTGCGTGACACTCCGCGGAGGGTGATGTCCACTACAACCACCCCGAGAGGCCCGACCCGACCCGGCCCGGGCCGCGGGGGAGCCGCGGGAGAGGAGAGGAGACATATTAGAGGCAACGGAGCGTCAAAGGACATTCGCCACCACGCACAATTACTGTTTAGATTTATCACCGACGCGACTCTGCGGCGGCGCGGAGGAGATACCCCACGACGCGACGGTCGCGCCGCACTGGTCACGCGCGATCCGCAAGAACACCAACAACGTCGTGAGCGCCGATACTCCTATACGACTTGCGACCGAGAATCACTTAAACAAAATGTTTACACTGATTTTTTTTAAACCTTTGATATTGTTGATTTTTTCCTCTTTTTTCTGTTGATTTTTCAAGGAAAATGTCTGTCACTTTTTGATAAATTTTGAACTTTTACCCTCATTTCATTATTTTTTCCACTTCATTTGGTTTTTTTTTTTGGTCAATTTTTTTCACGAATTTTCGGATTTTTATGTATCTTGCTTCTTGATTTTATATATTTTTTACCTTTTTAAGGGGGGGGGGAGGCGTAGAATGATTTTACGAAGCCACTGCCCCCTCCCTTGCGACCACCACCTAGACGCGGTGGTCAGTCAGGCAATAACCGCCGCGGACGGTTCGCGGTGGCACCGACGTGCCGCGACGCCTCTCCAACAAGGAAGTCCCAACCAAGCACAAGCACCCCCTTCTTCATCCTTCCTTCCACCCACATCCACTCGTGCGTGCGTGTGTGCGTGGGGACAGCGACAGCGGTAGCGTACCGCCACGCCGAGCGCCGCGCCACCCCTCAGCCCGCTTCACCTCCGCGCCGAGCTGGCTGCCTGCCTGCCTGCCCGCCTGTCCCTTTTATAGGTCGTTTCAGGCGATTATAGGACCCCCTTATTTTCTCAGTCTATAAAAGGAAGGGCAGCGCGCGCGGCAATTCTCGTGGGTCGCGCGCGACGCGCACCGCGGGGACGGGCAGGAGGGCACCCTCCGCACCACCACCAGCTCGACCTCCTCATCCTCGTCCTCGTCCTCGTGACGTATCCATGGGTGGTACCCCTCTGCTCCGCCGCGCGGCCGTCGAGCCTAATTTATCGTCCTTGGACGAGCCTAGGGAGGAAACACCTGACGGTCGTGTCGCCTGACACAACGGCCGTGAATTCCGCCTGCGGGCAGCAGCAGCATACTGGAAACCGAGGGGGGAATCAACTCTCTGAAATTTTTGTATACCTCGTAATTCAAAAAAATGCGGAAAAATTCAAGCAAATATAAATAAAAATCATAAAAATACACACACAAAAAAAAAATTTGTACACCAAAATTCACAGTGGCGGTTTTCCCTTTTTGGAAATGACGTACGAGTGTTATTGTGGCACACTTGTGGGAGAGAGAAAATAAATTAGCACTCATGTGCCTTGTGTGAAAGTCCTAGATGTCACACCCTGTTAAAGTGTGCAACTGACAATTGACGCTACTGCACGTGAGAGTCATAGGCTCTGCTCGCAGCGCGTTATCATCGTACCGAGGAAAACGCATTCGTTTGCGCATGATTTGGCGGGAATAAAAACATTGCGCCAGCGACTAAAATGAGACTGATAATGGAATCCGCGACCACAACCCTGATGCAAATAGCCCAGCCAGTGCGAGCAGGGGAAAGCCGCCCGGGCACGCATAGCGCCATTGCGTAGAGCGCGACCAAGGCCGCCCTTATTGCTGGGATGAAAGGTGTATACATCCCTCTCTTTTGTCGCGGCCCAAATCGTCCGCACCTTTTGTATGCGGGCAGCCGCCATGAGCGTACAATGCGCGCCGTAAACGGTATAAATAGGCGGGCCGCGGGGCTGTGTATACGAGTTATTTAGGATAGGAACGCGAAAGGCGCCCCCAGACAGGCAGGCGCGATGCAGCGCGCCGGGGACGAGGGGGTGTACGTTGTAAGGGTACCGCGGGAGGCCGCGCGGGGGCCGAACGGTAAGCGGACCGCCCGCTACAGCGGCGCCCTGCCCTGCCCTGCTGCCCTGCTGCCGCGTTTTTGCGTGTCGGAAAGTCGTGCTTGGTACTTTCTATGCGTACATCATCATATACATTCGTGATGCACGAGTGCAAGAGGGCAGAGCGCCCCGCCCCGCCCCGCCATACGGAACGCCTACAAACCCTCGCGCAAGACGGATGGAACTCGCACATGTACTCTGACTTGTGCCTGCAATAGCGGAGGGGGGCAGGGAGGGTGCCCCTGCCCTACTGCTGCTGCTTCTCCCCTGGTTGGAGTTAAATAAAACGGTGAACAGTATAACTGGCTCCGTAACTTTTCCCTCCCCTCCCTGTACAGCCTTGCTTGGCTCGGCTGCGGGCGGAAGTCCCCTCGTGCCTCTTGGCTTGTAATAGGTGATGATTGTCACCTGAGAGCCCTCTTCCGTGCGGCCCGGCCCGGCCCGACCGGCTGCCGGGTAAAGAAATACGTCTCTACTCGCCACCTCGTTTCAGTGAGCCTATACTCAGCTGTCATTAAAACACTTCTGGTCAAACTGGGTTTGGTAAAAGCGAACGGTGTTTTTCAGCACAGCTTCGCGACGATAGGAGCTGTGAGTAGGCCGAGAGAGAAACAGCACCCTGAAATAACTTTAAATCTTGTCAATCAGGGAAAAGAAATCAAACAAATCCTACAGAAGTTCAGATAAAAATCGAAAAAAATTCAAATACAGTCAGAAAGCTTACAAAAAAAAAATCAAAGAATTAACAAAAATGGGTCCAGAAATTCAGACAAAGTCAAACATATATGATAAATTTCAAAGCGTACATTGAAAAAAAAATCAATAGCACCATCAAAAATTCAGATAAATTCCAAACAAATCACACAATTCAGGTAAATTTAGGCGAGTTCACGACACCAACGACACTGATACATAAAAATTCAGAATTGTTTTTTGTTTCCCCTTGGCCCTCGGTGTGAGCTCATAGCAGCAGACGGGAAAAAAGAGAAAAAATAAAAAAAATTGTTAGTCGTCCAAACAAAAGCGCGTCGTCAAAACCAGGCAACTTCTCACTGCTGGTGCCTTGGATCAATATTGCGCCACGCACTTCCTGGCCTCGACAAAACTTTCACAATCAATTCGAAGCAGCGCCGCCGCCCGTTTCGACTCGGCGCGGTTAAAGGACCCCGGCCCAGCCCGGCATTAACCCACACATAACTTTTTATCAGATGCCCCCGGGGCCCCGTGTGTCCCCCGCAGCAGCAGAAGGAGGGAGAGGGGGGAGAGAGAGAGAGAGAGAGAGAGAGAGAGAGAGAGAGAGAGAGAGAGAGAGAGAGAGAGAGAGAGAGAGAGAGAGAGAGAGAGAGAGGGGGGGGGAGAAAAGAGTTGATAGCGGACGTTAATAGGGGAGAGAAAACACAAGAACGGAAGAAAAGGGGAGGGGAATTAACGCGCCCAAGGTGGGCTTCGGGTGCGCGCTTTGAGCAAACGGCTGGCTGGCCGTGTCTGACAACAACCTCGTTGCCTAGTAATAGCCGCTGACTGGCGGCGGCCCGGCGGGCGCAGGAAACGCAAAGAGATGCGACAGACCCGTGAAACACGAAACATATATGTGCAATACATAAGCCATATATGATTCATGTATGTGTTACAAATGCCATATATGCTGCATATATGTGACATACATACGTGTATGTCTCACATATATGATTACATGCATACAGCATACATGTGTTATGGACCTCTTCTATGGACCGCATCTATGGGATGATTACATGCATGTGACATACATGTGATAGTTCCTTCAACATGTATGGTGACCAGGCTAGCTTGTATGTCAGACATCTATGCATATTTCACATACATGTGTCATGCATGTGCTAGTACCTGTAACATGCATGCCGTAAAAGCTATTTTGTATGTCATACATCTATGCATCTCCCATATATGTGACATATATGTAAGAGTGCCTTCAGCATGTATGGTCCCGGGGATAGATTGTATGTCAGACATCCATGCTCCCTCCAAACACATGTGTCATACATGTGGAAGTGCCTTCAGCATGCATGGAGACACCTGGACTTAGTCACATTTTTAGTATAGCCAAGAGGGTGACAACACTTGCAAACTTATTAGCAGATCATGTATGTAGGCATGTTGCTTCTAAGTCAAACGTATGGTTTTTGTATGTGAAACGTATGTCGTTTGTATGGGAGTCCTATGTCACTTAAAAGCGCGTTCCAGCCATCATAGTCTAGCTGTGGTCTCGTGGTCTAGTGGACAAGGTGCAAGGTATGTAACACAAAGGTCCCGGGTTCGAATCTCCATATCTTCAGTGCAGTTCAGCAAGATCCAAAGAAGATAAAACTACACCGGAAATAAAAAAGGGAGTAAAGAAAGAAAAAAAAGGAAAATCAAGAAAGAAAAAAAGTTTTGCATTTTGCTAGCATGCAAATGACGGGCATCGCACATACATGAGACATAGGTGTGCCACATATATGCGAGAGACTTGTATGTCATTCATACATGCACAAAGTGTATGGCAGATACATGTACCATGTATGTGCCATACATGCGCCATGTATGCACAAAGTGTATGTCCCATACATGTAAGTCATGTATGTCAACATATATGCAACATACATTAAAATAGTTTCACGGGGATACCGGCGACAATTTCCAACTGCGAACCTCTCCGATAAATAGGAAGAGATTCCTGTACCCCCCCCCCTTTTCTCTCTCTCTCTTGTTTTTCAAGAACTTCACTGAAAATTTACCGAGTACCGTGTCTGGATGACTTCATAAATGTGAACTAACTCAATAAGTGTGTGAATGTCAGACACTGCATGTCCAAAGTACTAAAAGTTTGAATTTACCTAAAAAATTTAGACACTTTAAGTGATCAAGAGTTAGAATGAAAATTTACACACGCAAGAAGTGTGAATTGGAGGGATTCATTCACTTGGGTTTGCAGTGTGACGATGTGTCGGGCCGATACATAGATAGACACGTGCACCGGCCTGGCCACCAGCAGACTGACTCAGAAGAGCGCCCCTCTCCTCTCTCTCTTGCACCCATTCGGCGCACCCCCTGAGTGCGAGAGAGACAGAGCGAGGAGAGCGCTCTTCTGAGTCAGTCGGCCGACGGCACCCATAGAGGCACCTGCATGCGGCTGCAGCCGGGCAGGGCGCTCGCGTGCAGGCCGACGGACGGGGATCAGAATTTACAGCGACAGCATCGAGTAAATGTGACTTGTTCGTGAGTGCAGTAAGTACGGTTATCGCGATGGTGTCGCGCACAGTAAAAGCGGACAAAAGACTGACGGCCGCTGCGCCTCGCAAAAAGTGCCCCGCCGGTCCGGAGAGGACCTCAGCCAAAACGGGCATTTGGTGCCGCCGGCCGCGCTCTGGCTGCCGACTGATTCCGAAGATCGCTCTCGTTCCTCAGTCCTTGTCGCACCTATGGTGGTGTCGTATGTTTGGGGGTGCAGAGCCCCACGAGTGCAACGAGGACGGAGGCGCGAGAGCGATGTTCGGAATCAGACGGCTGGCTGGTTACTGCCGCTGCAAATTTATGTCTTTAGCGACACGAACATAATGTGAGGAGTGAACCTCTCTGCCGCGCCGCATGCTTGATACATGTTCAGTCAGAGATAACGCGAGACATAGCGACTGGTAATTGAACTGTGTATTCCGCCTGCTCCGAGCAGCTGACAGAAAGACAGAAAGTAATTAGAAGCAGCAGCGGGAGCAGCGACAAAACCGAGGACAAAACTTTCGCGCGCAACCCAAACATATGCCGACAAGTGTGAGAATGAAAATTGCACACACCTACAGGCTGATGACACTGCGACATAATCGAGCGCTTCGGTCTCCATAATGCAGATTTCATTTCCGCCCACAACAAAAAAAAACTATAGCAGTTCGTACAGTAATTCTAGAGGCTTCACGCCTTATTGGGCGACTTCGAGTCCAGGCTTCGCGACGCAGGCGCAAGTCGCCGCAGCGTCGCGTGTAGACCGTTCAGGGAAAAAAAAAAGAAAATACGGCGCCGCCGATAAACGCTTATCGGAGGTGAGAAAACGGACTCTACTAATGAGGCAGCGCCCAAAACGGCAAAACACGCTGGAGTATAAGGCGCCATGGCACCACGCGGCCGTCGCACTGCTCGATAACGCACGAAAAAGTACAAGTCAAACGTCACGTCCGGTCATGATATTTTTATTCCTTTGCAATTTGGTTAATACGGAGATTTTCGCACAGTTTAGCCGCCACGCGTCGTGTGTGGCGGTGCGAAACGCCGCGCGCGCAGAACGCACACAGACAAACACGCACACACTCTAACACACACACACATACACACACGCGGGTTATCGCACGTATAGCCTTGGGCTCACGTCCAGTTTTAGCTCTATACGTCTCTCTCTCTCTCACTCTCCGACGGGATATACGACCATCTCCGAAAGAATCTCTCTCTCCCTTTTTCTCTCTCTCACTCTTCCTCTCGACATGGCCGGGCGGGCGCGGGAAGGACCAAGAGAAGGCGCCATATCACCCGAAAAAAGTAAAAAACTTTATCTTCTCTTCCTTCGCGCGGCGACGCGCGGTTGCGCGCACGGTGAGAAACTTTTTCTAGGTTTATGGCTCCAGCGCGCGCGCGCACACACACACACACAGAAGTGGCCGGGGCGATAACAAGATGATTCTCACCCGGAGCCGCCACGGCTGCCGGAGGACGCGCGGCGGGGGAAACAAGTATCTCCGGGCTCCGGGTGACGACGCAGCGCGACGCAGCGCAGCGATACCCGTCTCGTCCTCGCCTCTTGTTCTCCTCCGGGGCGGGGCCCCGTTTGGGGCCGGCGGCCGCCCGGAAAGCTCCGAGAGCCCTCGATTACCACTCTCTACACACAGGCTCACACGCCCATATTTATGTGTACTGTGAAAATTACAGGGTTTTAGGTTTACGGGAAATTTTTAAACGAATCCTTTCGTAAAATAAAACAAAATTGTAAAATCACAAGCATTGCAAATCACTCTCCCCCAAAAAAACGAAAAGAAAAAGGCTGTTGGCATATTACTGCAAAACAAATGCATGTCAATAAATTACAAAATAAATAATAAATCAATAGAGTGAGAACGAGACCAAAAGATAGAAAACAGACGACGCGCGGAGGCGAAAGACCAACTTGAATATATCACCGCGCTGGGCGCGGTTAGGGAAAAGCGTGGGACGGAAACTAGTGCCATGTCGCACCTATGGCGGTGCCCTATGTTAGTGATGGCAGCGCCCTGTGAGTACGACAAAGACGGAGACACGAGAGCGATCTTCTGCGAATCAGACGGCCGGCTGTCGATCCGTCTCTGTCTGAGCGCCGCGAGCCGCGAGTGAGGTTGGCACTCTGCCGCGCGCGTCTGATTTAGAGACAGGTGCGAACGCCCTGCCCCGCCCCACCCCGCCGCGAGAGTTAAGATTCCGCGGCGACGATTCTTATCTTGTTCGATGGCCGTTTGGCCACCGGGGAGAGATAAGTCGCAACGGCCAGCGCAGCGCGCGGATCGGGCCCGCGGCGCCTTGTTCGCGAGAGTGAGTGAGTGAGTGAGTGAGTGTGTGAGTGAGTGAGTGAGTGAGTGAGTGAGTGAGTGAGTGAGTGAGTGAGTGAGAGAGAGTGGGTGAGTGAGAAGGAGAGAGAGAGAAACTGTGTGTGAGTGTGTGCGCGCGCTAGTACGCGTAAGAGCGGAGGCAGTTCAGAGACATGTCCATCCTGAGACAGTTCACTTGCGTCTCTATTTCCTCGCCTCGCCACTGTCGCCACTAATTCAAATTGATCGCGCGCAAACTTGCCGCGCGCACCTTGACGTACCACACACGCACGCGCGCGCGCGCGCGCACACACACACACACACACAAAATAGCAAATAAGTTTTTATTTCTTCTTTTCTTCAGCCCCTACGAATCTAAGCGCCGAAATTTTTCAAGCGCGCGTATTGAGTTATTCGCTCCTCGCGTTCGCGGCTCGCCTTCGCCTCGCGGGGAAGGGGTTTTATAGTGCAGCGTTTAATGAGTTATGGGCGCCACTTTTTGAGTTAGTGCCGCGGCCGTGCCGGGCGGTCCGCGCGAGATAAGGCCTAATCAGTGCAGGAACAGTAATTCAAAGAGCCGCCGGCCCAAAACACCCAGTTAGTTGCGCCTTTATAGTTCCAGTCTCGTAATATTATAACGCCTTATCTGGGTGAACGTCGACTTACGCGCACGCTGCTAAAACTGCTATGCTGCGCCTTCTCGACAAACGCGACGCCGGTCAACTCTGAAACAAACAAAAAATCCGGAAAATTACGAAATACAGTGGCAATGGGAGCAGCAGTATCTTTTCATTCTAGTCCTTATCTTTTTCAAGCAGATCTCTCCACCTGACTCACAGCCCGCTGGATTATTACATCGGAAAACAATAACAGAGATGCCGTGACCGGGGGTGTCCGCTATCGCGCGCGCTTCCGGGCGTGCACGCGGAGGCCGCCCGCGCGCCGCCCTCCCCCCGCCGGCTGCAACCTGATACATATTCTGTTAATTGGGCGTTGATAAGTTTAGTATTAAGCCACCCACGGTGCGCGAGGGTTGGGCTGAGTACCTTTCCAGTCGCGCATCAATTTAATTTTCTCCGCTTTGCGCGACACCCCTGCTTAGTGGAGGCGCGGAAACAACTCCGAATCTGTACACCCCGTATTCAGAGATGAAATATTCAGAGAAATGCAGGAAAAAAAGGAAAAATGAAAAAAGAAAAAAAGAGAGAAATATTCACAAATATTAAGAACAATTAAGCATACTTTTTGAAAAATTAAACCGGAAAATTGCAACAAAAAATGACCAAAAATTCATGAAAATTCACGACATTTGTACACCAAAATTCAGAGAGACTTCCCCCTCCCCCCTAGCACTAGAGTCCCTCCACTCACCTTCCCGCCCACCCTCGTTCTGTCAGCCGACTTATTCCGAAGAGCGCTTACCTCGCCCTCCCCGTCTCTCTCGCACTCATGGGTTTCACCGTATAGGAGCGAGGAGGAGAGCGCTCTTCGGAATAAGTCGGCTGGCGTGTGAAACGTTGACCCCATACAGTGCGATCTGCCGCCGGGTCAGGCAGGCAGCAGAAGCAGCAGCAACAGCGGGCGGGGCGGGTCGCAGGTGCGCCTAGCGGTGTAACCAGGTTAGGTTAAGTGGCCGTCCGAGGGAGAGAAACGGCACCGTTATGGAGGGCCGCGGAGCCGAGCCACGCGGTCCCTGGGGACACAGGGCGCAAGGGGCCCGCCCGAACCCATTGATTTAACGCGCACTGCTCTTTACCTACCCTACCTTGTGTATCGACCTAGTCGAACACGCGGTGCCCAGAACAGTTCCACGGACATAACACTGCAAACCCTCAAATACAATTTTTCACCCAAAATGGGTGAGGACACTCTTCCATGCTTAAAAGGAGTTAGAATTTTTAACACCCCACTCCCTTCGAGCGCGATAATTTTCAGCCTCACTTTATTTGAGCACAAATCCTCACTTTTTTAGGGCGAGGTTACAAAATTCTTTCTCAAATAAAGCGAGGAAAAAAATTATCAGTCTCCAGAGAGTAACAAAATTACCCTCAGATTCTCACTGGAATGGGAGCGAGAATTATGACTCGTAGATTTTTAGTGAACACACAGAATTCTAACAAACACTCTGGTAATCCAAGTGTGCGAGTGTGCGAGGATTCTTTCGTACACTCGGCCAAACGTGTGAATATACTGGGAAAATTCACACGTTTAAGCGGCCAAGTGTACGAATGAATCCTCACACACCTGCAAGTGTGCGACATTCATACACTTGGGTTTCCAGTGCACAAAAAAGGGGGAGGGGGCAGAAGTAAAAGAGCAGTGAGGTTTCTTCACTTTAAGCCGCGACAGGTGTCCTCGTTCTCAGCAGACCCGCGCACCCTTCGTCGACTTTGTTTCGTTTCGTGGCGATCGGGCGCGTTTAGCAGCACACATGGGGGTCGGGACGGGACGGACAACTCCCGCCGAAACTGCTCCACACTTCTTCCCTCGCCTCAGCCCGCCTTTCGTCGTCTTACACGGCGAGGAAAAAAAAAAAGATTCGGTATTGGAGGTGATATATCAGCTAACATGGCACCAGCTGAAAATATTCTCCCCTAGCTAAGTTTTGTCTGATAAAGCCACTAGCATTTGTTGTACCAGATCAGGTGTTTTCCAGAACAGAAAAAAAAGTATAGCTAAGGCACCCATTATGTCACCTACTGCCTAACAAGGTAATACTTTTATTTTGGTGTATACGACGAGCCCTCGCCAACGAGACCTTGCTACTGCTTTCACTGCCCCAAAACTGATGTAGATTTACACAAAAATGTTCCTCGAGGAAAGTTAAGAAATTACAATACGAAAATGTCAACTTACAAGCACCATACGTAGTAACTTGGAATCCAAGAATAGGCTGAAGAATTTTTTTCGTGAAATGTAAATCAATGTTTTTTTGTTTGTTTGTTTGTTTGTTTGTTTTTTTTCAAATACCAGCAGCATTTCCCTGCTCGCTGACATTCACCCCCACCCCGCTCTGTGCTCCTGAGCCGGTAGCACCCACTCGCGGCGGTGTCCTGGTCCAGGCCCAGCCCTGGGGGCCACCCCGAGGCCTGTACATGCAGCCCTGCAAGCCCCGCAAGCCCTGCCACTCTAACGAAGACTGCCCTCCACCCGTGTTTGCTGCCCTTGATTGAAATGGTGTACGTCCGTACGTACGGACGTATGTATGTATGTGTGAATGTATGCTGGTACGTGTATGTATGTGTTCGAGCGTGAGTGTGTGTGTGCGTGTGCGCGCGCGTGATTGTGTGCGTGCAAGGGTCAGTTTCGATTACAATCAATTGGGGGAGGAGTAGGAGGCTGGCGGGAGCAGGACGCTCGGTCCACGCGGGACAGACAAGAGAGCACCCTGTGTCCCTGAGCCAGTATACGCCCCACTCACCCCCGACCTCCACACCGATGAGGAGACGTGTACGTACACGGAAAACCCAAACGGGTGAATGTCCATCATCACTGAAAGGCGCACGTGTGTATTGCCTTACGTCCGCGTTGTTCCTCGATCTGTGCGAAATTTTGTGAGCGGCAAGCGTGCGATTTCAGTGCATAATGTCCACCGAAATATTTTCAGCAATACTGTGAAAAATGTCTTTGTAGATTTACACACTAAATGGAAAGGGACAATTTTGTCCCAAAAAATGTTGCGTTTTAGTACACACCAATCCCTTTTGACAAATTTGTGTAAAAATTTGGGACGATTTGTAATATTTCGGATGCAAATTGTCTCAATTTAGTGGGACAATCTGTCGCAAGAAAATGATGTGTACAAAAACGCAACATTTTCCGGGACAAAATTGTCCTTTTTCATTTAGAGTGAACGATATATTTTGTAAATGAACACTAACGAAAAATATTCTTACCACCCTTTCATGTTCAGTTTTAAATTTCAAGTTGATAGGCTTTTGATTTGTAATTGCAATTTTACAACTTCGCTTTGAGGAAAATTTTCCAGAAAAACCTACGACTATTTTTCACAGTGAGTTTCAGTAGACTAAAGGCGGTATGGACGGACGGGCAGGCGAACCGCGTGCGCATCTCCTGCTGGTGAGACAGACACGGGCGAGAGAGAGAGAGAAAAAGAGAGAGAGAGAGAGAGAGAGAGAGAGAGAGAGAGAGAGAGAGAGAGAGAAAGAGAGAGAGATTTTAGAGGAGGAGAGATTGCGAGGTGAGTGAGAGAGGGAGAGATAGGGTTGGTCGACAATTTGGTGGAGTGCCGTCTTGAGCGTCGCTCGGGCCGGGCCTGGCCGGGACGGAGCCGGGCGCCACTCCGTGTCCTGTATCCGCTACGCGTCCGATCCGGAGTTACGGCACTCTGCCGGCGAGGACTCACATCGCGTGTGTGCACCGCACCCCGCCGAGACACACAGGGCCGGGGCCCGGGGCCGCCGCAGGTAACCGTCAGCTGCCGCCCAGATCCACATTCGAAAAAATAAATAAAAAAACTTTAACTTCTCTTTTTTACCATATCTTCCTTCTGAAAATCAATGCTGATTTCTTTAAAAAAAACTGAACGCGCTTGTAATAATATCGCTAACCCGCCATTCTGTGAGCCAGGAAACCTCCACTCGCGGTGTAGTTTTGGCAGAGCCGCATAGTCTCTCTATGGGGTCGGGTGGGGCGTGCAGGCAGGGCCGCGGCGGCGCGGGGCGGGGCGGGGCGGGGCGCGGTGGGGCGTGGCGGTAACGTCCGATAGTAGCCCTCGGCGCCGTGGTCCCGGGCGGCGCCTCCAGCACGCGATGCTCCGGGGCCCATAGCCTCCTCCCCCCCCCCCCTCCCCCTAACTCCCGGAGAAAGACACGAGCGCAAAGGGCAGCGCGCGCCGGCCGACCAGCCCCTGCTCGCTTATAATTTGTTTTCGCACATGCCATTTGATCTGCAATATTACGTATTACACGACCATCGTGCAGACGCATGCATATATGAATGTGTGTGTGTGTGTACGTGCATTCAAGAGGGCCCTGTACAAGCGTTGGAGAGAGAGAGAGAGAGAGAGAGAGAGAGAGAGAGAGAGAGAGAAAGAGGCTGCACACTCACACACGCGCGTGCAAACGCGCGTGCAAACGCGCGCGCGATCGAGCGCGCGTGCACAGGTATACCCAAACATTAATGCGATACTTATCTGATGTCACTGGAGTCGCCGCGGTCCGCACCTGCTGCCCAAGCTGTCCGCGCGCCCCACCCCGCCCCGCCCCGCCCCGCCCCTCAGGGTCTTGTACCGATCCCTCAATAGATGTACACGGACGGCTCCCTCTTGAATTTGCCGCGCGGTGCATCCCGCGGCAGCGCGCGCACACCCAGACCGCAAAGTTGTATACACGTTAAATTTATCATCGGAAACTATCGAAAGTAACATGGTATGAAAGTGAAAAATCGCAGCAGAAAATTCCCGAGGGGGAAATCACTTCGGGAAAGGGTGTACGAACTATTACACATTACGTTCTATTACGGCTATTTCGCCGCTATTACGGCCATTACGTAGCTATTACAGCTATTACGCCGCTATTACGCCGCTATTACGGCTATTACGCCGCTATTACGGCTATTACGCCGCTATTACAAAGCTATTACGGCTATTACAAAGCTATTACGAAGCTATTACACAAGTATTACGCTGCTCTTACGAGGATATTTTGCGTGCATGACACTACTCTTCGTTCATTTGCTGCTCTTTCCAGTAAATGAGTCAACCAGTACGACTAAAACTTCAAGAAAATGCGTCCAACGGGGAAGAATGCAACCAACCGTGCAAAACTTTTTAATGCTATCCAAAAGTTGAAATCGAAAGGTCTGCCAGATCGACTCACCCTTACACTTCTGCATACCCACTCTTGCTTATATATCATATCGTGCGACCACAGAGAGTTTAGCACACCAAATGGAAAGGAAGTATAGGCTAGCCCATGAGTGCGAGAGAGAGAGATAAGCTATTCTTCCGGTGGGACCACGATACCACACTGTTAAAAAATTTCAAAAAATTTACAGGAAATGTCTGGGTATACTATATGCCAAGACTTTTCATGGTAAAATTACCACAGTCTGTAAAATTACAGAACGCTAGTAAAATGCACTACGGAAATTTCATGGACTTTTTTCCCATATTTTAACGGTAAAATTTTTACAAATATTTTCTGTAAAATATGACCACGTTTCGCAAAGCAAAATATTTTTTCTGATGAGTGTATGTTTGTTTACGACTGTGCGTCAGGAAGTAATGTAAGAACAGAGTGCGTCACCTTTTTGGAACAATGTCGGTTTAAAAGAATTAAACCTAAAATCGTCGTTGTGGTACTGATGTGACATTTACTATTATTCAATTGTGTCTACTAAAATGGTGCATTATTTTACAGTTTTGTAGTTGATGCTACGACCATGCTTCAATTTATCTCTGTAGACACTTCGAAGAAGATATGTACTTCTATGTTCAACCATGGCTCTGTGTGAAACCTACTAGACAATTCAGAAAAAGTAGTTGAGTTCTAAGATGTTTCTTGCCAAAAATCTCAAAGAAAAGATTGAATTTTCTTAATTTAGGAAGGGGATGTGGGATAGTACTAAACTGAGACAACAGAACGGTGTGTGTGGTCACAAACTAACCAACCGTTCTTTTAAAACAGACCGAAGTGCAGCCTCGAGCTCGAGCGCTTCATCCTCATAAGGCGCCATTACAACGCTATTATGCTCTATTACGCTCTATTACGCTCTATTACGCTGCTATTACGCTCTATTACGCAACTATTACGGCCAATTTCGCCCTATTACAGGCTATTACGCACTATTTCGGGCTATTTCGTTCTATTACGTAATTATTACAGGTCTGGGTGTACGAGCTATTACGCAAGTGATTTCCCCCTCGAAAATTCCAAGCTCATATTATTTACGTCTAGTAAAAATAAAAATTGTTCGCAAATCGCGGAGGATCCGCTTTGAAAGCTTGTCAAGATTTTTTTCTACATTATGATTCTAAGAGAATCTTTAGCAAATCGGTTTTCAATTTCTCTCTCACCCCACCACCACCAAAAAAAAGGAGGACAGTATGTTCAAGGTTTGTTTTTCCGCACTACTTTCAAAAAATAAATAATTTATTTTTTTTAATTTTTTTTTTTTTTTTAAAGGAAAAAGACACTGACAGCCAGACTTTCTGCAGTTCGATTGCAGTTCGATTCCCGGCCTCGGCGGCACGCGTTCAGCGCCCGCGCCGCTGTGTCGCGCTGGCCGGCCGGCCGGACGGTGGTCATTCGACTCAGCCAAATTGCGGAGCAGCAGGCAGTATGCAGTGGCGGGACGAGCGCGCTGCTGAGCCGCATTCGGAAAAATAAAACAGCCGGCATGACTATACTTTGCAGCGCGAAAGACGAAGAGACGCGAACGTCCTTACGTCCGTCCGTCTCACTCGGCGTGTCCACAAGTCAGGCGCGGGCAGCAGCTCGCGCGCCTCCCGTGTCACATGTCGATGCGGAGGTTTATTCCCTCCACGGTGATGTGCGTGGCCGCCGCGGGGACCGGCAGGGCGGGGCGGGGCGGGGCGGGGCGGGGCGTGGCGGGGCGACCGCCACTCACCCGCAATAAACATTTGCTGGCGCACCTCAAAGCGGGCATCGCGTCCGCGTCGTCCCGGTGAGCCTGCGGCTCTAGCGGGGCGGGGCGGGGCGGGGCCGGTCCGGGCGCGGCGGGGAACGCCTCACCTAATGCGGTAATCGATCCCACAGCGCGCTGGACTGACGCCGCGCCGACGACACGCCCTGCGGCGCGGCACGCCAATAGTATAATCGCCAATTCAGTTTCACCAGTTTTTTTATTTACTTTAATTTTTATTTATAGGTACATCAGTGAGACGGAGGAAGAGAGAGGGCGAGAGAATGAGGCCTGCATCGCAGCGCGCGTCCGAGAGAGAGAGAGAGAAAGAGAGAGCGAGACAGAGAGAATGAAAGGAACAGGCCGACCGACCAAATAGAGCAATAGAGGTTATAGCCCCGCGTCCCATAACCTAGGAGTGCACCGCTTTCGACTCCCGTGTGCGGCTGCGGGCCGGGCGCAGTGGTAGAGTCGGGAATTGATTTCAGATTTTTTTTTTAATCATCATTACAACATTTCGGTGCACGTCATTCAGCCATTCGCAATCCGCTCTGCTAATGGCTATAGTGTGGCGAGAGTTTGTGTGAGTGTGAAAGCGAGAGAGAAGGAAAGAGGAAAGGAGAGACAGAGAGACAGAGAGGGAGAGACAGAGAGAGAGAGAGAGAGAGACAGAGAGAGCGAGAGAGAGACCGAAAGAGACAAAGCGCGCCATATGTGTGAGGCAGGACGCAGGACACACTCTCTCTCTCTCGTTGCAGTCAGGCGTTCCGGCGCGGCGCCTGTACGCTGGCCCGCCGGCAGGTTTACTCCTCGGTACCCCCCGCCCCCCGCAGTGTGCATCAGACCGGGTCGGATACCCGCGATGGTACCCGCCCAGTCGGCGCCAACTAGTCGCCACTTGGACACGGGGCGTTCCACCCTGTAAAGCGAGTAGAGGGCATGGCGCATGACTTCCACGCGATTTCGCGCGTAAACTTGCGAAGACTTTAAATTCTATTTCAATGAAGCGGGTAGGCTGGACTCGAGATTCGTGGTAGATTTTGTCCACGTTCCAGGCCCAAAGTGTGTACAACTCTGAAATTTGTGTACACTTCTATAAAAAAAAAAATCAGCAAAATTTGAAAACTGAAAAATACGAGAGTTCACGATAATTTTACAAAAATTAGGAAAAAGGCCAAGCTAAAATTTCATAAAATTCAACAACACAAATACTTAAAAAATCTGTACATCAATGATCACAGTTATTTCCCCCTCATCACAGCGAGTGTGCCTTGTCTGTCGGCGACGCGTCCGTCATCAAACTTGACAGTGTGTGCACACCGGCAGCTGCGGGTGTGACGAAGCCGTTCTTCCTCCAACAGCTGCTGCCCCAACTGCGCGCACCTCGCTGCACAGATACGCGGATATGGCGCGAGGCGTTCAAATGTCCACGCGGCGCGGAGGCCGGCCAAACTGCAGGCTTGGACAATATAAATGCAAATACGTTTATACGTGCGGTCCAGCCGAGGCGCCCCGGAATGCTTAATTCGCGTGAATGCTCGTTTGTTTGTTTTTGTTTGTTTGTGTGAGAATGAGCTTTTGCCAGTGCGCGCGCGAGGCCGCGAGTGTGTGTGTGTGTGTGCGTGCGTGTGTGTGTTAGCGTGTGCAGCAGGAGCAGCAGCGCCAAAGGCCAGTTCCTTTCCAATCGATAAAACAAGCACTTTATTGCATCATAAACCGGCAACACACAACGCCTCGCTCGCCCCGGGAAGCCACCGAAAATGTTGTCGCGGAGGCGGTACGGCGGCGGCCGGCGGGGGGACCGGGCACCGCCGCGGGGGCGTAGCGCGTAGCGCGTGGGCCCCAAAGCGCCCTAAAACGGAGCCGCCGCCGCGCCGGCCGCGGCCATAGGCCACACGACATGATGGCGGCGGCGGCCCCGCCCTGGCTCCACCCTAGAGACTAGTACGAAAAAATAACAAAAAAAGAAATAACTTTAATGTATGGTATAGGAAGTGAGCGAGTGAGTGAGAGGTCCGTTCCTTTGCTCTATAGTCGCACTGCGGAAAATCCGAGGGGGCAACCACTCGAGAAATCCTGTGTACAAACCTGCGGAAATCTCGATGAAATCATCAGAAATCTCGATGAAATCATCAGAAATCTCGATGAAATCATCAGAAATCTCGATGAAATCCTTGAAAATATAACTGAGAAATCTCATGAAATCTCATTGAAATCTTGTGAAATCTCATGAAATCTCATTGAAATCTTCTGAAATGTCATGAAATCTGAGAGAAATCGTGTAAAATCTCATAGAAATCTCTCAAAATCTCAGAGAAATCTTGTGAAATCAGTAGAAATCCCGTGTACACTAGGATGGGGAGTGGTTGCCCCCTCGGGAAAATCCAAACACTGCGAATGTCGCGCTCACTTGCAGGTGAGTAGGTGAGTGAGTTTTTTTTCGCTGTTTAAAAATAAAATAAAATGTAGGAATTTACAATAACAAATCGTAAAATTACAAGCACAACGTATCGACTTAAAATTTAATTTCAAGCAAGAGAGGGTTGTCGTAACTTTAGGACATATTTCGCAAATCTACAAAGATAATTTGCACAGTTTTCCTCTCTCAGGCTGGTGTGCGAGAACTTATTCGTACCCTTGCAGGCGGTAGCCAATTGGCCGTCACTCACGTGCAAGCGTGTTGAGGATTTGGGGCGCAGTGCTATGTAAATATTTACTCACCTGCAAAAGAGGGAAGGACTTCATCGTACATAACTTTGATTTCCATCGCGAAAAAAGAAATTAAAAACTCAAAGTGAAGAGCAACGGAATGTAAGGAAAACTCTTGACTTGGGGCTAATTCAGCAAATGCGTTGGCGATGGCTGGCCGCCTCGCGTGTCCCCTAGCTCAAGCGCTGCATGCCTCTCGCCGAAGAGCGTGAGCTGGGAGACTCTCGACTTGTCCATCGCCTGTCAGTTAGGCAGCCAAACCGCGTGGAGGCGTTGCCGTGTTGCCTACCACGCAGGCGCTCGCTCTGCACCTCCGCGGAGCGCCCGCAACACTGTGAAAACTTGTCGATAGGGTTACGGAAAAAAATTACATAACAAATGTGAAGTTCGAGTTGTATAGTTACGAGTATTTTTTGACATCATGTGACCTCTCAGTTTGTTTTCTTCTTTTTTTTTAACGGACAAGAATTTGCTCTAGTAAATTTACGACAGTGACGACTGCGTGTTGTAATAGTCGACAATAAAAAAAATCGTTAATTTACCAATGTTTTTCTCAGAGTGCAATATTAGTTTCCACGTGCACCAAATTAACGACTACTGGATTGCATAGTAAAGTCGTGTACTTCGGTGAATACCTGCTGTGAGAAACACTTAAACATCGTTGCGGACAGGAGTCATATCACAGTCAGCAAGCGTAGCCGCCACATTTGCGAGGTGCCTACTGAGAGCTCGATAATCATTCACGTGGGTTTATCGACTCTCTCTCTCTCTCTCTTTCTCTCTCTCTCTCTCTCTCTCTCTCTCTCTCTCTCTCTCTCTCTCTCTCTCTCTCTCTCTCTCTCTCTCTCTCTCACACACACACACACACACACACACAGGATGGCGTAACTGTCAGGCGGCGAGAACAGCGGACCACGGACCTGCCCCGCCCCACCCGTCCCACAATTACAACCCAGTGGGGCCGGCTACTGTGCGGCCCCAGCATGCTGGGTCCAGCACCACCACCACCACCACCACCACTACCACTAGCAAGCCCCCTGGCGCCCATCCCCGCCCTGCTGCTGCGGGGACAAGGGAACGCCGCCGCTGGGGGGGGGGGGGGGACATTTCCGCACCTATACAAGCGCGTGTTAGAGAGTGTGTGTGTGAGTGAGAAACAGGGAGAGACAGCGAAAGAGAGAGAGAGAGAGATTTGATATTTGTTTATTGAAAATATGGTACAGAAGACTAAAAAGTCTTTTTCTTGTACATCAGAGATACAGAGAGGGACAGAGAAGGTGGAATAGCAGCTCTGGAAACGCAAGTGTGTACTTGAATGCAGTATTTCCTGCATACCTACATGTATTCAGGAAATAATGTGTACTTCAAGTATGCAGGAAATAATGTGTACCTGGTCAGGTATGCAGGAAATCCTGTGTACTTGACCAGGTACACACGAAAACCTCCATACATTTATGGGGGGAGATTTAGTGTGTACCTGGTCAAGTACACAGGATTTTCTGCATACCTGACCTGGTACACATTATTTCCTGCATACTTGACTAAGTACACATTATTTCCTGAATACATGTAGGTATGCAGGAAATACTGCATTCAAGTACACACTTGCGTTTCCAGAGAGCGCCTTTTAATATGTGACGGAACTCGGGTCAAAGTTATGTCTGCGCGTCCGCATCACGGGTTTGATTTTGATGAGGGGGCCACCACTTCGATCTAGGATGTACACAGGATGACGTGAATACAGGGATTACACATGAATCTTATGGAATTACACATGCATTTCTGGGGCTAAAACTATTAAATACGCACAATTTGCACTGTTAAAACCTTGCGAAGAAATGCTTCGCATTACGAAGAAAATCGTTCGTAAGCTGCGAAGCATTTGGCTGCTTTGTATTGCGAAGCATTTTCTTCGTAGTGTGCGAAGAAATTTCTTCGCAAGGCGGGGCTTGCGAAGAAAATACTTCGTATTGCAAAGCCTTGCGAAGCAGCCAAATTCTTCGCAACGCTGCGAAGAATTTTCTTCGTAAGAATTTTACAGTGTGGTGGAATTCAGTGATACAAAATTTTGTTAAGTATTGCACGGATTACACTGCGATATTGTACTTAACTGTACACAGGATTAAGGGAGTGGTGGCCCCCTCGGATTTTGACACATTCGCTCATCCGTCCATGTGAGTGAACGTCCTGAGGTGATGATGGAACATCTTTTGCGACAAGAATGCAGGGCACAGGGCACGAGTGTGCGAGCGGTAGACGACTCAATCACCGATCCAGTCTTCCACCCGACGCGACAAACGGGAAGCCGAGTGCAAAGATACGACACTCAAGCTCGTGAAACAGCGTGAAATATCAGAAATGTCGGTAGACATTCTCAGTAGGAAAAAAAAATTACGACTAAGAACAAATTTGTTTGATACTTACCCACGGCTAGCTGACAACATTAAACAAATTGTTACCATCTGCTAAAAATCTGGAACATACTTTATACTGCAGAGCGCTGCAAGCGAGGAGAACACTCTCAAATTTTTGTGCACATTGTAAATCACAAACATTCAGGAAATATCAGAAAGAAAAAATAAAAACAGAAAAAAACGAGAAAATTTACAAAAAAGCACAAAAATTGGGGTAAAATTCAAGAAAAATATTCACAAAAATTCCTTTAAATTCACACAAATTTCAAAAGTTTGCACACCAAAATTCAGAGTTGTTTTCCCCTCGGCAGCCAGTCATTGATAGTGGCTCGCGTCTTGGGAATTGGGGATGTCCAACCGCGGCGATGCTACTTGCCCGTGCAAAGCTTATCGCACCTTATAAGCGACCGGCTACGTGAAAGGTATTTACATGTGGCGAGGCGGGGCGAGGCGGGGCGGGGCGTGGCGGGGCCGGCTCTGACAGCCCATCTCTCACTTCGCGCGCGCGGGGTCGCGTGGCGTGGCGGCACCTCTGCCGCTGCCGCTCGCCGTGCCGTGCCGACCCGACCCGACCCGACACGCTTTCGTGCTGGAAAGCCAAATAATATCCTCGTTGGGCATGCAGGAGGTACACCGCGCCCGATCGCCACGCCCGATCACTATCTCGCGCACACCCTCTTACTCTTCTTCTTCTCCTCCTCTCTGCTCTTCTTCTTGCCTCACCCTTCCGCCCGCCGTGCACGCCTCGGTGACTTCACACCACGTGACGAGAGACCAGCCTCGCCACCGCCTGCTCCAAGAAATCAGTATCTCTCCCGCTCCCTCCTTCTGTCCATCTCTCTCTCTCTCTCTCTCTCATGCACACACGGGCATCCCCCCCTTTCACACACACACACACACACACACACACACACACACACACACACACACACACACACACACCACATACTCAGAGAACCTTCCAGGTCTGAGTGTCGATTTGATATTTTGGCCTGCTGACACTCGGATGTTTGCGAGTGACGCGTCCGTCCGTGCCTCTTTGCACCTGTCTGTACCCGGCCTCCACCTCCTCTCTATCTCCCTCTCACTCTGTCTCTTTCGGTCTCTCTCGGACCCCGTCGATGGCCCGATCGATCACGCCGCCGACAACTTGTCTTGTCCAGGTGCGTAATATTCTAACGCTTTCCGATCCAGCGCATTCGGCGCGGCGAGCAGGCGGCAGTAGTTCTTCGCGCCGTCGACACCGTATCGGCCAGGCCGGGCCTGGTCCGGGGTCCGGGTCGGGCGTACCGCCGTAACTCCGGGGGCCGGCGCCCCGAGATACGTCTCCCCCGTCGCGCACCTGCCGCAGCGGCGTCAAACGGGAATGGCACACAGCCGAATGCCGTATACGGTCAATCATCCACAGCAGAGTACGAGGGGGATACAGCTCTGAATTTTGGTATAAAAATTATGAGAAATTTTGCGAATTTTTAAGAACTTTAATTGCATTTGTTAAAATTTTCGCTTAATAAGCTTAAGTTTTGGAAATTTTAGTAATTTTTAAAAATTACTCTAAATTTTCCTGAATATTTCTGATTTTTTACTGAATTTTCCTAGATTTTTCTTAATCACGAGGTGTGCAAAAATTTCAGAGTTGTTTCCCCCCTCGATTTGCCGTCAAGGCCCTATATGACACACTTGTCTCCAAAGTCTGAAAGATTCCACGGAAAATCCGCGGCATCGGCAGCAATCACACAAAAACAAAGAGACGAGGTTTCCAGTTTGAGAAAGAATAGATAAAAGATTTGCTATAGGTAGCGAGGCAGCGGTCAGGAAGATACACTCAGGTTTGACGGTAACTGATTGAATTACCGAACATTAGCCCCTCCTCTCGGCTCTCAACACCGGGGGCAGATTCCCCCAACACCTCTCGCCGAAGGAGTATTTACTCAAGTCGGCCTGTGTGTGTGTGTGTGTGTGTGTGTGTGTGTGTGTGAGCGCGAGCGCGGGTCACCGTGGCGGGCCATCCGCTTAGCAGCTCCACCGCGCCACACCCTGCGCCTCGCCACCGCGCCGACTAAGCTGTGCTCCTCGGTCAATAAGTGAGTGTCAATATTGGGAGTCCCCCACTAAAAGCCGTATAGCTGTGCGCACACTCACCGACACGTACACTCACACACACACGTACCGGGGCGCGGCAGGCACAGAAGCTGCGGCGGCGTGGTGCGGATGTGTTAGTTTGTTTTCGACAAAGACATATCCATCATGCATCTCTTGTTTTCTCTAGGATATATGGACGGTGCACTCGGCGGCGAAAAAGTGAGCGCGCACACATACACATACACGCACACACACACACACATGCTGCCAACCCAAGAGTGTGATTACCGCGCGCTCACTTGTAGGTGTGTGAATTCTCTACTTGGCGTATCTGGACAAGTAAAAAACTGTGAATTTTTCTGGGAGCTCCACCCACGCATCAATCATGTATAAGGGCCGCATAGAAAATCACACCGAGGGGAGATCAGATCACTCATACAAAATGTGTACAATGATGTTTTGGGGCTTTTGGTTCTTTTCTTTTGAATTTTCAAGGAAAATTACTGTCACCTTTTGAAAAATTTAGATCTTTTACCCCCATTTCTGATCTCTCTCTCTCTGTTTTTTTTTTCAATTAGCTTTTTGTTCATTTTTCCCCAATTTTTCGGATTTTTCTGTATCTTCTAGATTTTTCTCTCTTTTTTTTTTAAGGATTATTTTGGGGCCACGTACCGTATAATGAATTTTCGAAGTGCCCCTCGACTCACACATCAACCCAATAAAGTGCGTGACATTCACACGCCGGAGTCTCCTTACACACGGGCGCGATGCGGCGGGGGACGCGGGAGTTACGTGGTTGTGTCTGGGATTTCTTACCATTCCTCTCCCCTGCTCCGGGTTCGGCACGCCGGCATGCGACGTTGCCCCGTCCTTGCGCGATCAAAGACCCCCGCCGGAATGCTCGAGCGGCCGCGACGCGCGCGTTAAAAACCACCGACCCTCATTTGGTTATTTTCGCGCGAGCTGCGAGAGGCTCCGCCGCTGTATCGAGGAATTGAAAAGAGAAAGAGATGGAGAGAGAGAGAGAGAGAGAGAGAGAGAGAGAGAGAGAGAGAGAGAGAGAGAGAGAGAGAGAGAGAGAGAGAGAGAGAGGGAGGGACCGAAAGAGTGAGGGTGTGCGTGTGTGAGAGAGAGAGAGACTCATACCTCTGAGAGCTGCCTTTGGACAACGCTGACAATCGCCCTAAGGTGACAATTGAATGTTTTCGCCGGCAGAGAAGCTCCTCATTCTCACTTTAGGATCGTTGCCGGGAATGCCTGCCTGCGCTGGAAGGGGTATAGGGCTTCGTGCGTACGTAGGCAGTGTCGCCAGGAAGGTAGGCAATCAGTCGGCCAGACACAGAGGAGTCTAGTGGGCTGCCTCAGCGCCGTCCCCCCCCCCCCCCCCAAGTAACACAAAAAAGAATTGAAGACGTCAACATGACATCCCAAGGACTAAAAAAAAAAAGCGAGGTAAAAACAACTCTGAATTTTGGTTTCCACTTTTTGTAAATTTTTAAGAATTTTCCTGATTTGTTTTGAATTTTTTTTAGAATTGTTGTGAATTTTATGAGAATTTTTCTGAGTTTTTCCTAAATTTTCCTGTATTTTTTGAATTTTTCTTAACTATTTTTTTCTGAAATTTTCTGAACTTTAAAAATTTTTAGAGTTGTTTCCCCCTTGAAAAAACGCCGTGAGTTGGGCGAAAGTAAAGGTAATTTCAACTATCATATTGACGTCAAAAACCGAGTTTAGGGGTATTTTTTTCTTTCTTTTGTTCTACTTGGGCACTAGGCATTAGGCAACACCTTCACACAGATTCGTGAAAGTTGACAAATAGGCAGGCACAAGATTCAGCACGCTCTACTCCGCTGAGATTGAGCGACTGAATAATCAGGATCAGGATCTGTTTCTGTTTATCCTCCTCTCTCGAAATGAAAAGTCTTCCAATATAATTTTCTCCTGCAGCGTCAATCACGGGCTGAGAGAAATAATAGAGGTGATTGCGATGCATAGGAAGCGGTACGGATTGAGACGGCAAAAGTCCCAAAAGCATCTCTCCTCCGATTGGCATTCAAAGAGGGGCCGACACCGCCTGAAGAATGGAGAGAGGAGAGGAGGAAAGGGAACAACTCCAACAGGTGGCGATTCGGGCCACCGCCGCCGTGAGAAACGCCCCACGGCGTCAGAATATCGAACACAAATAAAAGCCGAATGAATTTTCAGCTTCCGTACGACCGGGCCGCCGAAAGAGTTCCAGCAGTCAGCCCTCTAACACATTGTGCCCCAAACTTTGCATCTCGCTCGCTCTCAGCTCAAAAAAAAGGAGAAAAAAGGGAAGAAAGAGAGAAACGGAACGCTCGCACGCATTCGCCTTGAATTGACACCTCTTTGTGCATTTCGCCGGCCCCTGGCCGCTGACAACACCCGCAGATGGTGGCTACCTTTGTTTCGCCTCATTCTCTCTTTCTCTCTCGGCCACGGAAGGGCGCGTTTTATCACTGTCACCAAAAGGCATTGCAGTCCGACTTGCGCTGCATTTTCGCTTTTCTCTGGCGTCCCGGCTGCAGACGCTGATGTGGAAATCGAGACAATCGTCAAGCTATACGTATGAAAATATTCTACCGGTGACATAGCGTCAGTTCTTGTCTCCAGCTTACTCCAATTTCGTGAGGGATAGGGCCTAACCTTATTGAGCTCAACGGGGGCGCTCTGCTCATCTCACGGAAAATATTTTAGCAGGCATTGCACACTGGGTGTGCAGTGCGTGAAGCATGCTCGCCGCATGCTCACTCTTCACTGAAAACGCTGGAATCCAATTTCTCACTCAAAATGGGAGAGGACACTTTTCCATACTAAATTAGAGTGAGAATTTTTAACCTTACTCTTTTCGAGCGAGATATTTTTGAGCCTCGCTCTATTTGAGTAAGGATTTTTTAACCTCACTTAATTTGAGCACGAATTCTCACTTTATTTGGGCGAGGTCTCAAAATTCTTTCTCATAAAGGGCGAGGAAAAAAATTCTTACTCTCCAGAGAGTAATAAAATTGCCCTCAAATTCTCACTCGTATGGGGCGAGAAATTATGACTCGTAGATTTTCAGTGTTCACACCCAGAAAAACCGCTTCTCGATCCAAGCACATTCCCAAAATCCACCAAAATCATTGACACAAGCTCAATTTTGCTCTTGAAACTAGGCGAAACTGCTCTCATTTGAATGAATTTTTTTTTATCGTTTACCTTGAATTCAGAGCAAAATAACTGAGTTTGTGTTAATAATCTTGAGAATGTGCTTGGATCAAGAAAAGATTTTTTTTCTGGTTTCAAAAATGTTTAATATACGCTAGCATCCTCATAAAGGGTGAGGATTCCCCAAATGCGAGCATAGAGCAATAGAGAGTTTATCTTCATGCACACATTACATACAACGCACACGTCCATGCAACACTGCATATACAATGAGCTTGTCATGCTCTCTCTATAAAAGTGTTGCAATGCTTCCTGCTGCATTTTCTGTGCACACAGGCGGTAGGCACTCAGTGGAGAGGAGCCACCGCCGCCGCGCCCTCCAGGGCCCTGGTGGCCCTGGTGCTGCTTAGTCCTGCTGGCACACGGTAGCAGCCGGCCATGTCAGTATTCGTCTTTTTGTTAGCCGAGCGCGAGCACACCACACCACCTCTCTCTCTCCCCCCCCCTCTCTCTCTCTCTCTTCTCACGGACACACACATACACACACACACACACACACGCACGCGCGCGCGCGCGCGCGCACGGCACGACGCACACTTTTACTTTTCCAACTTTTACATACCGTCGGAGTTATTCCAGAATTTCAGAAAAAGAAAAATAAGATACTCCAGAAAGAAAGAAAGAAAAAAAAATCACACTAGCGCGGGCGTACTATACACACCCTAGGACACGCGCACACGTCTCGAGACGAGCTGATGACACATTGTCTCTCTCTCTCTCTCTTCCTTCATCCCCCACGCGAGCTGACCCAGATAACTCTGCTGTCCTCCTCCCTCAGCCGCGCACAGCCAGAGACGAATATACATACGTACTCGACAATCAGGCATAAAACACGTCTCCAGCGCCACCACGTACGTCCAGTCCGGCCAGGCCAGGCCGGGAGGGCGGTCGAGATGAAAGGTTAATTAACAACATAAACATGCGCACACGCGGCGCGGTCACACGCTCCGCACAGAGAGAGAGATGACATCTCCGCGTGCGTGAGCGAGATAGCAGCGCCGCGGCCACAAATGCATGCATATGCGTTTGAGTAGACGTATGTACGTACGTACGTACCCGGCTTTGTGTTGTGTATGTGTTGCTTTATACCCCCCGGCTCTGCTTTGTTTATTTTTTTTAATATTTTTAACAAAAGAAAGAAAAAGGGAAAACTTCCTGTCCGTGTCAACTGTTGAACTCTTGAATAAGACGCCGCCGAGCGCCATACTGCACGCCTCGCGACGTAAAGACCCCGCCGAGGGGTAGATAAAGTGTAAAGCTACTGCGAAATGAATGGCCGCTAAAGCAAAGTCACCTCCACAGACGCGCGGGTACACCCAGAAGAGCATCAGCATATCCTTTGTATCATGCAAAATGTACCTGAATCAAGTGCTAAATACGGGATAATCTAAAGAACTGTTAAACCTGAGTAATTGGGCTCAATTCAGCCGAAATTTGTCCTCAACACGGTAAAGAAAATGTCTGATTTGTTGAGGAAAAAGTGATAGGATTAAAACTCCTTAGATTTTGAGGATTTTTCCCTTTTAAAAAGAGGGAGAATTTGAGAGTTTCTCTACGTTTTCCCTTTCATACACATGATAAAATTTAGACATTGTTATTACCCTGAAATCGCCCCCTTTCGCGTTTGAATGAAACACAACGTTCTGGGTCTGGGTCAGAGGACTGCAAAGGGCTTGGAATGAGCGGCAAATGGTTCTTGAGACATTCAAGCACACGTTCGCGTCCGGGCGCACACTATTCGCAACGGCGCAGAAGAATTGGCGCGGCGCGCCAAGGTAGACAATGCGATGAGCCGCGCAGCCGAGCATTTACGAAGATCGCTTTCATACCTCTGTCCTCGTCGCACTCAAGGAGCACTACCATGGCCAGCACAGGGCACCGCTCTAGGTGCAACAAGGGCGGAGAGATGAGAGCGATCTTCTGAATCAGTCGGTAGGTCTGCCGCCCCGGTCTACAATATTTCCCCGAAAGGCAGCCGGCGGCGGCGGCGGGCGCCGATAGCCGTTGAGTAATGACGGGGCCGGGGACGCGCGACAGGTGACGCGACTCGGACACGGGCCATACGTGACGCGACGGTGACGGCCTTATCGGAGCACAGGCCAGCACACAGTCGCTTCCGCGGTGACATGACGGCGAGGCGACTCATAGCCGACACCCCTCCGGACAGACAGATTTCTCGTACATGACGATGACCTGTCAGAGGAGAGAATACTGTCTCCTCCACAGCAAGGCCGCCAGAGACTGAAGAAAAGGGAAGTGCATTAGCACACGCACGGGTAAAACAATGGCTTATTTATTGAGGAAAAAGAGGAAACTTTGAGGAAAACTCGAGGAAGGGTCTTTCCGAGTCTTTCACTATAAATTCAAGCGTACGCCAATTAATCGAATGTTTTTAATTTTTTTTGTGATTTTGCTTGATTTTTTCTGATTTTTCTCGAATTTTCCATATTTTTTTTCGGATTTTTCTGGTTTTTTGTTCTTTTTTTTCTGGTTTTATTTTACTTGTGAAGTGTACACAGATTTTTATGAGTGAAGGACCCCTTGCGAAAACTCCTCCGCTTTAAAGGAACTCTCCTAAAACTCCTCCTAAAAAAACGGACATTTCTCTCGTTTTTCAGGAAATTCCCTCAAAATTGGAGACGTCTTCCTCAAAACCAGAGAAAACAAAGCAGACTTTGTTCTTTCGGCACAACACTCGACTCGCCGCTGAGTAACGAGCAACGAGAGAAATGCATGTCACAAATTTCAAACGCATGATCCTTTTTGCGCATCATGATGACAGCCCTTGCCATTTAGCCTGGTATTTGACCCCCCCCCCCCCCCCCCCCCCCGCACGCCCTATGGCGCCTGCGAGCTCCGCCCATGACTCGAGGCATGACGGATCGCCCCATGTGGCGCCGGAGGCGACAGGCCAGCGGGGGTTAGGATGACAGTGCGGATGTTGTCCCGGTGGTGGTCCTTCTGCTATTAGTGAGGCGGGAGGGAAAATATGTCCTCATTTTTCGTCGTCTCGGCGTTCTTCCTCCCCCCTGCTCGGCACTAGCAGCGACCACGTGTGAATGCCCTCATTTTAGCACGTCTCACATACAATCAGCAAAAATATCATTTTTGCCCGCAGCATAGGTGCTTTTCGGAATCGGCCGTAATTTTCACAAAAAAAAAAAAAATAGAAAAGAAGGTTCCTATGAACTTATTTTACCGCCTTCAATACACAGAAGAAGAAAAAATACGATTTCAGGAAATCCTGGTAGGCACGAAGTTCGTTAATGCTTTAGTTTCACTAAATACTTCGGTAGATGATGGTTTAAGTAGAAATTTACTTTAAAAATTCTAGCCTTATGGGTCATGTTATTGAATTTGTTTTATTTCAGGGTCACTAGTTCAGCGGGTCACATGCAAAATTTTAGCTTTCTAGCTCAATCGATTTAGAAGTTCGTCTCTCCGTAAAAATTGTCCGATCAGCTTGATTTTTGAACTGTACGTTCGTTGTGCAATGGGCATTCAAACACCGCTTTTACATTTTTATTCTAACATGTCGTTCGAAGTTTTATTTTTTGAACTACTGTGTATGAGTAGAATCAACAAGTCCCCGGCCCCGCCGGTCCTCATCCCCTGCGCGGCGCGCCGAGGGGTCGAGGAGCCGCGACAATGGCGTCTCGGCTCGGCTCCCCTTTCCACGCTGTTTTCCCGAGACAAGTCGAGTATTACCATAGAAACAGAGATTTTAGATCGAAATTTCTCAAAATTGGTCGCTAAGTTTGGGCTGGCACTTCAGCAGTGAACTAAGGAGATCGAGTTCTACCTCTCTGCCAAGTCTCATCAAAATCCTATAGAAAAATCTGGATTTAGGTAAGGGGCCGTGCTAATATACGATTTCACGAAATCCTGGTAGGCACGAAGTTCGTTTATGTTTTTGTTTCACAAAATACTTCGGTGGATGATGGTTTATGTAGAAATTTAATTGAAAATTTCTAGCCTTATGAATCATGTTATTGAATTTGCTTTATCTCAGAGTCACTAGTACAGCGAGTCACATGCCAAATTTTAGATTTCTAGCTCAAACGATTTAGAAGTGAGTCTAGTCTTTCAGTAAAAATTGTCCGATCAGCTTGTTTTTCGAACTGTAGGCTCGTTGTGCAATGGGCATTCGAACATTGCTTTAACATATTTATTCTAACGTGTCGTTCGAAATTTTATTTTTTGAACTACCGTCCATGAGTTGAATCAACAGCCCCCCTCCCCCCTTTCCACCCAGCTACGGTTCTCCTCCCGTGCGCGCCGGGCAGGGCAGAGGGGCCGCGCGGGCCGAGGGGCCGAGCGGCCGAGCACCCAGCGACAATGCCGATTCGGCTTGGCTCGCCATCGGAACTGGCACTATTCGCAGTCGGCTGGAGGAGGCGTCGCCGCCTTATAGACAGAATGGGGAGCGTTTGAGGTGGGAGTGCCCAGACCTCCCTTCTATAGTTCTAGGCTGGGACCTCCACTCAACAAAAGAAGGCTGGGGGAGGCGCCGCCGCCTTAAACAGAACGGAGCGCTTTTGAGGTGGGAGTGCCCAGTCCTATCCCTTTCGTGGTTCTAGGCTGGGCCGGGACCTCGCTCCACTCAACAAAAGAAGGCCGGTGGCTCGGCGGCTCGCTCACGCGTCCTCCTCGCGACTTAACTCGCGTCCACTACAGAGAGATGGCGCCACTAGCGCACGAAGCGAATTTAACTATCTATTTTACCCGAACGAAATGTTACACCGCCGAAATGACTGTGAAAACAGGAGTTTCAGACCCACGGAAATCTTTTCCCAAAGAAGTTCAATGGATTCGTAAAATTATTCACGTAAATGTACACCATTTCAAGAATTCTGCTCACCAGATTAAAGTCAAACTTCCCAAACAGTTTTCTGCAGGTGCAAAACCACTGTAAACGTATTCAGTTCGCCATGTCAACGTTCCGATAACTTTACACAATGATTTAAAGTCGCGAGGTGGGACCCTCTCCTCAGCCCCCGGCCGTGGCGGCCATGGCTGAAAGAGGGCCGGCGGGGCCGGCGACACGGCGCCTCACGCGTCCGCCTCAAACCAACCTAGAATATATTTGGCAAGTTTTTAATTTCGTGACGATCTTAAGTCATGTTGCAGTTCTTTAGCACACAGGTATGGGAGGCACTACACATTCACAGGGAACGCAGAGGCAGACTTGGTGAGAGCCAGCCCCCCAGCGGGCCAGCTGTCAACAACCCGCCTTGACAACCACTAAATCGAACCACCAGCCAAGAATTAAAGGGTCCTAGTTTCACATTTGCCACACACTTACCATTAAATGAAATAGACAATTAAAATATTAGGTCAAAACTCTCTGTGAGAGCCCAAATCGTGAATTTTATCCGCCTCACATTTCCAACACAAACATGGCGCCGAGCGGGCCAGCTATAAACAACGCCGCCTTGGTGTCCACTCAAACCAACTCAAAATATATTTTGCTAGTTTTAGATTTAGTAACAACGTAAAATGATGTTGCAGGCCTTTAGCAAAGAACTGTGGAAGCATCCACGCAATACCACGGAACACAAGAGTAGACTTATTTGTATCTTTTAATGAAAACATGAGCTGAGGATTCACTCTGAGGTTGGCGGTATTGTCACAAGCCCCGCCCCAGGCCAAATTACAGTCCCAGCCAACAATCAGGAGCCACGGCGGCCAGCTAGTGGTCACGTTTGAAAGTCTCCTGGTGGTGAACCCTTTAACATGGCGTGAATCTGCAACGATTCTGACGTGACCACTCCTTGCGTTGACACTTTTGGATATCGAGGTACAAAGCAACAGGCGACCGTTTTCATTGGCTGGATTTTCGCGCGAAATAATGTTATTGGTCAGAGCCGACTCGGCTCCATGACGAGTCGAGTATTACCATAGAAACAAAGATTTTAAATCGAAATTTCTCAAAATTGGCCACCAACTTTGAGCTAGCATTTCAGCAGTGAACTAAGGAGATCGAGTTCTACTTCTCTGCCAAGTCTTATCAAAATCCTATAGAAAAATCAGGATTTAGGTAAGGGGCCGTGCTAATAAAAAAAAAAAAAATCGGATCCTGAGACAAAACCATAAGGCTACTTCGTGCCTAAAAAAAATCGCATCCTGACACAAAACCATAAGGCTACTTCGTGCCTAAAAAACAGTTCGGCCCTCGCCAAGGTAGACCGACAGGCCGTTGTGCGGTTTTTGCCTAAACATGCGCGCGTACCGTACATGAAACTCAATAAAACCCCCTAATATGTTGCTGTAACGCCGCCGCGCCGCCCGGCTTAGCTCTGTCGACGTGTGCTAATTAGCACCAGCCACTGCGCCCCTGTCCAGCACAATACCATGGAGGGCCGCACTAGAGCTGTCGGTACGAATTAGCAGAGGTGAAGAAAATGAAAATATGGAGAGTTGCCAAAGGGTACTACGAATAACACTGTAAGAGGGTCATTTGAAAACTATTAGATTTCTCCAAGATTCTTGTAAGTATGATGTTTTCTGCCAGTATCACAGTCAAACTCGTTGTTGGCATGTGCTCTGCGAAAAAAAACATCCTTATGTGCATTAACTGCATATTTTGAGAAAAATGCAATAGTTTACAAAACAAAATAAATATTAAGATAAAAAAAGAGCATTTACAAAAAATGTTGTAATTTAAACCAATAATTCAATTTGTGATGCTTTCACATTTGAGAATTGTTATTTTACGAATGCTGTTCACGGGGAATTTTGCGGTAAAATAACACTAGTTTTCCCACTGCTGACACAAAAGATTTCCCGATATTTGGAGAATCTAGTCTTCGCTTCCATACACACACCGGGGCCCGCGCCAGTGTCGCGCGGAGTGTAGTGGCGCGGCGCGCGGAGAGGCGCTGCAATTGGAATCCTATTTGGAGGCAAGTCGGTGAAATACAGCCCGATATTTGCCAAGCACAGAACATTCTCCGACACGGCGGCAATTAGCTGCACACCGACATCGCTGCTGGTGCGGCTGCTGCTGCTGCTGCTGCGACTGCAGCGCCGGGCGGCGGCAGCATGCAGGGATGTGGCACACACTGCCTACCGGTCTTTCTCGCTAATTCCCGGACGCGTATTCGCGCGGCATTTTCTCTCTCCGCACCAACAGCAGCGGCGCGCGTGATATGAGAAATTGTAGCTAATACTGCTGCTCCTGCCGCTGCAGCTCCTACCGCCGCGCCGGTAGAACCTGACCGAACGCTCCGAGCGGCGCGGCGCGGTTAGCTTTAATCAGGAGAAGGTTCTAAACTCGGGTAAATTAAAAGAGGAGCGTGTCCCCGCAGCACGCGTGCAATTAGCAGCGGCGCTCCTTGAGCAGCTAGTAAAAAGAAAGAAAAACTTGGCAAATTTCACACTTTTTTTTAACGTCAAACTTTATATTTACCTTTTATAATTTTTAAAGCACAAAGTGTCACATTCAAAAAAAGGAAATACAAAATTTGATCTTTGACAATATCGAGAAGATGATAACTTTTTGTAGACAGGGCAGATTTTTTTTTTAACTTTTTTCTTTCGTTTTCTTTTTTCCCGCGCGCTTCACGAAGACGCGATCATTACTTTCGCGGCTTCTTACGATTGAACTGTTCCGTCGAGACTGATGTATGCAGAGACTCGGTCCGGCCAGAAGCCGACGATCCACCTGCCGTCAGATTCAGAAGAGCGCTTTCGTTTCTCCGTCCTTGTCACACGCTTGGTTCTCGGCCACTAGGAGTGAGTGAGAGAGCACTACAAAACTATCTTCTGAATCGGGGGTGGGGGGGGGGGGCAGGAGGAAGAGGGCATTATAGGGGGGAGGGGAGGCGGGAGGGCACCGCAGCCGTGGCGCGGCCAGGGCAGGAGGCAAAGGAGATTCATAACTAGGTAAAGCTAACGCTTAAGGCTGAGCTGAAAATTTCACTTTACAGATAGAAATTGAGTTATTTTAGTCTCAGCTTTCTGACGGAAGGTGATAAAAAGTACCTTTTCTCTCGAATGTGGGTAAAATTGTTTCGCGTAAAACTTTTCTGCTTTACGGAACTTTGCTTTGATACGATGGCCCTACCATCATGTGAAATGTCATAGTAGCCAACATTACGAAAACAAGGTTATCTCTTCAGTCCCTATCTATCATATAATAATAATGAAGAAAATGAACGTCGTATTTTTTCGTTTCATGTTTTTTCATAGTAATTTCTATCAGGAAGGATTTCTCGATGAACTTTATTACGTTGCATGTTCTCATTTTTCTTTTGTGGGTTGCCTACACCATCATGTGCGATTTCTTCTCCTCTACGCTGCGGGATAGCGGGGTCTCGGGGTGTCCAAATGAAAGGCTTCGCAGTTAAAGATAAAATTAAAGATAAGTTAAAGTTTGCTCAGCCAAAGAAACAGAAAATTTATCCAGAAAATGTGACTCGCGCGGAAAACGTTTAGGAGAGAGGATATATGATTTTATTTTGGCGAGACAAAATATAGTCATAGTTTACTCCTATAGTTTGATCACTTATTGGAGGAGCGCCGCTTGAAAACGCAAAATCCACGCATGCACGGTTGCAGTACCCTCGAATTAATTTCCTACAATTGATTTGGCCGTTGCCTCCAACGGAGCACGCTCGCTCGCCTTTCACACTACACAACACGCAGCTACCGTGCGATGTCTTCCAGGACGCTTGGGGCTGACATGTCTCTCTCTCTCTCTCTCTCTCTCTCTCTCTCTTCCTATCTCGCTCCGACTCCCTGCCGCTGCCCAGGAGCTCGACACGTCCCTCCTTCTCACTCTCTGGTATTTCGGGATTGTGGAATTGGTTGGCACGTACGCACTGCGCATACCGTCGCTTTATTGTGCGGCCGGTAGCGGTCTTCCCTGTACCCGTAACTCCCCTCCCCTCCACCGCCCCCACCGCCTCTCCCTCTCGCAGCGGCGCCAACGCTCAAGTGGCGAAACAGCGCGACACCTGAGCTCACGACCCGGCATGAGGAGACAAGCGAGTGTTCCAAAATTCATTGGAAACCCACAATTGCAGTCAGGAACCCTAGGATCGACCGTCAAGATGCGTGGATCTCGCACATAAGAAATACTTGCTTTTCCGCTGAGCATACGACTATGCCTGATCCACGTACATTATATGTGCGTGTGCCCAGCAAGCCTTAATGCAAGAAAATTTTCAACAACCTGTCGCGCGATAGGGGGTTCAATTTCAACATTTAACACTTTAAATTCATTATAAAAATAATCAAAGCGACCTGCGGATAGAGCAACTATAGTCGTCTGGAGAGCGCGTGTTAGGCGGTGACACGGGCTCTCTGGACTCGCGAGGAAAAGAGGGGGAGGGGAGACTCGCGTCTCTCAAGCCGGGCGCATGCATCTTCATCGCGAGAAACACGCAGAAATTTCGCTGTGTGTGTGTGTGTGTGTGAGCGCGCGCGGCGACGGCGGCAAGCGCGAGAATGCCTCTCTCTTTTTCATCTTGTCACCGGTTTTTCTACTCTTTTCTTCAGAGGCGGCAACCGAGGATCGCTGCAAAAAGACGCGATAGAAAGGGAGCAAAATAAGCTTCCGCCGGAGGAGAGAAAGAGAGAAAAAATCATGACCGTCACGCTCAGCAGGCCATTGTCTCCCGCGCAGACGGGAGGGGAAGGGGATGAAAAACTGCGGCGAAACGTATCAAATTCTGTGCATTTCTCGCGACGATTCATGGCCGCTGCTGGCGCCAGCCCTTTCGTCATCGGCATCACGCTAATGGGACAGACGAGTAAATAAAGCGAGCACGTCAGGGGCCTTCTGCGACTCGGACGGACAGCCCCGCGGCGGCGCGCGGGGAGGGAGCACCCCAAGAACCCCGCCCTGACTGCATAAACGCCAAAGCGTTCGAATGTCACACTCCTGTGGCAAATTATTTACGCAGAAGATTGCATGATGGGCGAATGTCCATTCATTGCAAAGTGCATTCGCAAGTGTGAAAATAATATATCGCACACCGACAATTGTGTAGAGAAGAATCGCTCAGTCCGACGTTCGTGCACTTGGATTTCTAGGGTGACCTACAGTCAGCTGTGAAGTTTGCTTTGGTTTCCGGAGAAGTCAGTCGGAGAGACGCTTACTTATTCTACACCGAGATAGTCCACTCGTTCGCAATCCAATAAACGCTTCAAGCCAATCAAGTCTAACTTCTGGCACGAATAAAAGAAAAGAAGAATGAAACAAACATACCAGACCAGAACCTTCTCGGCGCCACCACCCCTATCCCACCAGCCGGCAATAGCTAGCAGCAGAGCACACGTCTCGTCCATCCCTCTGTGAGTCTCTGTGCGTACTCAGAGTCGCGGGGCAGGCCGGCAGGCCAGTGCAGGAAGTCTCGTCCTCCCCACACCACGACATGCAAATCCACCACCCCAAATTAGTCGGCGACACTCGGCCAATCTGCATAAAACAGGAGCCACCGATCAGGGCGGGGCCAGCCAGCCTGCGGGGCGAGGCGGGGCGGGCAGCAGCATGTTTGTACTGCAGCGGGTCGCACCGCGCACCGCCTGCAAAAGCCGACTGCAACGAGAGGGGTATAGGCAAAGGCGTCGAGTCACATTCATGACACATGCAGCCAAGTAGATTGCGCTTATTATTCCGAAGAGGTCTGCTGTCAAACCGATTTTTCATGACGCTCGGAAAATCGCAAGGGTGAGTGTGTGCTGGGTAGGAAAACAGAGGATACCCGCAATTTTTGCGAATGACAAGAATTACACGCTTAACTTCTTACAAAGAAAATTCCTGGTATTACAAAAAAATTCTGTGCAACCGTAATACAAAGCCAATACAAATCAAAATTTTATTTGTAATAAGAAGAAAATTCCTTGTAGTACAAAGAAAAACTTTTTGAAATACAAGAAAATTTATCGTATTTTACGGTTGCAGAGAATTCTTTGTATTCTACGAGAAATTTCTTTGTAGAAAGTATAGAGTGTATTTCTCAAACGTAGCCGGTTAAAATTGAACGAGAGGTACCAGGGGGTGTATTTGTACTGAGCTATTCTATAATGTGATGCTAAAAGAATTTTAACCGGCATACCTTTGGTATGTGCACTTAAATATGTAAAGGTGTGAGCACTTTTTTCCTTCTTCTATTTTTTTTTTAAACAAAATTAAAAGGGCAAATGAAAACCTCCCCCAAAGTGTGTGACTTTTAGAAACCTCTGGAGGAGGCGATCAATTGGTGGTTCGAAAGGGGAGGAGGCGTTTCGAGAGTGCGAGGGAGATACTTTCTACGGGACGTTGTCCGCAATTTGCATCTTGCCTCCCCCTCCCTGCAGTGTGGCAAGCGGTCGCCTCCCTCTCATTCTCGGTCCCTCTTAATCTTGCCCCCCCCCCCCCCCCTCTCTCTCTCTTTCGGTCACTCAGTAGCGTAGCGGTCGGTCCGGGTGAGTCGCTGTGCGAATCGAGGCGGCGCCGCCAGTTGAGAAGCAGATTCATTCAAAGTTCGCGCCAGGCGTGATAGCCGCGGAGCTTCCTTTACACCCCGCACGCGCGAATAAGTTTTTGGAGCTACAATGCGGCAGCCGCAGCGGGGGTAGAAGGTTTCAATTAGCAGACTCTGTTACGCTGGCCCCGGGGAGTGAGGCGCCCCGGACAACATTTGCATGAAATGGAAACTGCGCTGCCGCCGCGCCGCCTCCGCGAGCTGACGGGCTGACGCGGAAGTGCCGCTGCACGGCGCGTCGCGCGGCGATGGTCGGTCACGTGTCGATCGCACTTCCGGACGGCGGCGCGGGCGTTATGCAATAAAGGGGGTGGGCGAAAAGGACAGTATCGGATTCGGAACGTCATTCGTCACAGTGCGGAGTATGGTAATGTATAGCAGCCGCAGAAGCAGTACCAGAAGGGGCGACAAATTGACCGTGATCGTGATAAAATTAGGTTATGAAAAGGTTTGAAAAGTGTGAAAGTAGGCCTAACGTAAAATTCAGTGACATGAAATAGTTACCTAACTAAGATTACACCTGGCCAATAACCTTGGTTTCTGTTCTAAATAAAAGAGATTGTGTAACACGAAAGTAATGAAAAAATATACTTTTATGAAATAAATTCTTCATCTGTAGACTCAAGAGGTATATTTTTTTTTTGGCAAACTTCTTGACTGCGAATTTTTGAAAACTTGAAAAATTGAGGAAAGCGGCTAAATTCACTGTAAAAATTTGTTGTAAAATAACGACAAAAAAAAATTACAGGTTTCGCTGTTAAATCGGTGAACAGATTTTTCCTGTAGTTTGATGAAACATTTTGTGAATTAACAAGAAAAATCGCGAAACAACAGATAAAATTTGTAAACTTACGGAATTCTTTTGTAAAGTTACGGAATATTTGTGTAAAGTTCCACAGTTTTTTTGTAAATGAACACGAATAAAAAGTAAATTCACAGTCAGTTCGTTTAACAAAATTCACAGATATTACCTGTTAATTTACGACATGTTTTTTTTACAGTGTTATTGTATAGTTCAAAAAGAATGATAACTTTTCAAAACCAAAAGATTGTTTTACAGTGCT
Source organism: Frankliniella fusca (assembly GCA_029379305.1). NCBI lineage: Eukaryota > Metazoa > Arthropoda > Insecta > Thysanoptera > Thripidae > Frankliniella > Frankliniella fusca. The sequence goes on from JAHWGI010001444.1 coordinate 1,874,636, forward strand.
TTGAGGGGTAGCGTGCGGTTCGAGATGTCGCCTATACTGACATCGACACGGTACCGAATGGATTGCGGCGGCGGGTCGGGAAGGGTCGAGGCGTGGCGTGGCGTTGAGGAGGGTGGTGTATCCGCACTACAAGCATGCAAGCCTTCATGAATACATTAGCGCCTTAGCGACCCGCTCGGCTCCTAGCCCATTCTAGCTACCGAAATTTCGTAATATATTTAATAATACTGGGAAAAGGAAAATTATCACTGGAAAAACAAAGGTGCTAATCAGCACCTTTGCAGGGGTGCTACAGAAATTTTAAGTTTAGTGCCTTTTAAAAGGCACTAAAGAGCCCTAAAGGTGCTAAAAGTTAGTGCCTTTAGCAATTTTAGTGCCTTTGTAGAGGCACAAATCCTTTAGCATCTTTAAAGGTGCGAGTTAGCACCTTTGTTTTTACGGTGATGTAGAGGTTTGTTGCCCACCGATGACGCTTTTCTGATTCGCGACCTCAATTAAAGTCGTGAACCCAATTCATTGGTATTCTGAAAACAAATATCATTCACAGAAATTTACGGCACCTGTTCGTCAGTTTTAAAGAGCTGCTCCCTACTCTCCCTAGACCATTAGGTAATTATTTACATTGCGGGCCTCGAGGGTGACATCACTCCCATATATGGTTAAAGTGTAAAAGTGTGATAGTAAGCAGACACTTGCGCACCTCCCCGCCTTGAGGACGGCAGATCAAGGCGATCATCTGTTCTCCTCATCCCCATACCTCCCTCCCTCTCACCCTTCCTCCTCCCCTCGCAGTAAAAACCTTCCGCGGGTGGATGTTTAGCGCATGTTAGCGCACGCTCCATAACGCCCCCACCCTTCTCCCCCACCCCAGCGCCGTGTCACTCTCACCCCCCCCCCCTCCTTCCTCTCCCTTCCTCGCCACGTCCGCGGTCATCCGCCCGACAAATTTTCCCGTTCTTGGAGCGGGAGCGCGTCCCAAATATCACTGCCTGGCATTTTTCGGACCATTTGACGCTCCGTTTTTATGTGCCAAAATATTTTCATTGCCGGGCCGGCGCGGGGCCCGGGAGGAGGCTCACTTCGCTCTGATTAGTCCCGAGATTTATGGGTCCGCTTCTTCGCTCCGATGAGCAAATAAAGTCACGGGCGTTGGATTTCACTCCCAATTTCTATCTTTTTTTTTCTCCCTTCCGACTCGCCCTACTCCATCCCTTCTTTTTTTTTCCTCATTGCTATTTTTTTTTCTCCCTAGAATATGCTTCCCCCTGCAACACGCATGCGACACCGTGCCCATGTGCTCTTTAGTGCAAAACCTGCCCTGATCCGAGTGTCAAAGTGCGTTTAATGTCAGGCGTAACTTACCCCCGCAGCCCCGTCAGTGCCACGAGCAGCTTAACAGTCGCAGAGATAGAGAAAATCGAACTGCATCGCCAAGAGATAGAGACGGATAGAGGGGTAGCAGGGGGGTAGGATTTCGGAGGGAGAGGGGGAGACACTGGGGAATAATACGAGGCCCTCAGATGAGATTCCATCACTCGGCCCTCTTGGCATGATACTTCCATCTGTTCTGGTCAGACTTCTTATCTAAATATTGCACGGTCTGGCCGTCCCAATAAAATATTTCATGGTGGATTGTGCGGGGAAGAGGAGAGGAGGGGGAGGGCGCGAGTGGACCGTGGGGACTAGACACAGAGGAGGAGGGTTGCTCGGCCTGACCGCAAGGAAAGCGCCCCGATATCCACTGTAATAACACCAATTTCGCGGCTATCTCCCCAGTATCAGCGTGCAACCCTCCGCCGTACGCTGCCCGTGTCTGAGATAGTGTGAGTGTGCGTGGTCGCCTCCGTGTGTGTGTGCTTGGAATTTCAATAACAATTGACAGTAATAACAAAAATTGCACGCACGATTCGCTGGTATGCGTGTGCCCTTGGTCCGTGTACCCCGCCCCCGCCCCAGCCCGCCGCTCTCCACCACGCCCTTCAGGAGGGTGGCCTGCAGGCGAGCTATGCGACGTCCAGCATCAGCTTCCAACAGCGTATATATCTATACTTAATCTTTCCCCCGCGAGCAGGACGCCGGCCGCCCTGACCACATGACAGACCAGCAGCAGGGGTGTGCGATATAGCAGTCAAAACATCTGGTCGCGTAATCGCACTAGATCATGCAAGCACTGGAAAAAGAAAGGTGTGACATAATGCCTTTCAAAGGCACTACTGCAATAGCGCCTTTGGAAAGGCACAAAAACAGCCGAAAATAGCGCCTTTAGAGGCCAGTAGCGAGTTTGGAAAGGCACTGTTTCACCAACACATCGAAAAAGGCATTAGATAGCACCTTTGTTTTTCCAGTGAATGAGTGCTCGTCACGCACTTTGCAAGTGGGTGAATTTCCATTTGAAAATAAGATGAAGCCCGATGGTTTTTCACAGACTTTAAGGGAAACGTGTACAAACGGAAAATCACTGAAATACACGAGCGAAATTCATACACCCGGTAGGCCGGTGCAGTCGTTACAGGAATACCCAAGAAAACTATTCCGATTGTTTTTCGTATTTTTTTTTTTCAATTTTAATTTTTTTTTGAAAACTTTTTTCAATTTCACTCTGCCTGGAATCATGGTAATTTTCTCCAGTAGAGCGCTCCCCTCTAGTCCGGGCGGCGGACTGCGGTGGCGCAGTAAGCCGCCTGTAAGCTGGCCAATCAGTTGCGCCCCTCCTCGCCCCCGGCCTGGCTCCCCGGCCAGAGCTTACCGCGCGGCGAGTGGGGCGCGGGGCGGGGCGGGGCGGGGCGGGTTGAGGTGGGGTGGGGTGATGTCAGGCGTGGCAGGTCGCGGTGGGCGGGGTGGGGTCGAGAAATGATTTCCATCCTTCCGTGAGGGCCGGCCCAAGCAAAATTGTCCACCCCCCAAAATCCACGAATACACTGGAAACCCAAGAGTATATGAATGAATGTTGGACTAACTTGAAGCTGTGTGAATTTCGAGGTGAATTTGCGTCTGCTCACTTGTCTCCCGTTTTTAAAAATGCACACTTTTACTTTGGAGGGCGAGTGGCCGATCGCACACTTACAAACGACTGTGACATTCACACTTGGGTTTTCCATTATTGTAACGGAACACCAAATAAGGTAAACTCGCAGCTCACACAAATTAAACCACGCTCTTTACATTTCTGCACATTCACGACAAAGATGCCCAAAAACAGAGGTGACGGGAAAGGGTAATCATAAATTAAAAAGAATAAAAATGACACAATCACTTTCGTTCTCAAGCTTCGTGCAGCAGGTTACGAGGAGGTGCAACAGAGACAACACCAGTGTGAGAGCAGGGCAGCAGCGCGGTCCACCGGTCCAGTCGTCTCTCCTTGAGTCCGTGCCGCCGCCGCCACCGCCGGGCCCACCCGCTGTCCAACTGTTTGACCAGCGCGCAGCCACAGATTGGTTCGTTCGGCCGGAGAGAGAGAGAGAGAGAGAGAGAGAGAGAGAGAGAGAGAGAGAGAGAGAGAGAGAGAGAGAGAGAGAGAGAGAGAGAGAGAGAGATAAAAAGAGAGAGATAAGGAACCGTGTGAGCTGTCCTTTATAGGCCGGGCAGGGCGAGGCGAGGCCCGGTGGGTCTTTAGTACCCCGGCCTCATCAGTGACTCATGCAAATGCTGACGACATTTTCAACACAACGCTCCGCTCCGGGTCCAGCGAGTCCGACTTCGACTTCCCACGGATCAGCACCGCCGCCGAGCAGCGGCGTAAGTTTTGACTCGCGGCGCGCCAAGTGGGGTCCTAAAACTGGACGCAGCCGCGTTAGAGGGGATACAAACGGGCGTCCGCGAAGACGGTAACAAATGGGGGAAAAAACAAAAACACGGTTTTACGGAAACTCCTTGTGCGATTTAACACCTTGCCCCGATCATTTCTTTCCCTTCTGGGCAACTCTGTCTACCTTACGTGACGAATTTTTGACGGGGATATAACTTTCCTTCGCGAGCAGGCCACTATAATGATTTCACAAGTCGACGAAACGCTCCAAGAGACCCAAAATGTACGACTCGGTACCAAGTCCGTCAAGTCATCCGGATTCGACAAGAGACCGTGGCATGAACCCACAGTTGCAAAGGGAGGCAACAAAATAAAATACACACACTCAAGGTCAAAGTTTCCAGAAATACTTGAAGTCAAACGAATTTCCCTCTTGAAGTTCCCCATGAGTTTTCCCCCCAAAATGCAATAGTTAAGGTAAAATTGTCGAAGCTTCCGATGGAATAAATATCATTGAATGAAGTTTATCGAATTTGTTAGAAATTTTACGGTGAAGTTTAGGTCTATTCCCGCTTGCCTGCTGCAGGTGGTGAGCCCTACGCCCTGCGTTCCGTTGGGCCGGCCGGGTGGTCAGGCCCGTGGCGTGCACTCCGACACCGGACCAATAATTAGCCGATACCTCGAGAGAAAGGAGAGGGAAAGAGAACGCGACGCTTGTGAGCTGTGATGAGTTCCAAAAACTTGACTTCCATACTTATAACATGACAGCCAAGACGTAATTGCTATACACATGGCATACATGCTACAGGAACATAGGAGACATTTTCGCTCTCATTTTCCCCCTTCTCTGTACCTGTAATGTTCCTGAGCAGGTGCCCTTCTTGAAGCATCGAGTGGGCGCCACTGTGCGCATCACTACCATGCTTTGACTTAGGAGAGCAACGGTCTTTCGAGTCAAAACCACGAGCCAAGAGCGGTGCAAACCAAGAGCAAACCATGTAAACCAAGAGCGGTGCAAAGCGTGAGAAAAAGTGACACATTCGGTCGCTCTGATTCGCAGAACGAGCCCGGTCAGGCCCCAAATCAGCCCTGCCAGACCCCACCTCAGGCCCCAGCCCTCCGCCCAACCACGTTTGGCCAGTGAACTTCTTGACTACTCCACACTTTACCCGAGCCTTTATCACTTTATAAGGAACCGGTTTCCGCCTCAGTCCCGGCGCTATGCGGCCTCCCCCAGCCAGCCCCAGCACCCGGCATATGATGAATGGATAAAGCTTTAAACACCCCTTAAAACGGGCCCCCGGGAGACTGTATTAAAGCTACTGCTGCAGCCTGCTGGCTGGCGGGGTGCAGGCAGTCGCAGTCGCATGCTCGCGCAGGCGCAGGTATTTACAGAACCCGATGGGGCCCGAGCACGACGAGCTAAAGGTTTCATATGTCTGGACAATAGTTTGTTGGAAACCAGACACCCGCCGGGCCCCGGGCCGGACCTGTAGGTGGCGAGGAGCGGTGACTTATGCCCCGGCGAGGATGCTAATGTGTCAGGCGGCTGGGCTGGGCAGCGGCAGCGGCGGCGACAGACAGAAGCGCGAGACACGTCGACGACCAGCGATTTATACAGCCCTGCCCCTGCCCTGCCCGCCGCAAACCTTTGGGGACACACCTCTGCCTGCGCCAGGCTCGGTCAGACCAGCAGGACACATATTAAACCGTCATTTCTCTAGAGTCCCCCCTTTTTATTTAGTCCATCCTTCGGCTTTGAAGAAGCTTGTTTCCCCCACAAGCTCGCGGAGCTAACTGAGTGACTGTGAGGAAAGCGATAGGATCATCCATCCCAGCCTCCAGCTTTACTGAACTTGAATTAGCAGCAAGGAGGCTCACTGACTAGTAACCGTAAATCGGTTGCAAAAACTATTCCAACCATAATTAGAAAAGGGAAAAAATTAACAAAATTTATGTAATTTGTAGTTTAGGACTATTACCACGCCGCACCAACGTTTACTTTTGCAGCAGTTTATAAAAGACGATTTTTTTCTACAACTACAGAAACCAAAATAAAAATTAAGTGTCACACAGTTGTGGCGCGCGCGGCGCCTAAGAACTCAGACCCTTCTGAAACCCAAAACAAAACCAGGATGAATTATTCATGCTCATCAGGCTACTGTGCCGCTATGTCGCCCCTATGCGAGAGGAGACGAGGAGGAACGCCTTCGCCATTAATTCCCACAGTCTCCCCAATAAATTCAGCCATCGATTCCCGCTTTGGCACATGTCCATGCGCGCGTTCTCGGAAGTGAGCGCCGCGTCTCTATCTCGCGCGAGCGAGAGACAAGGGGAGGACCCGGGGCGGGTAAAGTCACTTTTATGACAACATCTACGACGTTTAAGTGTCCAAAAACTCCAAACTTCATTGAGGCCCCCCCCCCTTTCCCCCAAGGGATTCTTCTATAAATTTAAGTCTACAGCGACTTTTCGTTGTTGTTTTTTATTTTATTTTTTTAATTTTTTGAGGATTTTACTTAATTATTTTTCTCTATTTTTCGTTCGATGATTTTTTTCACTTTTTTTTCTCTTTTACATCTGACCATTTTAGGTGGTTCACATCCTCGCCCCTCCCCCTCCCCCCGCGTTCTTCCCTTTGCAATGAAATATTCGCTGCACATATTTATTTCGGTTTTTGTTCATAAACCAGTGTAATCCCATTTCCAAGGATCTCACGGTGATCCCCCCGGCCCCGCCGCCAGCCCCGCCGCCTGTATCAGTGACACAGGTCACGCTCCCCTCGCTAGGCGTGACAACTGTCACGCACGTGACCCAGCGCTAACGGGCGGTCGCGCCTGCAGGTGTCAGGACGCGTTGCCCCAGACCAACACAGCTCTCACCTAGAGAGAAACCCCAGCGTGGACCAAATCGAAAACAAAACAACTCTTACAAGAAAAAAAAATTATTCCTGGTGCTTGCAATCTAAAATTGTATTTATTTTGACTCCGGCTGTTAAAAATCTTGAAAAATTTCTTAAGATACACTGAGCCTTACACAGACCATCGACGAGTGAATTTGATCATGGTCATGAGGGTTGTAGACCATAACGAGTTTGCCGCCATTCTTTCGCGCGCTTCATTTCAATAACAGCCACACACTCACACGCGCGAGCACTCAGACAAAACGAGGATAATTCCTCTTTTGTTTTTCTGTTTTTCTCGGCGTGGCACTGCGATGCTGACCCGCGGGGATGTCACGATTTTCCCCCGCCCTGCCTTCGCCTGCCGTCGGATTCCGAGAGTCGGTTTCGTCCACTTTTTGTCTATCTGTCCTTGTCGCACTCATGGGGCGAAGCCACAAGGAGCAAGAGAGAGGACACTACTAACCGCTTTCCGGAATCAGACGGCTGGGAGAGTGAAGCGCGGCGCCGCTCCCTCAAAGCTAACGAGCCAAACTCCCAGCGGCGGCGCGCGGCGCGTAAGGCCCCTCTGATGCAGATCATAACGGCTTCAGCACACGACGACGGCTCTACTCATTATTTTGGAAAACGCAGTATAAGAATTTCACGTGTAACGCTACAGCGGCTGAACTACCCCGCGCGGGGGGCCCCCGGGGCCCCCGGGAGAAAAAAAGAGGTCGCACCGCACACACCCTACGCCCTACCACCGGCCACCGGCTCATGGGGCGACAAGCAGCAGCAGCAGCGGCGGCGGCAGCGTTAGGCTGAGTCAGAAAATTTGAATATGAGAGCAGAAATAAACAAGGGGACGTGACCCCCGGGGCCGACCCCGGACCCGCCTGCCCGCCCGCCGGCCCGACACACACATACTCACCCTGCATCTTTTTGTGAGGAGGTGAGATGCGCCGGGACGTGTGGACGATACCCCGCGCTTCTCTGCGCCGCCGCCGCCACTGGGGGCAGCGGAGTCACTCGGCCGCGGGGTATATCATTCCCCAGTTTCCGTGAGAAATCCTCCCAGGTCCGCGAGATAAGCCGCTGCGGTAAACCACTTCCTATCGTGTGTTCTGCTCAACTCTTCGGTGCGAGTCAAAGATTAGGATAAACTCACTTTATGCGTGATCACCAGCAGCACTAGACGTTCCTTTCATTCCCCTGCGCACTCATCACTGCCAACAATGACTGACTAGAGCTGTGATAAAAGCAGAAAGTGCCTGCGTCCCCAGTCGCATCCCTATAACCACGCGGATCGAGCCGAGGGGTTGTTCACTCAACTTAGTATATATTCCATAACAGAATCAGTTGAAAATCAGAAAAGATCAGAGAAATTTTTTAAAAAAGAAAAAAAAACAGAAAAAAAAATAGTAAAAATTAAGGAAAATAACGGGGGAAAAATTGGTGTACGGTTGAATTTATAGTGAAGTACCCCTCGGATTGAGCCCGCGAGCTGCATGCAATGTTTGCGGCAAAGCAGTCCTATCACCTGCGCCAGCAGGAGACGGAGCGAGGCTATGTGAGTGACGACTGTGTTCCGAGACACTTTTACTTTTTCCACGAAGCGAGCGCAGGCCAAGTGCACCGAGGTCGTGGAACATACACGTGTATCCCGGAACCTCGAGAACGAAACCCTTACTTTTGGCCCTTTGAAGATGAAAGATAATCAAACATCGAAGAAAGGTCACTTCAGGAGACCAAAACTTTTTATACTACCGCCCCCCCCCAAAAAAAAAAAAAAAAAAAAAAAAACGGGGGGGAAGCAGTTTAATGCAAATTAGAGCGTTGTCCTATGGTTGGAGCATATGACATTCAGCATCTATTTTTTTATAAACGGTATCACCCTATGATAACGTGAGGCAGCCACCCAGAGCTCATTCGCTGAGGGTGCGGCGGAGGGTAAGCAGGCGGGCAGGAAAGCGGGTTGGAAAGGTCGTCACACCCCCTTTCACGAAACACACACAGAAAATCAAATACACCCTCTTTGCTGATCTTTTTTTCAAGGTAGAGGTATATTTTCGCTTGTTGGTTTTTATGGTCTTAACGACCTCCCTTATACCTCTCCGCCGTACGCATCTAAAGGGTTTTCGGGGGTGTGGGTGAGGTGTTTGTGATTAATACGTATCGAGCGAAAAATGGTAATGAGAAAACGAGACGGCCAGAGGTCGGGGAGGGGGGGAGGGGGTTAAAGGGGGCGTGGCGCGACGCTCGATATAATAAACTAGTGGGGAGGAGGACAGGTAGGATTTGAAACAATGGGGGTTTGGGGCCCCGACACCACAGCACAGCCCCCCACGGCGAGGACCAGCACACATATCCCCAGGTAACAGGCGCCTGCCCGGCGGCCCTGCCCGGCGGCACCGCGCGGCGCACGCCACGGCGCCCACGCAACTGCCGGACGCTCGGCGCCGAGTTACGAGGGTACTTCACGCCGCATACGCGCCACCCTTCCAAATGACATGCGGGGTCGTCGTCTGAGGCCACGACGGCCTCAAACCGAGAGCGAATACCAGAAAGAATAAAACTGAGATATACTTTCGCTCCCCGTCGTCGCCTTTGCCCTTGCCTCCTTCCTGCGAGAGGAGCCCGCCGGCCGCAGGACGGTGCGTATGTTTTTGATTGTAAGTTCCTCCTGTGTCGGAGATTTTTCGTCGCAGATAAACGATAAAACTGCGTGCCGGCACCCAATTTGATTTTTGTTTAAAATCCGAAGCCGACACGAGAGACTAACACACAACGCAGCAGCACCTGACCCGCTGGAACCCCTAAACCTTTATCTCCCTTCTATCCCGAACCAAAAGGGCGGGGAGTTGGGAGGGAAGAAGGGGGCGGGGGTCTAGGTGACGCATCCTCCGAGTGCTCCGCGCCCCGCGTCATCACGCGCGTGTCGAGCATCGGGTCGAGCGGGAGCAGCGCCTTCAGAGTCGCAGCACGTCCCGCCCCGAGCGTGCGAGAGGCGACAGCGTCGACCGACCGACCGACCGACCGACCGACCGGGATACCGACCCCGCGCGGGGTCGACCGCGCGGGCGGGCAACATGCGTTACGATGGACGGTATAGATTGGTGAAGGGAAAATTGTAACGATATATGGCAAAATATAGAGTTGCTCGCAGGTCGGGGACTGATTTGAGAAGAGGAACAACGCACGAGAGAGGATGGGAAGCGCGTCTAATAAAAACAAAAAATGCGCGAAGAACGATGTGTCTCGTACAAACATTGCCGTTTTATCTATATCTTGATTAAATAATAGTTTTTGAAAAAAGAAAGACAACTATTAGAGAAAAAATCGGATCCTGAGACAAAACCATAAGGCTACTTCGTGCCTAAAAAAAAAAAACTACGGGGAAAAAGTAAAAACAAAACGCCATTTTTGCTGATAACTTCCAATATGAAAACAAAAGGAAAATATGTTTTTTCCTTTCTTTCTTTTTTCTTTTTCTTGAGACAGTGAGATAAGAAGACTGTATACTTCGGGGCACAGGGGAGCTGCGCAGTGAGCAGCAGGGGAGTTCCCTCGCCGACACCTGGCCTGGTGACTCACGCGTCTGACACGCCCGCGCTGCACCGCATCGCGCGCGCCCCCGATGTGAAGAAGAACCCCGCCCCGCCTCGCCCCGCCCCGCCCAAGCACGCCCCGCGAGTGAGTCTCACGCCGCGGGTGCCCTCGCTGAATGGCGATCACGGCGGCGCGGTGACTCAGGTGGGGCGCGGCGCGGCGGGGCGGGGCGGGGCGGGGCGGGGCGGGGCGGGGCGGGGCGGGTGTGGGGGCGTGGTCGTGCGACCGACCCGACGCCTCCAGCCGCGTGTAAGAGGATTGAGGGTGCTGTACGTCTGTACGTACACGGTGCAGTACTCACGTCGGCACGACCGCCTCGCGCTCGCTCTCCTTCTCCTCCTCCTGCGCGACCCGCGCGCTGCTCTGCCGCCAGCTGGCCACCACCGTCACACGCACACAGGCACAGGCGTTGTGAACTGGAATTTAAAAAAAGGGAGGGACTATGAATTCACGGCAATTTCGTTTGTTGAGTTTTTCGCCAACAAGTTAGGTCGGAGACTGCTTGTATCACAATGATTGTTGTCTGGCAACAATGCGTTTGCTCTGAAACAAACATCTTTAATTTTCTGTCAGTAACAACAAAGCGGGTGTTCAAAAACAACAAAAGTTGTCAAGAGACTATTTTATTTTTATTTTTTAAATATCAGAAGGGACCATTGCTGTTGTTTAAAAACACTTCTTATTGTTGGACAGCTCACTTACCTACATACGGTGTTTGAGCTACTTGTTGCCCTACTATTCTGGCCAAAGCCAAGGAGGCACGACAGACCCAGCAGGTCGCAGAGAAAAATATAGTACGTCGGGCCAGGCCCTGCCCTGTCACCATCGGCTAGGATCTCCCCATGAGGGGAGAGGAGGGAGGGGGGGAGGCTCGTTTTGTTTCTCGAAGGGGCTCTATACTCCCGATTCCACTATACAGACTTATGGCGGCCCGCTGCATAATTTCGAACCGCGCGCGGTGGTCTAATAAGACCCATGCCCAGGCTGTAAAACGCTCTGCTGCATCGTCGTTCTGACGGGGAGCCTCCCTATGGTCCTGCCGTGTGACTCCGAAGATCGCTACCGTACCTCTCTCCTCGTCGCACCTATGGCAAAGCTCTATGTTGGAGAGGGCACGGCCCCGCATGAGTGCGACAGGGATGGAGGGAGCGAGAGCGATCTTCGGAATCAGACGGCTGGCCCTCCCCGATCGACCGACCGACCCGACCCGGCCGACCCGCGTGGTGGTGGGCGACTCAAACGAGCAAAGGACCGGGTGGCGCAGAGGTAGGGCGGGGCGGGGCGGGGCGGTGAGACCACAGGGGTGACCAAAGGGCCCGAGCCTTACACCTGCGACAAAGGGCGACACCTATAAACATACGCCGGCCCCATTGTGGGGCACTGCGGGGACCCTTGCTCGCGAGCGGCGCGGCGGGTGCGGCCCGGCCCGGGACCACAAAGACGGGGGCGACGACGTCGCCAGGACAGCAGACGCGACGGTCGCCCTAACGGGCACATGGTGCCACAAAAAAAAAGAAAAAGGCAACGAAAAGTAATAACCATAACCAAGAACAATTCAAAGAAAAATGCCGCACACTATGACGTCATTTCCGATTACGGGAGCGCATAAATCAGATTTCTCGCAAAATGTTTTACAATGAGCCAGGCCCAGAAAGGAATTTTTAATTCTGAAACTGTCTTGAAAACGTTTTGCATCAACTATAATATTCGTCTTTGAACTACTGAAACGTCTCGAGACGTTTCTCAGATTAAAACCCCTCCATCAGGTTTGCAATTTCCCGTCTGGCGTGCTATGCCTTATGGTTGCCTTATCGGCGATCGGCGCCTTCCAAAAGCTTGTCGCGGAGAGACAGCGGGTTGGGTGCACCGCAGCAAAGCTGCCCAGAAAGAAGGCAACGAGTAGCGCAGAAAGTAGGCAATAAGTAGCGCAGAGGCGTAAGGCGGGCAGCATCTGCGCCTGCCTAATAGGCAATACCTTATCAGCCCAGGCAGCCCAGTGGCGTGCGTAGATATATTCCCTCTTCAGAACTCACAAAATAGGCAGGCACAGTTGCTACCCGATTGCCTCAAATGTGTCCGGGCCACTTATTGCCTACTTTTCTGGCGACAATGTGCTGCATCGGCATCGGCGCAGCGACATTCCACAGGCAATCGTCAAGCGCCGCCGCGTCGCGTCCCTCTGCTCCCCAATCGACCGTGCCCCGTTTCTCCGGGACTCCGGACCGGAGCGAGGGTCCCCCGAAATGTCTATCTGCTCCCGATGCCTTATCTCCCCCGAGCATTATTGTCTCAGAGCCTCATCTTTGTCACCGCGCCGATAGGACCGGAGTCGGCCTCGTGTGACGCGAGCGGCCCCGGAGAAGGGGCCGCAGGACGACCCGCGGGGACAACGAGTAGCCCAAACAGCATGTGCGCAGCCTGCTGGGCAAGAGACCGCCACGCGAGCTAAATGTGTTGCCTTAGACACTGAAATCTACGAGTCATAATTCTCGCTCCCATACGAGTGAGAATTTGAGGGCAATTGTATTATTACTCTCTGGAGAGCACGATGTTCAGTATATCGTGCTGGAATGTGATGTTTTTCCTCGCTCTATTTGGCAACGAATTTTGTAACGTCGCCCAAAGAAAGTAACGATTCGTGCTCAAGTAAAGTGAGGCTAACACATCCTATCACTCAATAAATAGGCTGAGGCTAAAAAAATATCCGAGGGGTTGACCACTCAGAATTTTGGTGTACATGGAATATCTGGAATATTTGAATAATTTCTCGAATATTTTGGGAATATCTGGAATATGTTGGGAATATCTGGAATATTTTGGGAATATCTGGAATATTTTGGGAATATCTGAAATATTTGTGGAATATTTGGCTAATTTTTCGTGGAATATCTGGAATATTTTTGAAATATTTTTCAGTGTGTACATGGAATATCTAAGTGGTTGACCCCTCGAAAATATCTCGCTCGAAGAGAGTGAGGTTAAAAATTCTCTCTCCTTTTAAGCGCTGTCTGCTGTGGGCATTAATACCTCGAACCAGAGTTGCATCGTGTCATTCGTACCCATGAACATCGGTACGGCACGGGGACAGCGCGCCGCCCAACCGCCGCCCCGGTGTCGGAGTCGGACCCACGACGCCAAATTCTCTTCTTATTGTTTTGATGCGCGGAGCTTCAAACTTATTTTTCCTTCTCGTTAAACGGCTTTGCTCGTTTTGGGTCGGGGCCGGCCGCCGGCCGGCAGGGGCTGAGACCGTGGACAGTCGCAGTAGGGGGTCCCCCCAAGAGTGGCGCTTGAGAGAAAAAGATAAAGAAAGGGAGAAAAAAAGGAGGCATGGCGAAAAACCGAAGATGGCAAACAGAAAAAAAACAAGAGTCAACAGGACTGAAGGTAGAGATATGAGAAGGTCCGGGCAAAGCGAGCAGCGTCGTCGTCGTAGGCGGCGGCGTCGCGTCACCACTCCAGGAAACTTGAAAGATTTTACTGGCGAAAAAGCAGACTCGACCGTATGAACTTCACAATTATATTTTTTTAAAAGTAAAATATTGAGGCCGTTTTGATGTTTTTATGGAAAAGACCAAATCGTTTATTGGCGACCCATTAACCGGCGAGGAGCGAATGAAAAGTCATTATTTACACCCCAGAGGTGAGGTGAGGTGAGGGGGCTCGGGGGGCGCTCAACCCCAGCCAGCCAGCCAGCCAGCCAGCCAGCCCAGGCCTCAGGCTCCAGGCCCGCCCTACCCGGCAGCGCATCCCTATCAGCGGTCCCCATCGCGTCCACCCCCTGCGGGGGCCCCTCGTGGACTACCTCCCATCCCGGTCCCAGGACCTCGCCAAGAGGCGCGGCGCGACGGAACCGATATTTCATCGCCGTGCACAGACGAGTCCATCATAACTCAGGTTAAGCGCCACCTTGGGCTCACCGGCTCCTCCTAGACCGCCCTGCTCTCGCTGCAGCCGCCGCACCTCTACCTGCGCCCGGCCCCGGCCCCGTCCTGAGAACGCTGGACGAAATTCCAGGAACACCGGCGCCCCCGGAGTGAGTCACAGGCGCACGGGACACCAGCTCTCGCATTGCGGACACGTACGTGCTAGGCACGTGTTGTGCGTGCGAGCGTGAGTGTGTGTGTGTGTGTCGCGTCACCCACACTGGAAACCAAAGTGCGCGAGTGTCGCACATGTGTTGGTGCGTAAATTTGCCCAACAGTCTCACACGCACTTTAAAGGGACAAGTGAACGAATTTCAAGTGAAGTGGGCGACATGCCCCCTCGAGTTTCCTGCTCAAATCTTAAAATCTGTAATGCATTACATTGATTTTGAGAAGGAAAAAAAAAAGAGAAAAAAACTTGGCAACGTCATGAGAAATTAGGATCAAGAAAGGGAAAAAAATAAAAATAAAAAGGGTACGTCGTCGCGGTGAGGAGCCAACCCGTTATTCCTCCCAACCCTCTCAGAGTCCTTCCCCGCCCTTTCCGTGTGAGTCCCGCCCCACCCCACCCCTCTAGGCCCACGCTGGTAAGCGTTCGACTCGCGACGCTATTATTTATTTATTCCCTCTCCTATTCCCTCTTCGCTTTTTTACCTGCTTCTTTTCTCTCTTTATTTCACTCCAAGGTAAAATTAAATTCCTCTTTAAAAATTAGCAAATAAGCTCACATAGTATTGTAATCATAAGAGAACTTGCGCATGTTTTTTTTTCAGGCCCCCGTTAGGTATGCTTATTGTTTTTTTAATTATTATTTTAAGGAAACTTGCACTTAAGATGTAAAATATAGGGATGTCTGATGAAATAAAGAAAAAAAATTATAAACAGATCAATAACACACATAACACGCTTTCACAAAGGTGTCCCAGCGCGTGTTGGAGCTCTGCTTGATCACGATCGTTGCCGGGAATCTAGCGACGCATCGATCATCGCATCCACTGATACGTCCCGGCAACAAAAGAGGGCCAATTACTAGTTCGAGAGTGTGACTTCGGTTCCTTTAGCGTGTGTATGTGTGTGTGTGAAGGCCAGGTGTTGAGACTAGGCCAGGGCGTGACAGACGCTCCCAGATCTACAGTCGGGATAACCCTCAGCTATCATAGCAGCAGGTGAGCGAGCCGGCGTGCATGCGCCCTGCGCACGAGAAACGCAAGTGCGTGATTGTCACTCACTTCTGGTGTGTGAATTTCCGTCGTTTGCACACTTCGTCTCTGCACGTGTTTTGATCTTCAGTTCCGCAAAATCGCATCCACAGGCGCAGCACCAAGGAGCAGGGGCAGCAAGAACAGAGGGCACCATCGCGTGAGAGTAATATCGGATCACATCATGAAATAAAGCACCCAAGTCCGCCTTTCTCGGAACTATCGCACACGACCAACCACCATCATCACACAAGCCTTGTCCCGAAAGAAAGGGCGCTGTGCTGCAGACACCTAAAGGCGTCCCCTACTGTCCCTACCCCTTCTGCATTCCCCTCGAAGCGAGAAAACAGCTGTGAAATTTTGGTTGCCACTTCTTAATTTAATAAAGAAAAAAAAGAAGGAAAAAAAAGGGAAGAAAAAGTAGAACATGTCATGGACACTAATAAAAATTCTGAGCAGAGGTAGCTCAAAAATAAATCAGAGAAATTCAAGAATTTTTTTTTTCCTGAATTGAAAAATGTTACAACAAAAAAATCATTAAAGTTCAGGCTAATTTTTTAAAAAATCCGGAAAAATTCACGACTGTCGTCGTACACCGAAACGCACAGTTGTCTCCCTCTCCACCACCTCCGAGTGTCACCCACGCGTTTATTCGCCTCCTTCCAGCTCGCTCGAGTTCATTACGCCCATCATATGACAGGAGCGGGGGAGACTATATTACAGTCAACGGGGGCCAACCGTTGCGTCGTGTTGCCCCTGCATAAAACGAAACGACACCGCGCGAAAAGGAGACAAAAGCAATCCAACACCAGCAGGCGAAACACACCCAACGCATAAACTCACACAGACTGACACACACACACAGACACATACGCGCCCACACACACACACACACACACACACACACACACACACACACACACACACACACACACACACACACACACACACACACACACACACACACACACACACACACACAAGGCTCGCGCGCAGCCAGTCAGGTACCACAGCAAACGGTAGCGGGCGCAGCTTCTTGTCCACTTTGGCGAGTCCCTCAGACACCTTATCCCGAGGCGCAGCGGCGGGGCACACCATCAAACGGCCATAAACTCCCCGCATTAGACAGAGTGATGCCCCGTCAAGAGTAACGCTCTGCCACTGCAGCTGCTGCTACTACTGCTGCTGATACCGCTGTTGTTGCTGCTGCTGCTGCTGAGGTGATTTTATAAAACCGCCTCGCGCAAAAAGTTGCAGGTTTGGTGAAGGGGGTAATGGGTTTCCGTAGTAGCACACATCACCTCATGATTGACGCGGAAAGGAAATATATGCAACGTTTTCTCACGGTTCCTCAAGAAAGAAAAAGAGATGGGAAAAAAAGAAGAAGGGATTTATTTGAGGTATATAACTGGCTTTTGGATGGCGCAAAGTACCTGCCTCAGACTTTAGCACCGCGACGAGTCCATATTTAAACATAAACAGGGAAGGGGAAAAAAAACACGACAAAATCAAACGAAAAGTGACCTTACAAACATGGGACGGTTATCTCGCGTCGTACTGAACACCACTTTTACAAGCATTAAAAGCCGCATTCCGACATGGTCTCTAATCTCGCATTCTCAGCGCCGCTCGGCTTCGTCGTCTCTGAGTTACCCCGCCGTGGTCAAGCAGACCGAAAATGACATAGCGCGCGCCTCTAAATAACGTGTCACTTAGAAGAACACACGCGCTAGAAGGGCTGCGGAAGCATTTCAAAAGGGACGCATCTCCGTGGCGGGCGTCGCTTAGTTACGCGCGCGCGCGCTCGAGGAGAGAGCGGGGGGAGCTGGACGGACACCCAGCCACGCCACGCCCCGCCACCACCGATTAATTACCTTTTTACTTTTCTCGGGAATTTCACACCCGTACGGTAACAAGGTAGAACAACATTTATTTCCTAACAAGCGATACCCATCGCGGCAGCGCTGCACCAGGCTCGGGAAGACGGGGTCATCGATTACCCACGTGACACCAAGCAGACCAAAAATGCAAGGGGTGTGTGTGTGTGTGTGTGCACGCGTTATTGTGTGAGTGTACTTTCGTGTGTGTACACACATACTGACCCACGTGGCTGTGAGGACACAAGTTCATTGGGTTATGTTTCTTGAATCCCAATCGACCTGTGACTGCGGCCACTTCAGTAGAAACAATTCGTAATGTTTTGCTTGCGCGCACGTGAGAATTATTTTTTTCCTTTCGTGTATGTTTTTTTATTTTATTTTATTAAAAAAAAAAACACTTTTGAGTTGTTTTTATTTCGGGAGAAGGTAGAATTTGTTGGGTTGGAAAGCGAGGCGCTTTTGTACAAGAAGGGCCCGAGCTGGTCGGGCTACCGGGGTTGACGCTACCGTGGGGCAGCGATACCCATCGCCTCACGTAGCCGCCCCGCCCGCCACGCCCCGCCCCGCCCCGCCCCATGGGCGGCACCACCCGGCACCACGCTGAGGCCCCCGGAGGATTTACCACCCATCTGCATGTGAGCTGCGAGGAATAACAATCATAATAAAAGTAGTATTTTGTCCGGCTCCGTATTAACTGCATATCCCTCGTGCAAAGAAGTGTGGTGTGAGTGTGTGAGTGAGTGTGAGTATGTGTGAGTTTGTGTATGCGGGGGCGTGTGTGCAGGCGTCGGTATACACAAGCAGACGTTCTCGGTACTCGTATGTGAATATCTGTCATGTGCAATGCAAACCCACTATCCCACACACACACTCGTGTCTTACACAAAATGTAATCACATTGCATGACCACGACGACGACGGCCGCAGATATACAAAGTGAGAGAGAGATGGGCTAAAATATATCCCATTAGCGGGCTGCGGGCGCTGGGCGTGTACTTATAGATACGCAGAATAAAAAAGGCGGAGCCAAACGCTATCGCATCTCCCTGGCATCTTCCTTCTCCTCCTCCCCGACACGCCACTATGATACACGCGCTTTATGGCGTGTGAATACAATGCCATAACAAGGGCATTGTGTCGGGCCGCGATGTACAAGAAAAGAGGGAATAAAAAGCAGAGCTATCCGCGGCGGGGCGGCGTGACAATATTGCGCGCCAAAGCGCCAAGCGTTTAACATCGCCGCCGCCTCCGCTAAACGGCGCGCGCGATTTCTCGCGAGGAGCGCCGAGGCGCTCCGCCGCGCGTAAATCACGTGGCCTTATTTGTCGCAGTCGTACGCACTGCTAGACCGCCGCCCACCGTGTCGTCGCATGGACCTCCACACTGATGGACTGCGAATCATTACAGTTTAAAGAAAAAAATCACAGCTAATAACTTTTTAATTTGTTTTTCACACAGAGCTCGCGAGATTTCGAAGAAGAGGATAAATTTAGAAGCGCCCCCTTTTGGCTTTCACAGTTTCTGATCTTCAGAATATTTCAAAAGAATTTTACCGTAGAAAAATGAAACCGTTGTTTTTAGGCACAAAGTAGCCGTATGGATTTGTCTCAGAATTATTTTTTTAAGTTTATTAGCACGACCATTTATGTAAAATCGGAAATTTTTTATAGCAGTTTCATGTTTTTTAAAAAAAAAAAATATATAAAAAAAAACGTTATATATTACAAGTTTGCAATATGAGGAAAAGCACATATTACTAGATTGGGGAGGGGTGAAAAGGGAGTGAAGAGGTGGTGGTGGTGGAGGAGGGAAGGAGGAACGGGCACGGGGTTGGTTTTCGCGGGAGCGGTGATCCGTCTCTCCCTGCTCCTGGCAGGCCCAGGCGGGAAGGGGGTTGTAGGAGAGGGGGGGGGGAAATCATCCGTCAGCGAGAGCAGCAGCAGCAGGGAGGTAAGAGGGGGATGCTGGGCTGCCGCCCGCCTGGACGGACTGGACCAGCGAGCTGCGCCGCCGCCGCGCCAGGGCCAAGTGAAAGGGAAGACAAAACAAAGTGACGGGGATAAAGTGGGGCGCGCGCCCCGCTGCAGAGGAGCCCGCGGGACCCTCCGCAGGAGCGCGGCGTGGAGGACGATAAGGGCGCGTCCGGGAACTGGCGCGACACACATCACAGAGGAGGGCGTGGTGGGGACGGGGCGCGGAGGCTGTTAAAAAAAGTGGTGGAGGTCAGGTGGCTTAGGAACGCCCCCTGTTTGTTTAGTGGGCGAGGGCGGGCAGGGGCGGGCGCCTTGGCGGCGGCCCCGGACCCCCAAGCCGATCGGCCACCTCTCTGCGCTGTGTACGGCCCGCGCGCCTCCCCGACCCTCGGCCATCGCGCTTGACCCACTTAGGCGTCTTACGCCCTCGGGGGCGGTCCGGTCCCGGCCCAGCCGTCTCATTCCGTACCTCCATCCTTGTCGCACCTGTGGCGGTGCCCCGTGTCGGGGTTGGCGGGGCCCCGTGAGTGCGACAAGGACGTTATTGGCGCGAGAGAGATCTTCCGAGTGAGACGGCAGGCCGCCGCCGGGTGGGGGTGGGACTGGGGGAGGTGGCTATATGAGATAGGCCCCGGGCCACGCCCGCCACGCCACGCCCCGTGGCGCCTTGGCTTCGCACCAGGAAATTGACCTAAGGTCCGAGCGGAGGGGGGTTGGTGGGACGGGGAGGGCAGTCAGGGAGGGGCCGCAATTCATTTGGTGGATGCCAGACGCACCGGCCACACACTGGAAACCTAACAACTGAGTGAGTATTGCACACTTGTTGGTGTGTGACTTCCGAATTGTGCACTTAAACATGCTCGAAGGAAAGTCCACAGACCCCCACTCACAAGTGTGAGCGACGTGCAGGTACCTGGGTTTCCAGCGAGGGGTCCTTCACAAAAAAAATTCAAGCGTTCACCAATTTTTCTGATTTTTTTTTGTGGTTTTCCATGATTTTTACTGATTTTTTTTCTTCTGATTTTAACTGTTTTTCCTCTTTTTTTTTACTGATTTTGATTAAGGATATACACTGATTTTTTTTGAGTGAAGGACCCCTCGGTTTTCACTGAGCCAGTAGGCAGCGCAATGTGTGCCACCATCCATGCACGTTACGTTACGGCCGGCCCGACACGACCCCACGCCGGCAGCGTGCATGTACGGGCGCAGCGCAGGCGTGCGTACTCCTGACGCTGCACTACGACGCGACGGTATACCGCCTGGGCGGGGCAAGGAGCGGCAGGACGCACTAGCATAGGCCGCCGCGCGAAAATGCATCTTTGCTGCCGCGAGAATATAACGTCTCACTTTTTTATGGCACCTCATTGTTATCATTATTATGCTAAGGGGGAATCTGCATACAGAGCGAGCCATTAGATGCACCCGGATCGCGCGGCGTCCGCGTTGGCGCGGCGCGGCCCGGCGCGCTGCAGTCAAAACGCTGTATCTAGTCGCTCTATCCCCCCACGAACCACCTCCCCGGGAGCCCTAAGCCCACTTCCCACCGCGTATCCTCAACCATATTATCTCTCTCACCTTCCTTCCCCTTGTTTCCATACTATCTAAAATTGCAACTAGACAGCAGCAACAGGAGCAGCAAAATAATGCCTCTGAACATGCAACAACAAAAAAATTATTTTGACCTTTTCGCACTTTTCCGTCAAGTTTCCCAACGTTATGAAGCCCTGCCTCACAGCTCCCCGCATCGAGCGAGCAACCCCCTTCTACTGATAAACCTCTTCTTCCTCCTACAGCACACTACCTCACCTCACCACCCCGCAATCCGCAACACGACTGACAAAAAGGAGCAGGTCGGCGGCGCGGCGCTGCTGTAGCGCTATCCGAAAGTAATCACCCCCCCCCCCTCCCTTCCCCTGCCCGAGAAGGGCACCAAACTATTTCCTAGGCAGCCCGGGGAGAAGGGTGAGGGGGTGGAGGGGCATGGAGGCGCTGCTGCGGCGCAAAAAAAGGAAGAAAAAGAACAGCGCGCAACGAGGCTAGCGTCGGACAATTGTTATTAACTCGAGCGAGACACGCCAAGCGCAGCGCACGACAAGTTTGTTTTAATTATTGTCTTTCTCCCCCCAAACTTGCCGTTGCGCGCCGCCCCCGGTTCCTTGCCTGCCCCTTCCCCGTCGCGTCGGCCCCGACGGCCTGCCCGTGCTGGGCAGTGCAGGGTAGCCATCTCCGTCTCTCTTTTCCAGATGGAGGGACTCAGGTGGGAGAGAGAAGGGGTGACAAACCCGATCTCGACAATAAGGGGGTGGTGGGGTGGTGGGCTGCAATGCTGAATCAGTACTGAAACTGGGACTCCATGGCTTACTGAGCTGAGAGCAAGGGAGAAACGGGCAGCAGCACAGAGCTGTCAAATTTCACTATTTCAAGTTTTCAGAAAAATGATTGCATGAGGCAAGCTACCATCAGAACATGAATAACATTTTCAGTAAAAAGTAAAACTCGTAGCAGCTGTAAGTATGCAAAGGCAGGCCTGAGAGTCGGTTTGGAAAGCAAGTTAGAGATAGTTAGAGATAAAGAACCAACAATATAAGTTCTAAATAAAACTATTTGTGACTACCATAATGCAAGTTAATACAAGTTAATTTACTCGTATTGACGTAATTGATTGTATTTGGTTATCGGTACTTGTTGTTGTAATGACCACATCATTATTATGAAAATGAAACCAATAACATCTGCTACCATTGCTGAGAGAAAACGAAGCATCCCTCATAATATGTGATGCAACTTTACAAGTGTGCCCTCAATATCACTTCAAATCTGATTATTCTTAAACCAACATATATCATACTGGACTTTTACCACAGCCAAAACCTTGTCAATATGCTCAAAATGTTTACATTATCTTAAGGAAACCTTCAAACCAGTAAGTCGAAGGTGTTCCAAACATTTTACGTTGACTCTCCTAAAGGGCTCAAAATTTTGTTAACCTGCACAAAATGTTAACACTCACTCCAAATAATTTTTTTGATTGAGTCATACAACTGCTCAAGAAATCTCATGATAATTTTTAATAAGGAAACCACTTTCACATTAGAATTGATATTTGTTGATCTGGACCAGGGAATGACAAACATCAAACTCGGTAATTCCAACACAAAATTATTGCAAAGGTGCGTCTGAAATTAACAACTATGAAAACTAGTTCACGTATAGACTACTTCACTTACTTGCAATCACACACAGCTCGAAAGAATCCACTTGAGATGTATGAGATTTAAGATGGGTCAGAGATCATAACCTCAACGAGGGACTTCGAGTTTCACTTGATTTCGAACATGATTTCGAACACACGGACACGCCTAACTCCACTTTTGATTTTGGATTTCGTCGAGAAAAAAGGATTTTCCACTG
The DNA here is from genome assembly GCA_029379305.1 of Frankliniella fusca. NCBI lineage: Eukaryota > Metazoa > Arthropoda > Insecta > Thysanoptera > Thripidae > Frankliniella > Frankliniella fusca. The sequence goes on from JAHWGI010001444.1 coordinate 1,897,263, forward strand.
ATTCGCCAGTTTTTTTTACGCGACAAAACTTGAACTGAACATGTCTACACACCACGGATGGCTAAGTGCGGCAGCCATCTTTGATTTCACTTTCACTACAGCATCAACATTGATCAGCTGATCAGCTGATCAGCTGATGCCCATGAAAAAAGAAAAAGAAAAAAGGTTGTCTTTATGATATGAAATTTAATTTCGGCAATATCAATCAGGATTGCAAATTTTGAATTTTGAAAAGGCG